>CM057810.1:7214447-7736947 GCA_030067965.1 Latrodectus elegans
TGTTATTGACAAACATATACTGTTTCTTTTATAGTTATTGAAAATTTGTATATTATGTTTAGAAATATGCAAGATGACAAAAGAAAAAAAAAACAGCTGTTCATGAAAAGATTAAGTTTAAATGAGCTTGATTGAAGAAAAACTTTGCTCCATAATCAATGTTCTGTTTAGAAGATTTCAGTTGATTCTACAAAATAAATGTATTGCGCTCTTAGTAATGACATTATCAGTTGTATTAGTTATGCTGTGTTCTGAAACTGTTTGCTAATGTAGATATTGTATTTAAATAATTAGTTTGAAAAAAATTTAATTTATCAATCAGAATTAGATCTTAAAATAAAAACTTATTTATTGCATTTAGTGTTTGGCATAGTTGTCCTAACTATTATATATTTTACTTAGTAAGTAATGTATTTAAGTTTTAATTTTAGTTTTTAATATTAATCCTGTTAAGAAATTTTAATTTTTAAAGAAAATATATTATTGTATAAAAAATATTATATATATATTATTATATATATATATATATAAAATATTATATAATATTATATATATATATATATATTATATAAAATTGATGCAAGTTATTTAAAGGTTATGATGTTTAATTCATCTGAAATTGTTAAACAGATTGACTATAAATATTTTTTTATGAAACAAGATAGTGAATACATTTTATTCATTTTTTGTTTTCTATTTTTATTATTTATGGTTTTGTAGTCAAAAATGTTTCATGATTAAGATTGTAGTTAAGAGTTCACTTTTTCTATTATCTTGATTGTTTTTTATGTGTATTTTAGCAAATAAAACATCCTACTGCATCATTGATTGCAAGAGCATCAACTGCTCAGAATGATGAAACTGGTGATGGAACTACATCTACTGTCTTACTTATTGGTGAACTTTTGAAACAAGCTGACATTTTTATAGCTGAAGTGAGTTTTGTATTTATGCTGCACAACGTCTTATGAAATTTCTTCTTAATAAATAATAAAACTGAAAATGGTAACAGTACTTTTTAAGCTTTTCATTATTTTAATTAAGAACTGTTTTGAATATTATGACAATGCTTACTTTATATAGAATATTCTTGGTGACTGAATAAACTAACTTAATTTTATATTCATTTCAATTTTGTACTTTTAAGGGTCTGCATCCCAGAATTCTTGCAGAAGCTTTCGATTTAGCACGGGATCGTGCTTTAGAAGTTCTTGAGGAAGTCAAAATACGTGGTGAAGTAGATAGGGAGAAGCTTATTAATGTGGCTAACACATCATTGAAAACAAAAGTAAATGCTAAACTTGCTGATTGCTTAACTGAAGTAAGTTTTTCAAAGTTTTTAATCAAGATAATATTTTATGTTAGAAAATAATTTTCTTTATGTACGTGCAATATATGTAAAGATGACTTTATTATTATTTAACTTACAACAATATAATTTTGTTAGATTTGTGTTGATGCTGTATTAGCCATTCAGAGGCCTGGAATTCCAATTGATTTACATATGGTAGAAATAATGGAAATGAAACATAAAACAGAGTTAGATACTACACTTGTTCGTGGCTTAGTTTTAGATCATGGTGCAAGACATCCAGATATGAAGAAAAAAGTTGAAGATGCATATATTTTGACTTGCAATGTCTCTCTTGAATATGAAAAAAGGTGCAAATATGATGTTTTTTTAAACTTATTAAAAATAAAATCTTAAAAGAGATTAGAACATTAAATAATTTTTTATTCCTTTAGTGAAGTAAATGCAGGATTTTTTTACAAATCTGCCGAAGAAAGAGAAAAACTTGTCACTGCTGAACGAGCATTTATTACTGAACGAGTAAAGAAAATCATAGATTTGAAAAACAAAGTTTGCAAGGGAACCAATAAAGGATTTGTTGTAATCAATCAGAAGGTATTTATTTACACTATTTTTCTTTTTTATTACAATTTTTAATTTTTCATTATAATTTTTAATTAAATAGAAATTGGATCTATTACATAGACCTGATGAAATTACCAAGCAGGTATTAGCAAATCTTGAAAATATTTGTTTACAAACATTTTTAGACTTTATGATTGAATCTTGAAATTGAGGACAGCTTACCCATGATTTGGAAAAGGGCAGTTACTGTCCCTATTTAAAAAAATAGTCTTAACCTGGAAGTTTTAGGTTCATTTCCTCGACTTGTGGAGTAATGGAGAAAACAATTTTAAAAGGACTTAATTCTTATTTGGATACAATCAATCTTTCAAAGAAACTGTATTTTTAGAGAAGAACATAGTATCATAAATCATCAGGTGCCAAAATTTTTAAAAAACTACTAACCATGCTGTAGCAGCCATCTTAGACTTTTTAAGGGCTTTGACAGTATGGAATTATAACTTTTGAAATTCACAGAAAGCCCTTAATCTGGAATTACGGCTTTTGAGTAAGTCATCTAACAAATGCATCATTAACTTTGAATATTGCAATTTAGTGATATTTTAGGTTTTAAATATCAAAATTCTAAATATTTCATAATTACTGTAGAAGTATAACAAAACTAATAATTAGAAATTAATTTCACAAAGATTACAAAACAAATATAAACTAAATATGACTCGGTCAAAGAGGGAGACAACCTGGCAGTGAAATTAAATCAGTAATGTAAGAAACATTTTGATGAAAACATACCCAGTGGCAGTTCTTTAAAAACATCAATATAAATGTTATCTAGCACAAGAGAACCAGGCACAATAAGGCTTAAATTTAATAGCATACCAATAATGTGAATAAAGAATATTTTAATTAAAGAAACTCTTCTCTAATTATTAAATATATATTATGAAAACTTTAATTTAAAAATTACAATTCACAGTAACACTAAATACATGTAAAATATTAGAATTATTCATACACAATACTTAAATTGCATACAATAATTTTATTTGAATAATTCATAAAATAAAAGTGTGTTCAACTAATTGCTTGCAGAATGAAAAAAAAAAAAACATAAATTTTTATTTATCACTATCCATGCCTTTCACTTACATTAAAACTCAATTTGGTATACTGTTAAAACAAAACAACTTTAAATATTTAAATTTCATGCATGCTCACATCAGGTTAAGTCATAAAATCACAAGAATGTTTCAGTGCAGTAAAACCAGTTTGGTACATTTGTTGTTGTACTGGCTCATAGGATTTAGCCATTATTTTTTAACATGATATTTTATAATGCAAATGTTTATTTTCACAGATACCATAATTTTCTGTTTAATAAACATTAGGAATAATGAAAAGCCATTAAATATTTTATTAAAAAGAGAGAGTATTTTTGGCTGTTTTTATTGGGCTATTATGTCATCAAATAACTATTAAATAAAATTTTTATGATAGTCACATAAAATTTCCGAACAAATTTTCTTGAATTATCAATAAGAATGATATTTTTAAAAAGATTCCTTGGGAATTATATTCAGTTAGTCCTAGTTTTTACAAACCTCAAATTTACCAACAATTATGATTTTATGAAATGGTGACTGATCCCATAAACACAATGATTATTTTAATCCCCATTTACAAACTCAAATTTTGAAAATTTTAAATTCCAAAAAAAAGAGAAAAGTTTCATTAACTTTTAAACAATTTATGTAAAATTTCTACCACTTAACCATATTCTCTCTTATATCCTATACATGATGATCAATAGCTTCAAAATATTTTTTTATGAGAAATGATGTGGGCTTATGAAATTGTCATTTTATGTGTAATGGGTTTGTTAATCTCAGCTTTTTGATTTTGATTCTACTCTTAAAAAGTTTTTAAAGCAAAATAAAGATTATGAATTTTTTAACACTTTTGTGTATAAAATGTATAAATTTGCTGCAGATATATTAGGAAAAAAAATTACTAACACATTAAGTATTTTTAGGGTATTGACCCCATGTCTCTTGATATGCTTTGTAAAGAAGGTATTGTTGCATTAAGGAGAGCAAAGAGGAGAAACATGGAGAGGTAAAATGTTATTTATTTAAACACAATAAATATTTTTGCTTCTAATTTTAATTTTTGTCTTTTAATTTTATTGAATTTATTTTCTCAATTTTTCTTGAGTTATTTTTTGACATTATAACATTTTTTTATGTATTCTACTTAAGATGTTTTTTTAAGTGAGTGCATTGAAAAATCTATAAAACTCAAGTGTAGATAATGTAAATCTTGTAACTTGTTTAAATGGTTCATATTGTTTTATATACATGTTTCTATGCTAAGCACAAGATTTAGAAAAACGAATCACTAATTTTCTGTTACACAAATGTCTAAAACACTTTTAAGAATTTATTAATAATACCTAATACTAAGTTATCAATAACTGTTTGAAGACTATGATCAATCTTTTTTTTTTTTTTTTTTTTTCTCCTCTCTCCCTGAAACAGTGGTTTGATTTTCGTATTAAAATGTACTTTCTTCTGGTTGAATTCATTGTAATAAATTGTTCACTTTAATAAAGTTAATAAATTATTTTAAGGATTTCTTTGTACTGAATAAAGCATTTCAGGAACTGAATTATAATACCTTAATTTACATTTTTAAAACACCTTTTCTATTATAAAAATACTGGAAATAGATTTTGCAGTCCGAGTAGAAAATACTGTGTTTGATTAATTATTTTACAATTTTTTGGGGCAAGGGGGCTGTATTTCTATTTATGCAAGAAAGCTTCTTGCAATATATATTTTCAATAACCTCTACTTGGACTTATTAAGGGGAATCCTTCCTCAAAATAAATCTAGAAATGAGTTTCAGCGCCATCTAGTCCAGTTGTTTAGAGGCAGTCCCTTTTTCAAAGACTGAAAGAACTGATTGGTGGTTTAAAACTCATAAACCACGCCAAAGCACCTGTTTACAAAGAAAAAATAGTTCTTAACTCAATGGGGGGGAGAATTTTAAGAGTAGACCATTTAACCGCAATAGGGGTAAAGTGGACAATATAACCCCCCCCCCTCCGCATCCTAATTTCCATCAGCATGTTCCCATACAGATTTTCTTAACATTTGGGGTCAATTTGTCTTGAAGACTGTTTGTCCCCTGTCAACTGTCCTCATTACAGCCTTGGGATATTCCTTTCAGGAATTGTGTCTGTAAATCTCATGGGTGAGGAAAAAGTAGGGCTGTCTCAAATGCTTCTCAAATTTGACACCAAAAATATCCGTTGTGAGTTTTTAGTCAAGCAATGAGAGAGAAAAAGTTCTGCTCGGAGATTTTTAAAAGGAATATAATTAGATTTACTGTTTTGCAGAAAAGTATACAGATGCATAAAAAAAAATTTAACACAATTTTGTTATTATTTAATGAATAATTTAACACAATTTTGTTATTATAATTCATTAAATGATCAAAATTTAATATCAATATTCAAATCAAAATAAAAGTATAAAATATACTTATTTTATTTTTCTTGGTATAATTTGCTTTTTGATCTTACAAGATTTGATTCTTTTTGAATGGGCCTTATGAGAAAGCAACAGTTGCTCTTCTCTCTAAGTACTTCACTTGTATAAATATTTTCAAACAGACAAAAATGGCGAATTTCTTATCACTTTAAAAAAAAAAAGAAAGAAAATAAGGTAGTTTATATATTAACTTTGGAATAACTTTTCTTGCTTTATAAAATATTTTGATACAAAATTCCAAATATTTTGCTTATAATTTCTATCAATGATTTTTGTAGGAATGGAAAGTCTACCTCTCTATTTGCATAGATCAGCCATCCTGATATTGTTTCTTGATATATTTCTAAGCAAACTTTAAAAGCAATATAACCTATTACATAATCCGCAGTTTTTAAGTGCAAATATGGCGATATCATCATTTGTATCGGAAGAAGTGAAATCACACACTTCAAGAAAAATAGAGAACCTTTAATTTAAGAATTGAATAATCTTCACTTTGGGAATAAGCATATGATTTGTGTTTGTGTGTGAGTAGAACTTAGCCTCTCAATAGATTAAAATGGAATGTGTTTCTCAATAAAATCATAAATATTACAAAATACTCTAAATATTTCACTCCTCGAAATGTCGTAAAATAGATAAGGGTCTCACATTCCATGTAAATTCAGTGTATATACCTATTTCAAATTACTTAAATTTTCTTTAACTATAACAAAATATCAGAACTCCAGTTATCCAACATCAAAGCTCCAGGCTTGCAGCCAAATTTATAACATAATCTTTAAATATTGTTTTTATATTGATTCTTAGCATATTTATTCTCATTTTAACTAGCCAAAAATCATAAATTTTTGAAGATAATGACCTTATAGTGTTCATTTTAAAGTATCAAGCGACAATTTAGCTACATAATTTTTTCATCTTTAGTATATAAGTAAATTATTCTTCTCCATTACCCTCAAATTTATATTTTTTTATTAAGTATTTTTATATAGCTTACTGTTTTTAATTTTTGTGCTTCATTTAAAAAATGTTTTCTTCATTTGATTTTAATTTCTTAATCGTTTTCACACTTGAACTAAGCATTTTTTTAGAGGATTTCAATTTTAAACCATTTTTAGCACATAATCTACTTTTTATAATTTTTCAGTACTACTATTTATCAAAATACATTTAAAGATTGAAATATGAAAATGCAACTCTACTCTGATTTTCTTTTATATATATATATATATATATATATATATATATATATATATATATATATATATATACATATATACACTCACAGGGCTCGGAGTTGTCCTGATATTCCTGAAATGTCCTTATTTTTCAAAATAAATCCTGGAATTCCTTTTTTTTATTACATTCTTTTGAAATAAACTTTCAATTAATAATTTTATATTTTTCAGTAGTAAACTTTTTTTTCAGTGGAATATATTTTTCTTTCAACTGCTTCCTATGCAAGAAGAAAACTTCCCCCCTTTTTTGTTCTCCTTCGAACCGGAAATAGGGTTGCCATACATTCGTCTCCGCCTCGTTTGCATCCATTGCTCACAAATATCTGACGTCAAAAAAAATTTAGGTTTGGGTTTACCATTAAATTATATTTTTTGCCTTTACAGACAAAGATTCTGGTTTTAATAGTGCACAACTATTTACAATGATGGCGAAATTGCGAGAATTATTCGCCTACGTTTATGCGCATGCGTGAAATGCTTATCGCGCCATTTTGAAAGATTTTGATGGGTGTTTTGAAGAATGCTTATTAGCAAGCTCAGAATTTAATTTTTTGAAAACAATTAATTTTCATTTAAAAATGCCAAGGAAAACGAAATTTTGCGACAAATGATTGGAACTGCAAGATGGGAATAAATGCCTAGTTAAGACCTGGTGCCGAAGTGTTGACGATGTTCATTCTGCGGAGTGCTTCGTATGTAAAATCAAATTCAGTGTTTCAAATATGGGTTTTAGACAAGTGCTTGCTCATGCAGATAGATTAAGACACAAAAAAGCTGTGAACTGTTACAAGAATCAAACACTATTTACTATCAAGTCATCGACTTCATCTGATTCCTCGACATCAACTGTAGTAGCGAATAACAAATCATGGCTTCCCAAAATGATATCGGAGAAAACCATTAAAGCTGCAACCATTTTAATTTTGGTAGCAATAAAAAATAATTATTCTTTCTCATCTTTGAATGATTTAGCTAACATTTATGGAGAAATTTTTGATGGTTCCTCCATAGCAAAAAATCTCAAATTATCTGACAAAAAAGTCAGGTATATGATTAATTTTGGATTAGGTCCGCATTTCAAAACACTTTTGTTTCGGGATATCGGCACTTCATATTTTGTTTGACTTTACGATGAAACTACTACAAAAAAATAAAGAAACAGTTGGATATTTACATCTTGTACTGGTCTGATAAACAAGGTAAAAATGTAATTTGTTACCGCGAATCACATTTTTTAGGGCATGCTGAAGCCAATAAAATTGTAAAAATTAAGTTTTATTCAAAATAATGGTTTAAATTTAGAAAAATTAATGCAGTTGTCAATGGTTGGACCAAGAGTTAATTTAGCTGTTTTAAAGCAAATAAATAGTGAACTGAGTAAGCAAAGTTTACCAGTACTAATTGATTTGGGTACATGTTGCTTACACATAATCCATGGAGCACTACGTAAAGGTATTGATAAAATTGATTGTAATATTGATGGATTTGCAATAGATATTCAACAATTTTTCAAACTATCTCCTGCAAGAAGGGAAGATTATCATTCCTTACAGTTAGAAATACTGGAAGAAACTTTAGCTAGACATAGTTTCCTTTGTCATGTCGAGAGCCTTTGGTTAACTTTGGGCTCAGTTTGTGAGAGAATTGTTGAGCAATATGATCTGAAGGAATACTTTATTGTTAAAGTACCTAAAGAGTCAAAATCTCCTCTTTCTGATAGACATCTTTGAATTATAAAATATTTGAAAGACCCTAAGACTCTGGCATATCTGCATTTTGTTTCATTTTTTTGTAAAACTTTTGAACCATATTTACTTCTAATGCAAAAAGTCGAACCTTTAATACATGTGATATACAGTAAGTTAAATGAACTTGTTCGCAATATTATGTCTAAATTTTTAAACAAGATTGAAGTAGGTCATGGTGCAACAGCAATACTGGAAGAGCTTACTGATAAAACATTTCTACAAAGTGTCAGAAGCTGCTACATAGCAACTTCAAAGCATTTGCTTCAAAAACTTTCTATAGCAAATCCTGTACTCAAAGATCTCCATTGTTTGTCTCCTTATAATAGAAAAAAGGAAGAGTCTAGGAGTTCATTTAGCAGATTAATTCAACATATTCCTCATGTGAATAAAACTTCTTCAGATATTGATAAGATGAATGAAGAGTGGATTCTTTACATGTGTGAAGATGTGACTTTGATTGTGAATGATTATGATAATAATCAAAATATCTGTAAATATTGGAATGCAGTTTTCAATATAAAAGATGCTGGTGGTTATATAAAATATCCTACTCTTTCTAGAGTGGTTAAAGCATGTCTATTGTTATTGAATGTAAATTCCCAACCGGAAAGAGGTTTTTCAACTAACAATTCTGTTATGACAAAGGAGAGAGCTTCTTTATTGGAATTAACAGTTCAAAGTTTACGGATTTGTCATGATGTTATTCGAATGCATGGCAATTCTGCTTCCTCCATTCCCTATACCAAAGAAATGATGCATTATATTCAGAAATCTCATGCAGAATATGCATCATATATGGAGAAATCAAAAGATGTAACACAATTAGAGAAGAAAAGAAAGGATGAGGAAGATGTAGAAGCTACTTGTGAAAAAAAGTTTAAACAATCGCACCTATTAGAAAAAATTAATGAACTTGAGAAAGAAAAGAAAAATTTGCTTGATAATCAGTGTGTAGCTCAAAAACTTTTGGATGATGCAACTAAAAATAATAGCATGTGCTATCAGTGATGATAATATGAGTGATGTGAAAGTTGGACAAATGATACTGTCTGCTGCTAATGCAGAGATTGCATCTGTGAATGATAAGTTAAAAAAGTGCAGTATTAAGTTATCGGAATTAAATGTTAATGCATCCTGTTCAAAATGAACATTATTCAATTATACATAAATTAATTATTAATTTAAAGCATTTTTCATATTGTTGTATTGAAAATTAGAAAACTCAGAATTTATATAATAGTTTATTCCTTTCTAAAATGTGTTTTATGCATAAAACTGAAATTAATATGTAAAAGTAACATTGGTTTTGTTTAATTATTAGAATATGTCCTGAAAAATGTCCTTTAAAAATTTTTTCTGTACTCCTACCCCTGTATATATAAACTGATTGAGAAAAGAGCAATTCCAGTTGATTTCTAAAGACGTTACACTACTGCTCTGGGGTCAAGGTGGGAAAGTATATGCGTAATTAGCCAACTTTTCTCTTTTTTCATGGCTGTAATTAAATACCGTATGTAGGCCCTATTTGCTTGATAGTTAAATTCTATTCCTGTTAACACCCAGTAAACGAAAAGGCAGTTACCCTTTTATTTTTATCCTTTTCTAATTTTCGAAAATTATCTGTTCTGTTTTCTGTTCTAAAAATTTTAAGTGCTATTACATTGAGTTAAATAGTGGCATTTTCTACGTTTTGTAAAAAGTATTTTCTCATCTCAGTAATTTCTTTTGAAACTGATTTCGTCATAATTTTTATTTTCGACATAAATTTATGTTTTAGGACATGAACAACACCAATGTTTTATACCACATATTTTGCATTTTTATTATTTGCCAGTATTAAATTTACTTTTCCATAAAAATATTATAAGTGTACTAACAAAAGTAGCTAAATAAATATAATAATTTTCTAAACTTCCACTTGCGTATGCTTTACAGCAAAATGTATAAAAGATTATAAAAATAAAATTATTTGATTTAAGTTTCTAAAATACATAAAATATTTAAATACGTACGTACATATATAAATTGTAATCACATGTTCTTTTTGTTAGTAACTTAATATATTCAAAAAGATATAAATTGAACTATTACATTATATTCTTACATAGAATGTAATTTTTATTCTATGTAAGAGATAGAATAAAAGCTGATTCATGCTCTAAAGATAAAATGTGAAGAAAATTTTTTTCAAAGATGTGCATTTACTACTTCAAGAAATGAGATAAGAATACGCATGAGTGTGTATTTTTATCACAATGATGTGCTAGAATTTTACATCACTACAAATACACCCCTTCATCGAAATTTCTCAGCTTTTTTCTCAACAAATTCAACTTTTTGTTTATTATTTAATTTATTGGGAAGATTAAAAATGTTATACTTTACACTTGATTATGAAAATCTTTTTCCGCTGAACAGAAGTTGCTGATAGTTTATTAATCTTTTTTTATGATTTGATTTAGCAATTATTGAATTAAATTCTTCTACTGCATTGTTTGTAACATCAAACAATAAGCTTTTAGCATTTTCTGCTGAAAAGTTCTTTTAATATAAGTACATAACTGATTGGAAAATTTATTTCTACGATGTCGGTAACTCATTTTTAGGAAGTACATCAAGAAATAGTGCATTCAATTGTCTTCAGCAAAAGAAACTTGGATCTGTCTTCTTACTGTTTACAATTGCTGTAAATAAAATGTACAAGGCAATAATGAAAACTCGTGTAGAAGTCTTTAATGAGTGTTTCACAACTAGATTTTCGGACAGCACTTGATGGATTGCTTCCCCCGTGGAGCAGCACACCCACCCCATGTTGCCAATCTAGTGGCACAAGACAACAAAATTTCTTCCCACTTTCGAGGAACCATTTTCTTTCGTCAATGATCAAGTTTCCTTCTAGCAGAGGTGAGAGATTCCGGCTGTTTGTGTCCAAAAGTCATAAACTTTGAATGTAGCTAGGGCAGCAGTGTTGTGCTACGGGCAAACACATGTACGTCAAAGATCTCCCCAGCCTCTACAATGTCTTACAATTTATATCCAAGCTTTCCCTGAACATCTGGAATTCCATATGCAAGTAATAACGATGACGGTATAATATATAAAATACTGTGTTAAATTTTTCGTTTTTCCTGTTGATATTTCACATTTCATTGCTGTGGAAGAGGGGTGCTTTAAGAATATTTGATTTACCATGGATATTTAAAAATTCAAAATGGACTGGAATAAGTAGATTAAAAGTAAAGTAATTTTTACATCTATTCTTGTAATTGAGTAGATTAATAACGGCAATATAAAATTTAATGATCATCTGAATAATTAATAGAAATTCTTGTTTTTTGTGAAAGAAAATGAAGATGACAGATTTTATAAAATTGTAAAACTTTCAGAAAGTAAATTTATTAAAAATTATTAGATTGTTGAGAGATATAAGATTTCATCAATAAAATATAGGATAAATCTTGAGGAAAATTATAATTGTATGTGGAGATTTCAAAAAATACTTGACTTTCTGTAAGTCTAATTTGTTTGTTGAAAAGTTCAAGTTAATTCTGCATCCAATCTCAGTAAGCAATAAACTTAGGATCAAACATAAAATTGAAAAAACAAAAAAAAATTTAGAAAGTTTTTATAAAACAAAGATTAAAAAATGTGGAATTGATGAACTTTGCAATGTCTATAGACATGTATTGCAATATCATATTATGTTATACTTCTTGAAAAATTTCATCAAAAATATAAATAAGGAATTTAAAAAACTTATATCCTCAGAGAAGGGACACTTCACCCCCTTTACTATATACGAGAGGAAATCCTCAGAGTCTCCTATATAGTAAGGGAAAAGAAATGTCCTTTCTCACACCAATTTAGAAACATATTTTTACAGGAACTCCCGCATCATTTGCTGGGGATGAGTGAAGGGAATTCACAAATTATCACCTAGAACTACGAAAAACCAAACTTCAAATTTTAGCGTGTGAGGAGGAGCTTGATCAAGTATTCATCCACCATGTGGGCGTTGCTAATTTTTGTGAAAAAATTTTAGTTTTATGCATACAAATATAAAAAATTCTATCATAGATAAAGTAAAAAAAAAATTTGATCGCATTTATAAATATATTTACAACTTAAGTCAGTTTTTAAAATTTCTAAATTCTATAACTTTTTTTAAGTTATTAATGTTTTAAACATATTATCAAAATGCTGAGCCAATTTAAAAATAGTTAAAATAATTTTAAAAATAAATTTCAAAACAGAATAAATTATTATTTTTGTGCATTATAAACTACAAAAAGTGAAGGTCTAGTTATAATAGAACTTGAGAAATATGTTTTTAAATTTTTCCATAGTCTTAACATTAGAGCTCGTTTTCAATATGGCGTGGAAGGGTTCCCCTTAAGTTACTGCTTATAAGTAATTATGTTTCCTCACTGTGATCTAATGTTTCACTGTTTCATTATAGAAAAATATTTATGTAGTTTCCTTTATAAGCTTCATTTTATGTATTTGTGGATTTTATGTACTTTTCCTTTAAATATTTTGATTAAAAAGAAATTTCTTAATTTATATATTTCTTTGATAAAGAATATATATTTAACAAAAAGAAACACTTCCTTTTAGATTCACAAGCTTTGTGAATCAAAAATGAAATTTGAATTTCATATACATTGATTGTTATAGTAGTTAATGTTTTAAATAGTATTTATTTATTTTTTTAATCAAATACAGCAAAGTCATTTTATTTTTTATTCCTTCTTGAATAGTTATTTGTATTCTTTATTTGTGTTTTTGGTACTTGTTAAAAAGCTTTTTTAGTTTTCAAAATATAATTGCTCTTGATAATTGTTTAATCATAACAATATTTTCTAATGTTCTTTAAAATTCAATATGAAAATTTACACAAGTACTGTTTAGTTATCGTAAAAATAAAATGATTTAAATGTAAAGTACCTAATTGAAATAATTTCAAATTATTAGGCTTTTGTTTATTCTTTTATCAATTTTGCCATTGCCTTACATTTATTGTTAATATTTTCATTTTAAGATTAACCTTAGCGTGTGGGGGAGAAGCTTTGAATTCTGTTGATGAAATGACTCCTGAATGCCTTGGAGAAGCTGGCCTTGTTTATGAGCATGTTCTTGGAGAAGATAAATTTACTTTTGTTGAAGATTTGAAAAATCCTTTATCTGTAACCATTCTTATAAAAGGTCCAAATGATCATTCTCGATCACAAATAAAGGATGCAATATATGATGGGTTAAGAGCTGTTAAAAATGCAATTGAAGATGGTAAGAATGTGAATCTAATAATTATGCAAGTTTAAAAATAGTATTTAATTTCTTTAGTGCTCTTTGCTTTTGAAATTTTAAATGTAGTTAAGTATGATTTAGAAATTACATTTTATTCATGGAATGTATAATTTCTAGTTGTGATTCTTTGAATTCTCTTTAAGAAAAAGTGTTTTTTAGGATGCCTTGTACCAGGAGCAGGTGCTTTTGAAGTGGCTGCTTATTGTGCCCTTACTAAATATAAATCTGAAGTAAAAGGACGTCTGCAGTTAGGAATTCAAGCTTTTGCTGAATCTCTCTTAGTAATACCTAAAACTTTAGCTGCAAATGCTGGCTATGATCCACAAGAAATTATGGTGAAATTAATTCAAGAATATAATTCTTCTGGTGGAATGTTGATAGGAATTGACATTGATACAGGTTTTTATTCTCTCTTATTTAAATTTTCTTTGTAAGCACTTCATATAGAAAATTAATATTATAAACAGTTCAAATGAACACTAACTAATTTGCTTTTACTTTTTATTATTTAAAGTGTATATAATTGAAAACTCCATAAATTCTGTAAAAGATTTGTTTTTATATAATAAAAGAAAAAATATTCCAGCAGTATTTATTATTAAATATATGTAAACCAAAAGGATAATACATATATTTTAGTATATGTGGAAACTCTGCAATATTTCTCAAACTTAAATGGATTTTCCCAGTTATGTAATGTAGTATTCAACAATTATCCTCCCTTTTTTGTCTTTAAATATATTCAATATACTGAAATGTACAAAAATGTGAAGTCATAAAATAAAGGTAATACAATATATTATAAAATTTAAATATAACCATTTTAAAAATATTTTTGTTATTAAAGTTATACAAAAATATATACACCATATTAATATATGAATTGAAACATAGAGTAAAATGTTTCAATTAGTTGTCATTTCAACAGCTTGTAGATAGGTCTGACTTTAAACCACAAATCTTAGTCTAATTTCTCTAGCTTGCAAAACGTGCATTAAAGCCAATGAAACCAAATATATTGTTTTAAATTATACTTGTTGGAGTTGTAGAAAGGTGCCGACTTTTTATGATTATTTGTACGACCTTATTTAAGAAAGTTTATTACATATTGCTGAAGTTTTCAAATTAATCTTCCTTCTCTTTTTATTGCGATTATAAAAAATAGTTGAATTTATTCTTAAATTTAAATTTAGTGTCTTAATGAATGCATGTTCAAAATATCAGTGCTAATGTTTTTCATCATGAAAATCAATGATTACTTATGAATAATTAACCTACTGAGACACAAACTTGTTAATTATCACAACTCTTCCTCTAGATAACTTCAAATTCTGATTCAATAAGTAAAACCAGTTATACTTAATTACCACTGTTTTTGAATTTAAAAAAGTAGTGAATAAAGCATAGTATGTATACCCCAAGATATAATTAATAGTGTAAAGGACAGAGAAAGAAAGAGTAATAAAATATTTTCATTATAAAAAAAATAAAAGTGCATCATTGCATAGTTAATTCATTGAGTTTTAATTTTGTTTTATAGTTTTCATGCTAATTTGTTTAAATATTTTTATAGGAGAACCACTAGTACCAGAAGATGCTGGCATTTTAGATAATTTTAGAGTAAAGAAACAGCTTATTAGTTCATGGTAATAGTTTTGTTACTTATTAAAATTTTATTTCCGTAGTTTAATATAATAATTCTAAAAGATGACAAAGTGGAAGAAATTTCTTGAAACAATTTATCTTTTAAGGAATTAAGCAATTCAACTAATGCATGTTGTGTAAATTATTTCTCTTAGAATTTTTGATAGTCTGGAAATATTTTAGTTTAAAAAACTTCTCATATAATTTAAATTATTACATTATGTTAAATTATATATATATATAATTTTGTGATTATTTTTTTGTGGGGGAGAGGACTGATACCAATTTCATATTGCTTTAAAATCACTTGATAATTTTAAATTACAATTTTTTCAATGAATGAATGATCCATTAGTTGCCTTTTCCAAATTATGTAGGATGTCACTTGTGTACAAATGGTATTTATGCTGAAAATTTTTTAATGATATACTATTTCCGTACATACATTTTTAACAGGAAATGTTAACAGCTTTCTGGGAAAAAAAAGCTTATATTCAATAATTAAGCTTTGTGAATATTGTAATATTAAAGTTTCAGTTAATAAAATAAATCATGAGGCAAATGGTAGACATGTTGGCTAAAATGTATTAATTGTAAAATGCTTAAAATAGTGACCATATATTAACACTTCAAAAATGAACTTAATTTTAAGAAAATGCTCAAATTTTAAAAAATAATTATTGTAAAATCTGTTATAAAATGTGAGATGTATAAATGTACTCAATTGAATGAGTTTTGACAACTGATAAAAAGACATTCCAAAATCAAAAGTTTATTAGAAGATAAGTAATTGACAAAACTTAAGCAACAATATATCAAAAAAATTGGATTTTTAACGATGGAAATTCAGCTTCAAGAATTAAGGAATCATGATTGTGTTAGCATCTTTTATATACAAAAAAATATGAGTATGGATATTTGAAAAGAATTGTGAAATCACATTTATATATTAAATTGTATGCTAATACCTGCATTTCTTAGTTGCATAATTCATCATGATGTAATCATTATATATTCTAATCCAATGTAATTAGTGATGTATTTAAAAAAATCTTTTTTCTAGATATTATCAAAAAAAATGTTTTAATGGTTTATTGGAAACATTAATTTCTAATGAAAATGATTAATTGCAAGTGTTTATTCATATATTATACATACAATAAATATGTTCTCTGAAAATCCCATATGTTATAAACACTTTTTACTTTTATTAAGTATCTTCTGTGTTTGGTAACAATTTTGTTTTAATAAATATAATTTTTATTACAGTTCATCTATTGCTGGGAATCTATTATTAGTTGATGAAATAGTAAGAGCTGGACTCACCTCTACTAGAGGAAAGTAAAACTTTTCCTTTTGCTGTATGCTTTTATTTAAGTTGACTTTGGAGGTCACAAATATTTTTGTTACTTAAGTGTGTACTTCAAAGCTCCAGTAAAAGTACTAACAAAGGCTTATAAATTATATTCATCTTTGTAATCATTCATTTCTGTTCTGAAATCTTATAAAAATGCTATGCACTGACAGCTTTAATATCATTCATTACAACTGTTGAACATCTGTAAATTTACAAACTTTAAAAGGTGAATAAAATTTTCTTATAAATGCTTCCTATTGTCTTTTTATTGTAAACACAGAAAGTTTAAAAAATTTTAAGAAGTGACTGTTATAAATATATTACTAGTAGTGATAAAATTTACCAAAACAATTTTAATTTCATGATTAAATATTCTTAATGCTTTTTCTGGATGTATAATTTTGCTAAAGTAATAATTGGATTTGAGTGCTCATTAAAATAATCAATCTAAGGCATGTGAATTATATACTGTTCAATTTTTAAAAAAACCAACTTTTAAATGAGATTAATAAATCGTAAGTATGAGACTAAAATTTTGAAAATTAATGAATTACTTAATTTTTAAATAATGATGTATTTCAAAGACATCAAGTTAACATGGACCAAATTGTCCGGAATAAATTCAGATAATCTACCGAATTTTTTTTTTTATTATTATAATGCTATTTATATATGTTAAAAATAAACCTAACTGATAGTTGTATGAAAATCTTCTGATAAACATTTTGGAAACCTTGAATATACATATTACATGCATAATTGATAAGTTCTCTTTAAAAATGTATTCATAATTTTATACTATTTCAGTGATATACAAATCAAAACATTTAAAATATATAGACTCAGCTTTTTATCCCTTCATTGTATTGATAAAATTGAATACCAAGCATGCTTGGGAAATAAATACCTTAGGTTTCACGCCAGGCCGACTACCTAATCGGAACATACTTGATATCCCAGGGTCTTCAGTTAAGAAAATGCATGTGGATACTTTGGATGTGAGCTGTTGTGCCACTTAGATTCAATATAGCTTAATCACTTTGTTATACATGTAGCTGTCAACACTACTGATTTTACCAGAAACTACTGATTTCCTGAAAATGTACTGGTTTTTGGCAATTTCAATGAAGAGCTTAAGAACAAACGAAATTTATGTAATTTAATGCAATTTATAAATATTCAACTTATAGGTAGAGTAAAAGTTGCCATGTAAACTAAATATTGGGACATTGATGTTTTATTATGTGTATTTTATTTTTCATAGTTCCTTTAGAGTTTGATGAATATCTTATTAGCATATTTAGATTTACGCAAAATGTTTAACATAGATCATTCTCTATATATCAAAGAGTAAAATTGTCTTTTGCAGTGTTACCATTTTAAACATTCTGTTTCAAGCAAAATTATTAGTAGTAGTGTCTCTTAATTTTTTTCCCTCAAATCAGTAGAATCTACTGTGCTTTTCCTCCCCCTCTATGGTTAGCAGGTATGTATACAATAATTTGTGTGGTCTGAGACACTTGTCTAGTACTGGAATAAGTAGAAAACCTCATTATATAAAATTGAATATGCTAGTAGCTGGTCTTGTTTTAATAGGAAATAATAGCTCTTTTGAGCCATGAATTATCATGGACGATTAATTGGAGAAAAGATTTCTTCTATGTAATGGCCAGTATACTCTACTTGAATACCATTAAAAATCTTGGCATTCCTTTGGTAGTTTTGTGTATACATTTCCCACTTACAAACTTGGAAATAAAGAACAAAAACCAGTTACTTAAGCCTTCAATAATTTATCCCTTAGTAGCTTGGTCAAATCCTATAAATTTTGTATGCAAATGTAGGACATTCACATTCTCTAAAGTTGGTTTTTTGGTTTTAATTTAATCTCTTTATACAAGAACCCAATCACACTTGTGATTCATTTCACAGGCCACTGAAGACTGATGAGCATTAATCGTCACTTTATGTGAAGCGATGAAACTTATGCATCCATCAGGTTATAATAAAATATACTTTCTGAGTTTAGATAATTTTGCTCAGTGAACAAGTATAGAGTATATTTCAGTCGTCTTAAGTTTAATTTTGTTTCATGATAAAAGTTATAAGTTTCTGCAGCATTTTATGTCAAGCAAAACTGAATTGTTGATTATTTTACAGTGCTTAACTTTTGGTATGATATTGAGAAATACATTTTTAAATATAATCAAAGATTATAGTAAGATTTAATTACTTTGAGTAAAGTAAATTAAGTTTACAAATGTTAAGTATTTCAGTTGTCTTAAAAAATGTCTTCATGTGGACTAGCATTACTAATACATATAATCAGTCACATAAATAGTAACTTAAATTAGTTAATAAATTCTTAGGTTAAAATTATAAATTTTTTATTTAAAAGTTTATTTAAAAATCCTTATTTTGAGACATCATATTCATCATAGGATTTTCATTAATTGAACAAAAATATTGGTAACCAAATTGAAAATACTTTAATGCCAATAAATTACATCCTTTAATTTAAAATTAAATATATGTTAAATCAGGTTCTAAATCTTAAATGATTTGTGGGGACTTAAATGGGTTACAATTATGTAAACAGAATTCATAATAGTTAGAACATATTAGATAAGTTTAGAGCAAACAATTGTAAGTATATTATACAACAAAATAATCTGCACTTATTCTATTTTGTGTAAAAATTTAATGTTGAAAATAATTTTTGTTAAAAAATGAAAACAAAAAAGTAACATTTATAATGAATAGTTTAAATATTTAGAATATTTAATCCCATAAAAAAAAGTCCAAAATAGATATCAGTTTTCTGGATTTAAAAAGATAAGCAATAAATCCAATTATTAAATAAAGATGTTGATGATATTAAAATAAATTTGGTGTTTAAAAGTTATTGAAAAATATAAATTAATACTCATTTTTTTCACATTTTAATGTAAATATTTTCTTAGTATCTGTTAAAAGCGATTGCTTTTTCTTCATTTAATTCACAGCTTATTATAGGATTAATAATTAGTAATACTAATTTGATTTTAGCTTATCACTATATATAATAAATGAACAATCTTTTATTATGTAATTTGGGTATAATTCATAAATACCCAGAAATTATTCAAGATAAATTACTCAAATTGGTAAAAAGATTTATTTCAGAAACAAATTAGCTCACATATAACCAGTTTTATTTGAAAAAATTATATCGCTGGCAATGGGAACATACAATATTTTTAAAAGTTGAAGCGAAATCCAAACTTCACAGTAATTCAACCTAAAAATTAAAGGTAAATTTTCATTATAATTATAAAACTGAATTTCCTTAATATAATAATAAAATTATGAGCTTACTTTGCATAATAATTGAAGATTGAAATTCTAGAGAACCACTTGTTATTGTTTGTAAACCATATTTAGATAACTGTGCATCCTGTAAAAGCAACAATATCAGTTATAACATGCTTTTTTTTAATAATATATCAGATTAAAATTGCAAGTTACTATTTATTTATGTTATAGCAAAAAAAAAAAAAAATTATTATTATTGTGTTTGAGACAGTAAGTTTATTTTGTATATTGTGTGTGCAACACTTAATTTATCTTGGTTGATATGTTCTAAATTTTCTCAGTGTCTTCAATTCGAGTTTTAAAATATTGAAAACTTTATAAACTAACATGACTTGTAATTTCTTTTGAATAATATATTTTTACAATGTCTTACATTTAATGTAAGTACTCAATTTTACAATAAATCTCTGGCAAAGAAAAATTACTTTAATGTCCTTTGGTTTGATTACATATGATAAATCATCTAATGTTGGCATTCCTCCAATGAAAAAATATTGTAGCTTGTCCTTTAAAGTAACTGGCTCTAGTTTCCACATGTAGACGTCATTTACATCCATCCCTATAACATAATGAAAAATAAATATATAAATTTTATATATAGTATTGAAATTTTATATTTAAATGCAAAATACATATATTAATTGTGTTATAGAGATCCATAAATAACTAACAGTCATTTTTATTTAAAAGTTTTCTTATACCTTGTGGAAAAAAACTTCAACTTAACAAGTTTTGATTACAGAATGAATCATGACAAAGCATTTAGCAATTCTTATTTTGAAAATTAATGGAATTGCATTCTATAATTCAATATTGAAATTAAATCATTTTCATTGTAGATGATATCATTTTTTATTAATAGATAATCAAGAGTACACACATAATGTTTAAATCACAGTATAAATCTTAATTCACACTAAGAATAAATAACGCAATAGCTAAAAAAGTTATTTAAAACAAATTCTATTATAAAAACATTACTTTTAATATATTTACAAATACGTACAGTTAGAATCAAGTATGTAAATCATAAATAAAGCATGTTTGCAATCAACATTAATTTATTTTCTATTTGTGCATTAATAACAAATAACTGCAATCATTAACTTACTTGTGCAAAATTTTAAAAGAAAAATCCACTCAAAAAGGACATGTATTTATAAAAATGAGAATTAAACAAAATTTGAATACATAATTATAAATTAATTTGATTTAATAATATTTTCTGTTAATTTAAACCAGCTGTTTAATATTAAGTATATTTCCAAAAAAATGTAATAATTATATTTAAAAAATTTAGAAATATTTTTCTTTTTATTAAATAAAGCATAAAATGTTATGATTTTCAACAGATAAATTTTCATTTGTATAACATTAAATTTTTTAAAAACAATATTTGAGAATGACAATTATCTTATAAATATATAGATAGATAGATTTGTTTCTCTATTTCAACAATTCCCAAAATGGATAGATGATAACTAGTAGAACAACTTTAACTGAATACAAGATTTTAAAAATTTTTAGTTATAAAAAATTTTGCTTCTTCATCCAGAATATTTTCTAAACATCTTAAAATTCATTTATTCTCAAATTTTATTTTAAAAAATTCTAATCCTCTCAATATATCAAATGGTGAAACCAAAATCCCATAGTTGCAGTGAGGAGTTAATAGTTGAAGTTTAATTTTAAATGAAAGAGGATTCATCTTAATAGTTGTGATGAATATTTACACAATTTCTAGCATAAAAAAATATAAAGAAACTATGAATTAAAATTAAATATAATTAAAACTCAAATTAAGGAAATTTAAATTATTTTGTCAAATTGAAAATATAAAACAAGTCTTAGAAAAATTCTTGTTTGAAATATGTGCTTTGAAAAGCCATTAACATTAAGCATTGCAAAAAATAACTGGTAAATTAGAGAGTAACGTAAATCGAAATAAAATTAAACTAAAACAATGAATACAAAATTCTGATTAAAGTTACAATTAATACTGTTTATTAAATTTCTCATAATAATTTTTAATTATAATAAATATTAATATATAATAATAAATAAAAATTAGATTTTGAAAAATAACTACATTTTTATAAGCAATTTGTTGAAATAAACTCTCACCTTTCTTCCAAGCCTTAGCTTTTATACTGTTGAAAAGCAACTACTAATTTTAAACATCGAATTTAACGAAACAATTATGCAATTAAATAAAGGTTTTAATTGCATATCAGATATTTTGATTTTTCATTTTGAATTCAGTCATCAAATTTTAGGTGTATATATATGTATGTATACGTACGTATATATAAACTTATAATATTATATTTACCTGGTGATAACATTATATCTGCATAACCATAGCCTTCATTTCGAAAATTACCCCAGAAATCAACAGAAGTTGCTTCAAAAATAACTTTAAAAGATTCCTTTTTTGAATCACCTATCATATAAAAAGTTTATTAAAAATGGATTTTTACTAGAACAAATTTGAAGTATTAGTGGTCTAAGTTATACACTCAATATGTAAAATGTTCTGATTTTTATTGTTCAAATATAAAGAATTCAGATCTTTAACTAGTTGTACATGATATAAATAAATTATGTACAATTTACAACATAAATATTCAAAAGAATTTTGCTCTAATTTAACTTTAACCATTATTGACGCCCAATTTGTGAATTTGGCAAAACTTAAAAGTGAAAGAAAATCTGTTTGGGGAAAAAATTATTTTCTTCTATTTAAGAATTGGATTATTTTTCATTTGCTATAATTTAAAAGTAATCTAAGAATATCACCTGATAAATTTTAAAATAGCTTAGAATTTACTTACTTCCTTGAGTATCATCATTTGGTTTAAGGGTTAATGAAAACAAGTAACCATAATATGAGATATTAACCTATAAAATAATTTTTGAATATTACTGTTTCTTAAAATATTTTTCATTATTATTTAAATAAAAGTTTTTGACAGTTTCATGTATTATTATATAATGATGTATTAAACAAACTATAAAATAACTCAATAAAAATTTTTACATTTTTTAAATTAATAAAAAGCATAATTGTTCAAAGTTAACATAAATTATTTAAAGAGAGAGTATTACAATATATTTTCCACTAATGCTTGGTTACAAAGACTATTTCATCTCTTAGCACAACTATAAACAGAATTGATGACATTTTATATAATGGTGCACTCAGTGGGTATGGCATCATTGCTCCGTAAAAAAGTGAATCCTCATAATTTAGAAGTAGAGAGAAAATCAAAGAGACCTCAGATTTGGATTGTCATTCCAGAGATATTATTTCACGTGGAAAACATTGTAACCATAAATTATTTTACATGCCTTAATCGCCATTGATGAATATGGCAAATCTTCGCTTTTATCAGGCATAAAATAATTACTTTCTGGTAACATGAACAAAGATTTTTCCCAATCAAAGATTAAATTAATTTTAAAAAACTGCAACTTAATTTAAAAAGCTTGTCTTTATTTTTTCTTTGCATAAGATTGCAAAGAAAATATAGAGATCTAAGTCTCTTCAAATTAATATTTTTAATCAAAAAGATCATCAGATTGAGATCAAATTTAAATTAAATTGTCTTCATTCAACTTTGAATCTCTTAAGATCAAAACACAAAGATTAGATTAGATCAAACCTTATTCATGATTTTCTGTTAAAACTTAAGTATATTTTCAACTGTATATAGATGCACTATTTCTTAGCTTTCTGGATTAATTTTAATTTTACTTTATTTTGAACTGAATAACAAATACTTTAATATCAAATTAATCAATGCTTCTTTAATACAGAAATCAGTCATGTTTCCATTTCTTCAGAATCAATTTTTACTTTTACAAAAGAAACTAAATTATGCAAAAGATTATATTTGTAATAAAATGAAAATTCATCGAACTACGTTTTATATTAGTTGATTTGCTTACATAAATTAAATACTACTACATACTTTAAATGTAGTTGTCAACAACAATTTAAAACTGACTAGAATTTTAAAAAATATTTTTCAATATTGCAAATCTAAATACAGTTTTTAAATGATAGATATAATAATAATTAATTTCTAAAGATATTTCATCAATGAAGAAAGGGTATAAATATTTTGATTGAAAATTGAGTTTTTAAGTTTTGGATAAAAGCTGTTTTATTGCAATTGTTTAAAAAAATTTTTAGATAACTTAAAATACGTAATTTTATAAGACAAAAAATTATTAAATATTATTTTATCAATATTATTACCAATACATAAATATTAAAAAATTATTATATATTAATAACAATAAGAAAATGCTTTTAAATATAAATGGTTATAAATTTTATCGATAAGATTTATACATAGTATAAAAGTTACTTCCAAAAGGAAATTTTGAAAGAAACAACCCTGTCCTGCTAGAAAAATTATAACATAAAACTTCTCAATCTTATAGAATGAATAATGAAACTTGTAAATCAATTCAAGAAAGGAATGCAATCATATATAAAAATTTTTAATGCACCAAATTCCATGCATAAAATAATTTTGCAAAATTTCACTTTTTTTTTTTTTTAAATTACGTTTTTATGTTTGCTCTTTTGAACATAATAAGTCTTGCAGTCCAATAAAGAAAAGAAGTATCTCCAGGAGTGGAGAGCATCTTGAAATGTGAAGAGCGAGAGAGCGAGCTTTCTGGAGGGCAGAATATTTCCAAAGATTCTCCATGTCAACATGTTCCCTACATAAAATGAAGTCAAGTTAATCCACAAGCCTTATGTGATATAGATGTTTCTGGAGAAAATTATACCCAGTAAGTAACCTGAAGTAGGAGACCCCTGTAGATCTCTGGGGATACATGAGCTTAGCAGGGTCCTCCAAGAGGCATCAACTGCATTCTCTTTGTAATAAATTTTTCGCTGGTGATGCATAACCGATTTTAGAAGGAGTTTGACATTTCTCAGACCAGTAGGAGTATCTGGAGGGTTTAAAAAAGAAGCTTCTTTCACGAGATTGTCTGCTTTTTCATTACCAGGCAAGCCGCAATGGCTAGGGATCCATTATAAAGTAATTTCCTTTCCCACAGACAGTAAAGTGTTAATGATAGTCTTACAGTTAAATTTTATAGATGTAGGTAGGAAAGTATAATTTGCCACTGTATGAATGGCAGCCTGACAATCAACAAGAAAGACAAATTTTATTTCCGAGAAATCTAAAATTTTTTGGAGAGCCATGTAAATTGCATACATTTCTCCATCAAAATTGTCTGAGTTTTTCCCAAAGGCTCTTTGAGTTGGAAAAATTTGGAGAAGACACCAGCTTCATATTTCATAGTACTTCCCTCAGCTGATCTGTGAGTGTAAATGTGCATCCAATTGTGGAGTGGGTATCTCTCATTAATAGTAGCAAGAGTAGCAGCCCTGAGTTCTGCCTGAGGGGAGACTCCCTTCTGGACATGAAGGACAAGGTCAAAGACAGGGGTGGCATATTTCAGCATACCGGGAAGACAGGAGTTCTGGCTGTAAGGGCTCTATTACTTGGAGTGCCAAATGAGCTGGAAATTCTCTGGAATTCTGATAAAAAATGTTCGTTGTGTTTTTAGTCTCAGAGTGCTTGGTCGGTAATTAATCCAAAAACTATCCCTACGTAGTAGCCTTTCGCCAATAACCAAATTAGCCAAAACTCTCCTATCGTGCAGACAGTCAAGGCCAGTCTGAAGTTCCAAAGCTGGTATTGGAGTTGAGAAGGCTCCTCCAATGATAAACCTAAGAGCACTGTTTTGAGCAACATTGAATTTCACTGGTGTGCAAACAAGTATATATCATGCAAAGGTTGTAAGTTGATTTATAACTAAAAAATAAATAAATTTTAATGTAAAGTAAACTTTAAAATATTTAACATTTTCCCATATCTTAAATTACAGAGAAAACTTTTGATATTAAATGGCGAGAATTGTATAAACTAATTATAATCGATTTTCTATTATTCTCTTGAAACAAAACTTTTGTGACTGCATTAAAAATCGCTGTTTGTGATCAGAGTGGAATAATCCCAACATGTAAGTATCATAAAAATTATCCAAATTTGATATCTATTGATTGCAGGTAACTTCTCCCAGATTGTGAATTAGGCATGAAGCTAACAATCTATGAAAAATTAACAAATCTGAAATGTATCAAAGAAACTAATGGGACTAATAAAAAGAGCTTGGATTTGAAATCGGAATGTAGTGTCTTCAAATGGTATAAAGGCACTCTTTAATGCTACTGCTATAAGTATATCAATACAATATTAATGTATAAACATTACAACAAATGAATTAAATTGCTAGATGAATTTTTGACATACAGATATCGTGATTCTGTGTTTTCAAAAATCATCCAAGCTAAAAATCATATTTAAAATAGTTTTATATAAGAAAATAAATAAAAGACATTATAATGAAATTCCAAACTATGCTATCAAGAGTGTATATTAAGGATTATAGAAAAATATTTCAGATACAGTACAACATAACATAAAAGAATATTCTGGATACTTCATTAAATATACTTACAATAATAAAAATGAATTCATTCTTTCAATCATTGCATATCTTTAAATTATAAATACAATGAAATTATAAAATTGTACTAGTATCATCATATAGGAAAGAATTTAAATAATAGCACTTAAATGACAAAATAATTATAACAGTACTAACACATTTAATTATTTGCCATTTATTGAATCATAAACATAGAATTTTCAAACATTTTGCAATTTGAATTATAGTAATGAAAATTTTTTGTTTTCATTCAATTTAGCTCATTCTAGAATTAGCACTTCCAAGATATTTTTACACATATTAAAAAAAATTTTAATTTAGATCTACAAAACATAATAGATAAAAAAAATAGCTATTTTTGCTGCTAATATAAGGATTATCTAGCAAAGCAAGACAATCTCCATAATTCCGAGAAATATCTAAAAAAAAAGATAAAGGTCCCGCAGAGCCTCATCCTTGCTAAAATTTAGTCACACTAGAATATGAGCAGGAGAGCCATGTCAGCTGTGCACTAATCGCACTCTGGGTACATTTAAGACTAGAAAAAGATTGACTCGTGCTTAATGAGCAGTTTCAACTGATTCAAAGGTCTAGGGCACCAAAGGGAGAAGTTTGACCAGCCATGGGTGCCTGTCTATTTTAATGGAATGGAACCCATTCGCCACTGTAAGGCAACAGACAGATAGCTAACTTTGAAAAAGAAAGTTTTGAAAGCAGCTAAAATTAAAAAACTTACATTGATACAAAAAAAAACGAATAGGTTGATAAGTAAAAACATTCTATTTAAAAAATACTTAAGCTACATAGAAAACAAGGATACGAAATATTTTCCAGATTATTAATCATTTTTCCCATTTCATATGGTAAAAAAAAATTTCCATCATCTCTTCATTAACCCTCTTACTATTTTTATTTATAGAAAGTTATTTATTAATACATGCAGCATTAACATAATTTTCCAAATATTTCTTGATAATAAAGCATGTATGGATTAGCACTATGGATACACTTGTAATTACTAAAACAACAATTTTATTACATAAAATGTCTATATATTTTATTCATAAATATATCTTTATATTATCAAAAACACTCTTGACATTAAAACATTTTTATATGCTAATTAATAACAATTTTAGAAGTATTTCAAATCAAAACTTTTAATACATAATATTTTTATAATAATATTTTTTAAAATACATACACCATTTTTCCATTTGCTTCTACAAGTTTCGGTAACACCTTCCAATTCACTTTCAGAATTCCAACCTTCAGCAAAATAGTTTCATTAAAAACATATAATAAATGTTTGTGCATTAATTAATAAATTTCTGAATCAAGGTTCATTACCTTTAGGAAGTATGATTGTATAATGGATAAAGATATCGGGATAAGTAAAATTTTTTGCTGAAACTGAAAATAAGTTTCTATGAAAAAAATACTTCAAACATAAAATTTAAAGTTAAGTGAGAAAATGAAATATTACATGGTGGATGGTAATTATATAATATACTCAATAAACTAATTAATGAAATTTGTTTTTATATTAAATGTATTTATAATCAATAGATTAATTAAGAAGTGATAGTAAATTGTAAAAATTTAAATCCACATTTTTGCTGGCAGTTTACAGAACCTTCTTGCATCCATTAAGAAAGTATTAAGAGAAAAATTTTAAAGAAACAATTTCAGAAGTAATTTAAATCAAAACTTTATAAATAGCAACGATACATATAATAATAATACATAGCAAAGATACATATAATAATAAATAGAAAAGATTTTAATAATTAAAGACTAATATTTACAAGTACCTTTTACTCACATAATGACAAGACTGGTAATTAAATTTAAGAAGAATACAGTTGCATGTTTATTAAAATTATTAAATGAAACAGAAATGTTTATTTTTTAAATGAAGTAAAAATGGCTTGTAAATAAATTTATATTATATAGTTATTATATTAAAATATGAAATTTTAATATAAGGTACAAAGACAAATTATATCAAAATATATAATGAGAATTATATGACACAGTTTAGTAAATTTCTTGTTTATTTAATCAACTTATTCAGATTACAATTATTAACAAAATTAAAAATGGATACAAATTCTAATTAATTATAAAGTTAAAATATGAACAAAAATATTTATTGGTTTATGATATTGTTCAGTCAAAAATCAAACACTAAATGTTCTGCCAACTGTAAGTTTACTGGTGACAAAAAATTTAATATATGTATCAATTTACATCAATTCGCTGCAATGCTTTTAATTTTATGATAATTTTTTAAACATTTCATTGGAAGCAGTACAAATTATTTACACATAATGATGAAAGTTACCAAGTCATTAACTAAAAATTTACATTTAAAATGTTAATTTTAATCAAAAAACAATACATAAAAAATATATAAAATAAAAGAGAAACCATAAAAAGGCAATAATAATCATTAAAAAATTTAATTTAGATAAATTTTGATCCAAAAAATATGCACATAAGTATACAAGAAATACATAAAAAAAATATATAAAAATTAGTGAAAAAAGGATAGAGATAAAAAATTGAAGATACATTTTTCACAATCGTAATTTTATAAAAAAGAGATTCACAGTGAATTTTAAATAAGAATTTTCAAAGGATTCCTTTATATCAGGAATAAGAAATTTGAGCTTAAAGGCTAATAAAGTCTTCTATGTAGCTTGATAGTTAATATTTTAAGTTTTACAAAACAAATAACTTTATTTTTGATAAGACAATTTTTAATTTTAGGAAATTTATTTTAATATTATTTGAAATAAATAAATGTGAGAAAAATCCTTTTCTCTTTCAAAATTTCACATTGTATATATACTAAGAATTTAAAAATAAATTTATAATGTCAGTTGAAATTTCTAAATCTTGGTTGATACATTGCAAATTTGTAAATTAATACATCCTTCTAAATTGAAATATTCTCTTCTCTAGAATTAAGTTTTTAGTAATTAAAACAGTAATTTAATATACATTTACAATTTAATCAATAGTAAAATAATGTATTTGAATCTACAATTCACATATGAATTCAAAAATAAATTTCTAACATATATGAGATGGTATATATGTATATACTGTTTATAAATAATAGGATTGAATGAGTGAATGTGAACTATTTTACCTATTTCACAATTTAATTGTATTAATATCTCTGGGTTTACCTATAATAAAAAAATGCATATTTTCAATGAAGGAAATAAATTCTTGTTTAACATTATATAAAATAGATTAACATTACATACTTGACTTATTTCTGTTCCCAACTTTTCAGCCTTTATTTTTTTCTTGTATTGTGCAATCTAATATAATAGAAAACTGCTCAATAGTTATCCCAAATATTACTTAAAGATACAACATATAATATTCACAGTTACTGAATATAACTACATTTATAAACTAAACTAATCCTTTTTAATCTTTTTGAAACTAATCCTTTGATCCTTTTGAAACATTACTGAGATGGAAAAGTTACTTACTGAAGTGATTCTAAAAATTATCAAGAAAATAACATTTGAATAAGTAACCTTTTTTAGATGATAATTTAAAGTATAAATCATCATCTAAATCAAGATATTGGCAATACGTAATAATAGAAATGATTAAGAGAAATACCTGAATAAGCAAAATAATAATGTATATGTGATACAGGGCACGCACTTCTTCTACATCAATCTCAATACCATGAATTGCAATGTAAATCAATAAAATTAAAAAATAAGTTTTTAAATTATGTACAATTAATTGTTAACAAAACATACATAAAAAATATCTTCCTTTTTATATGACACATATCTTTGTTTAATAAACATGTATTTCCTGTAAATCATTTCAATGTATATCTGTTTTAAATATTATATATTAAGAATATTATTTTTTCCTGCATAAGTGGTAATTTTAAAATCTGTCTTTTAGAAAATAATTTAATAAGTTCAGTTATATTAAAGGCCAACTCCTCAGAAATAACACAAGAAATTCAAATCCACATATCGAAATTAACTTCAGAATTTAAAGTCATTTTACACTACTGGACATTAAAATTGCTACACCAGGAAGAAATGCAGATAACAAAATGATATTTATTGGACAAATATATTATACTAGAAATAATAAGTGATTAAATTTTCAAAAAATTTGGCTGGATAGATCCTGAGAAATCAGTACTCAAAACAACCACCTCTGGCAGTAATAACAGCAGTTATACACCTGGGCATTGAGTCAAACAGAGATTGGATTGCATGTACAGGTACAGATGCCCATGCAGCTTCAACACGATGCCACAGTTCATCAACCGTAGTGACTGGCGTTTGGTGACGAGCCAGTCGCTCGGCAACCATTGACCAGACGTTTTCTATTGGTGAAAGATCTGGAGAACGTGCTGGCCAGGGCAACAGCAGAACATGTTCCGTATCAAGGAAGGTCCGTACAATACCGGCGACATGCGGTCGGGCATTATCCTGCTGAAACGTAGGGTTTCGCAGGGGTCGAATAAAGGGTAGAGCCACGGGTCGTAACACACCAGAAATGTAACATGCACTGTTCACAGCCCCGTCAATGCGAACAAGAGGTGACCGAGACGTGTATCCAATGGCACCCCATACCATCACGCCAGGTGATGGGCTAGTATGACGATGACGAATGCACGCTGCCAGTGTGCGTTCACCACGATGCCGCCAAACACGGATGCGACCATCATGATGCTGTACACAGAACCTGGATTCATCTGAAAACATGACGTCTCGCCATTCGTACGCCCAGGTTCGTCGTTGATCACACCATTGAAGGCGCTCTTATCTATGACGCAGCGTCAAGGGAAGCCGCAGCCATGGTCTCCGAGCTGAGAGTCCATGCTGCTGCAAACGTCGTCGAACTGTTCGTGCAGACACTTGTTGTCTTCCAAACGACCCCGTTTCTTGACTCACGGCTCGTGACGTGGTTGCACGATCCATTACGGCCATGCGGATAATATGCCTGTCTTCTCGGCTGCTAGTGATAGGTGGCCGTTGAGATCCCGCATGGCGTTCCGTATTACCGTCCTGAACCCATCGATTCCATATTCTGCTAACAGTCATTGGATCTCGACCGACACGAGCTGTGATAAGATAAACCGCAATCCCGGTACGTTACAATTCGGCCTTTATCAAAGTCAGAAAAGTGCTGGTACGCATTTCTCCTTCTTACACGAGGCATCACAACAACTTTTCACCAAGCAACAATGTTCAAATGCAATTTGTGTATGAGGAAACGGCTGAACAACTTCCTCATTTAAACACAATGTAGGTGTCGCTACTGGCGCCTGCTTTGTCTGAATGCGCTGAAAAACTAATCATTTGCATATCACAGCACCTTCTTCCTTTTGTATAAATTTCACGTCTGTAGCATGTCGCCTTCTTGGTGTAGCAATTTTAATGGCCAGTAGTGTATTTTAACATTGTGGATATTAGTTAGAAAAAAAAGCATTTCTAAATATTTTGTAAAAAATCATCTTTTATAAAAATGTAAAACCTGAAATGAATTGAACACTGTTTCTAATATTCATTTAAACAAAGCCAAAAAATTCTGGACTGTTAAAAATATGTAAAACAAAATATGTTTTGCAAACTACTAATCAAACATAAATATATAATTAACTTCATATATGTATATAATTATTTCATCATTTAAATATAAATAAACACTGAACCAAACATTATGCAAAAAAAATAATTATATTTATAAGTAAACAAAAATTGAAGTAAATGATTATTAGATGTATACTATCAAGCTATCATAAAATTTCTTTTAATTTAATATTATTTTTTACTGATTAACATACAATCAAGAAGACATTTTTCCCCATTTTCAGCACAATGAGATTAACTGATGGAATAACTCTTGAAATTTTACTCCAATAGCATCAAGCGATTAAATTAGTAAAATACTTATGAGTACATTGATAGAAAAAATTAAAATATGCAAGGAAAGAACGACTTGATAAAGGAACACACAAAAAACAGTTAAAAAATGTGCTCAAATTTTCAGTCTAACCATCTAAAGATAATATTGACACTTTCTTAATTACATGGTTATTTGAGACAGAACTCAAATGAATATTACTTTATTTACATGTTTGTTAACAACCACAATACGGACCACAATGAAACAGTAATTAAAATGTAAGTTTTATAATTAAGGATTATGATATTTATTTAATTTAATATTTAAAACACAATAAAAAATGGCATTAAATTTGTTATCTTTAAATCATACATATTATAATCACAATCATCAGAATCTCATCATTAAATGATTTCTAAACTTTGATTCTAAATACTAAATTATTGATTTAAGTACCACTTATAGTATAAGTAGTTGTGTGAGATAGTAAGACATTGATTCTTGAGATTAAAACTCAAATCGTACTTTTATAGCAGCTGTCACTCTCACTATATAAATAATGAATGCCATTAAAAATCATTAAATATTAAATTAAATAATTTTATTTTTGAGAAAAATCCATAAGTAATCTATAAGATAGTTGTAAATAATATTTCATGGATTAGTTAACAGAAATAATTAAAGTTCTTTTTTACCTTTATAATTCATACTAAATAAATCAAAAATTTTAACTTTAAAAATTCATATTTTTTCAGAAGAAACACACAAAATTTTACCTTTCTTATTAAATATTTCTCTCGTTCAATGGCAGAGCTGAAAAAGAAAAAAAGTAAAGAAGATTTAGAACGTATAAAAATGTGTTATTATTTTTAATACATTAGTAACAATATCAATGAAAAAATTTTGATACATCTTTGACTCTGAAATAAATAATCCACTAAAATTTTTTTAACAAAATGAAGAATTAGGAGAGAACATGATTTTCATAAAGCATAAAATTTAAAAGAGAGAGAGCAGTCATAAATATAATGCATTGAAAATTTTTAACCAAAGAGTATTGGCATTCAAAAAAATTATCTTTAAAAGCACAAATTAAATAAAAAAAAAATATTCTTAAAAAACACAAATAGCATTAATTCCCAGCCAATTTCTTTACTTTATCGTTCATTTAAAATATTTGCTACTGCTATATTAACATGAAATTATGTACATCAATTCTTAAAAGGAAACATAAGAAATGATTTTTTCTTCATAATTATCTATAGAAATCTAAGAAATTGAATTAATTTCATATAATCTGCAATTACAAAAATACAAATAAAGTAACTGGTTGGTGAAGAGCCTAAGTCAAATAAAAATGTTAAGAAATCTTATACAACAATCAATCAATACTTCGATCTTGAACAAATGATTTGATATTGCATTAAAGCAAAAGCAATTCATTAATAAGAACTTACTCTTTTAGTATAGGTGATACATTTTCAATTTCATATTCAAATGTTTCTAAATATACAAACAAAAATATTTTATTGATGATGCATCAGAAAAACTAAGAGAAAGTTGAAAATATTTCAGAAATATTTAACACCACATAAAAAAGAAATAATGTAAGATTATAATTTAAAAAAGGTAGAAAAACAATTTTATCTTAATTTAACACACAAATAAGGATATTTCAACACATAATCAAACCCTAAATATATTCGCAAGACACACAGCTGCATATCTATATACCCAGCTAAGTAAGTTAAGTAATGTTTAAGCAAAATATTCAAAATTCATAATGTAGTACTAATTACTTGTGACTTTTTGCATATAAATTTTTCTTCATCCTTGATTATGCATTGATTATAGCATCCTTGATATTGCTTATAGTTCAAAATTACATGCACAATCATATGCACTTATTTCCATAATCTATCTTGTAAACTTTAATCAATTATAGGTACTATTCCCAAAATATATAATCTAAAAATTTCTAAGTAATTTTCTAACAAATATATATGATAATTAATTTCAACTATTCAAACGGACAGGAACAATCTTTTAATATTTCATCTCAAATAGTTTAGTTTCATCCTTGCAATAATGCAATGAATCTGTTCTTTAAGCTCTCACTGAAATTCATATATATTTTACTTTTATTCTATTTAAATTAGATTTATTTAATACTAAATTAATTATGTAACATTAAATTAAAATTTGTATACTTTAAATTTCTTATTTTTTTTCTTTTAATGATCTCAAGTTAATTATGTGGTAACATTCTTCAATGTCTGTTATTACATTTTTATAGTAGAAAACAACAATTAGTTATTTGCCAAGACCTTTAAGCGATGCAATTATTAAGATTTTTAAAGAAATTCCAAATCATCATAGAATTAATGTGACACTACTTAATTTTGATACACCTGGTTCCAATGAGGTTGATGTTATTTATCTATTTATGTAAATATTTGCTGATCACCAGGCAAATATTGAAGGACAAAAACTTTCTAAGCAAAATCATTAGTTTTTTTATTGAAAAGAATAGCATTCTTCTTCAATCATTAGTACAGTATACTTAGTAAGGACTGAAGTAGTAAAAATTTAATAATGTGTTCTATAATACTGCAATTTTCCAAAGTACTGCTTTAATCAATATGCTTAATTAACAAATTAAAGGTGCTAAATTGTGTTTAGTATTTATAGAAATTTCTAATTACACACACACACACACACATATATATATATATATATAGAGAGAGAGAGAGAGAGAGAGAGATTCACAACACACAGAAGACAGGTAGGCAGACAGATAAATTAAATTAACAGAGAAAAAAATGAGTTTTGAATTGAAATTATACATTTTTTAACTTTGGAAATTGATTGTTTCTTCTAATTTTTTTGCATAAATATCCGGACTTACATTTGGTAATTCAAGAACAATCTTAAATGTCAATGTTTGATAAACTGAAAGTGATAATAATTGTACAATTTTTTCAATCAGAATAAGTAATACACAAAGACAATAAAGAAGTTGACATTAACAAATTGAATAAGATATAACTTAGCTCCGTATTTTTTGCTATGAAATTATCTATGTGTGTGTGTGTGCGTGTGTGTGCGTGTGTGTGTGCGTGTGTGTGAGTGTGTGTGTGTGTGTGTGTGTGTGTGTGTGTGTGTGTGTGCGTGTGTGTGTGTGTGTGTGTGTGTGTGTGTGTGTGTGTGTGTGTGTGTGCATGTGTGTGTGTGTGTGTGTGTGTGCGTGTGTGTGTGTGCGTGTGTGTGTTTAATTTTCTAAATTTTTTAGCTTGAGTAATTTTGCTATCGAAAAAATGTAGTTCTCTTCCTCCTCAATTAAATCTCACTAATTCAAAATGGAATACAAAAATAGGTTTTCTTCTCAGATAAGTTAATGAATACTCATTTAGTACTAATTATATTTGGTTTTCAATATTTGTATTATTATATTACTCACGCATAAAACATAAAAAATATTTTGCAAATTTATTTTACATCATTATAAACTGTATCCATGAAAATGTCATTGGTCTAAACAGAAAGTTTAATTTATGAGAAAGTATTTAAAAAAAATTCTGTATAATTTGGCAAAAAAAAATGAATAAAAAGCTATTAGGTGTTAAAGAACAAGGCTTCTAACTTGAAAGTTTTAGGGGAAAATGCTCTGCAATTCAACTTTTTATGAAATTATTTAGGTGGTCTATTGTAATTTTGTTAAGTATTTTAAGTTCAAATACTCATTAATTAATTCATAAATATATTGAATCAAATGTAAATTGCATATTTGAAGCAAGAACCGATAAAAATTGTTCTAACTTTCACACAGTTCCTATAGATTTAAAAAATTTTGAAAAGCAATCTACCAATCACAAAAATAGAAATCTAGCATAGGATTTGTCAATTTTTTAATTTTATGTGACGAGTAGTGATTTATAGCATAATAATTCTCTATAAAATATTTAAATACAAAGAAATATTTTAGTTATCAGCTTTGTATCAAGCTTACACTAAGTATGTCATTAATTTTTAACAATTGTATATTTTAGAAACAGATATTTTAATTAAAATAGTGATTGTGAAATATCAATCTATTTTACCTGATCTACTGTTCAAAAAAATGTATGATTTTTGTTTTGTAAAATCAGGAATTATTGTCAATGTCCCATGATCATCAATCTGTAAAATGCACAGCTGTATTTCTTCCCTAGGTGATCTAAGTCAGAAATTATAGTTATGTTAGATCATATGAATTCAGATTTTAATTTTCATGTTTGAATGAAAAATTGACAAGTGAATCTCTTAAAATGTTAATTAAAATTTCTCCATTTTTTTCTTTTATAACTGTTTATTTTTGTATTATTTCTTTGATTAATAGATTTTTCTAAATATAAATATTTATAATCAAAGAATAAACATAATGAAACCAAAAATGTTGATTTAATAACAAAAGCAATTATTCCAATAGAATGTAAAAATTTTATAAATTTAATAAAATACCCTTAAAATAAGTAGATTAATCTTCTTAAACTCTAAGTTTTGAGAGACTCATTTTTTAAAAATAAAAGAATGAAAAATTCACAAATATGTTAAAATTTACTAAATTAAATGTCAGGCAAAAATATAAATGATCAAAACATTCAAATATTTTCATTAATTTTTTAATAATATCCTTAATCATTTATAAATATTTTAATTTATTTTAAAAAGGCTTACATTTCTTATCTTTACATATTTTTCAGCTTTTTTTTTTTTTTTTTTCATATTTATCATACAATGATGGGTTTTGGTTTCAACACGGTAGGCTGAAGTTTAAAGCATTAATGTGAAAGAAATCTGATGGGTGGATGGACTTTTTCCTTTTAAAAATTAAAATTAAAGTTCTCAGTCATTTAATCATCTGAACTCAAGTTGTCTAGTAAACTTTCTTAGTTGTCTTCAATTATGGTGATAGCCTTAAAAAAAGTCTGCATGTCATAATAAGGATTCACAAGTGAATAGAATCAAGAATGTCTGTTTCATAAAGAGATTCCAAGCCATGATCACTCTTCTCAAATGTACCTTATAATATTTGCATTTTTTATTGTTCATTGCACTCTGATGCATAAGCTGTACCACAGGAGTTAGAATAGGTGGGAGAAATTTCACATCAACTGCTTGAAAAATCCAGGATTTCAATATCGAAAGTACAATTATTAATTATTGATAATTCAAGGAATTTATGAATATTTAATAAAAACAGGGATCTAAGTTTCTCAACAATAGAATAAAAAATAAATAATGTGATGAAAATTAATTGCAAATAGAAGATGAATGAAATGAATTCACACAAATGAGATAATTTTTTTATTCGTAGATAGGAGTTATTGCACATTTATATTTGGAAGAGAATATTGAGCTCAGAGTCACTAAATTGCTCAGAAATAATGTTTTGAAGCTACTTGATTCATGACATAATTATTTATCCTAATTATTTGATCCTCTCTTGCATTTGTAACCTTTACTAGTGCTAAATTATTCCAGTAACTATGCCTTCCATGATGCACAATTATCAAATTAAATAATTTTAAATAATGTTTATCTATAAATCAATCATCTCTTCTTACGTATGATCTTATTATATGATCCCTTTTAAATTTAAATAATTTTTAGCATTTAGTACTATGTTAAATAGAAGTAAATCATAAAATATATTTAAAATTTCTAAGCATTAAAAATAATAAGCCACTGAAAATTACCTGTGAATTTGTTTACCATAGCATTTAAACACTGCTAGCTTTAATTCAATTACAACAGTCTAAGTAACTCATTGTTATTCAAACGTTAATCATTTATAAAAATTATCCCTTCAACAAACCAAGTCTTGCAATTCTGATTCCATTTTTAAAATAAAAATATTTCTATCCAATAAATTGAAATTAAATATAATCAATATAAATAAAAATTCAATGAGAATTTAAACTATAAAATAAATAATATTTAAAATATTTTAAAGATATAATTTTATAAGATTTCTAGATTGCATATTCACATTTTCAAGAAAATGTAATATGAATTTTTACAATTTTGAATAAGGTAATAAAACATTGCAAATACATACTCATCATCAAAATGTATAACAGCCATGATAATCATTGACTGACCTAATTGGATAGTATTTTTAGTACAGCTCTTTTCCTTTATAAGATTTTTGGCACCAGCAAATAATGGTTTTTGTCTAAATAATTGTGAAAAAAATTTATATAAAATTTTATAGATTACTGAAAGAAGCAATTAAATATTAAACACAAGATGTAAAATAATTTTTTCATAATTTATTATGCTTGAAATTAAAAAAATTCAATATGTAAATTATTAAAATTAAGATACCCTGTCTCGGCAAACTGAAATTGTCGTCTCATTTTTGGTTTTAATTTCGATATTTGATTTTCAAGATGACTTGATTCCAACATTGGTACAGTGGAAGATTTATTCTATTAGAATAAAAATAATGAATCATAATTTATGATGGTTTCCAAAAAAATTAAAATTGCATATTATTTAAAAAAACAATAATTTTAAGAAAAAAAATTCATCAAATAATACCAAATTTCAACAGAAACATTGTCACTAGATGTAAAATCATAGAAAATATTTAATATTCAATAACTTAAAATGACTAAAAAATTTCTATTTATATGGAGTATAATACAAATCTGAATAAGCTCGAATTTTTCTGTAACATTATAATTCTACATACTTCATTTGTTAAAGAAATATAAAATAGTAAGTGAAATATCTTATTTCGAAATTAAAAATCTTCAACTTGGATTAAAAGAAATGAATTTTATAATAATACTCCAAAAAATATTAATGTATTTTTATTTAATTGGAAAAGAAAGAATTAGTTTAATTTTAGCATGAATGTTTGCATTTATGTATCAAAGAAAGTGTATAAATGTTTGCAATTTTGATTGACATACAAAAAAAACATTCCAACAAAATTTATGTTTAAAAAATATATATAATTTATTTAAATCAAAAATAATGTACTAATTAGAATTAATTTATAAAATAAATTAAAGCAAATTAACATTAACATTCATTATAAAATATGATATATTATTCAAATTTAAAAAAATTATATATATATATATATATATATATATATATATAGTTTAATCTCCAAAACATTTTAAGAAGGAAATATAACTACATTTAATACCTTCCATTTTTTAGTAAGAATATCAGAATCAATATAAGATGTAAGAAAAATGACAAGAGAATCTTTTTTATGGTGATCATTTTCTTTATCATCATCTGCTTTATTTTGTTGCTATATAAAAAAGCATCATATAAATATATGTAATGAAAATTAAAATATAAATGATGTATATTATTATTGTGTTTATAATTATATAATAAATATAAAAAATAATAACAGTATATATATATATAAATAACACATATAACATACATATAAATTAAATTACACACACACACATATATATATATCAATTTTTTGCGTAATTGATGAAAGTTAAGAAAATAAATTATATGTTCATAATTTAAATCTTTTGATTTATTTTATAAATACAATTTCTCAGTTTATTTATGCTGCATTAAAAATTTATTTTGACATTTGTTTGCTTTCAATAAAAACAATCAGAAAAGTTTAAATAAATAGCAAATATTATTATACAATGACATCCAATCTACTTCCTTAGGAAAAATTTTTTTAAATATGTTATATTAGTTTACTAAATTTACACTAAAGAAATAAAAAAACCTATAAAATAATGATATGAAATTGTAATATAAGCTGAAATTTCCTTGCCCTATTAAAACTGAAAAACTTTTATCAAAAAAAACTTTTTTAATCGATAAAAATAAAAATTTTCAAATTATTCTTAAATCAATAATATGTAAATAATAGCATTAAATAATAATTAACTTAATTCATTATTCTATAATAATTTTTAATTCATAAGAATTAATTCAAATAAAACTCAGAACAGCTTTTGGATCACTGTGATAGCAAACGTAGGAATTGACCTCATGAATAGCAGTACTGACTTTTCTGCCATCAGCTTGGTTACATTATTAAATTAAAAAAATTTATAAAGCATAAATGTCTAAGTTATTCATTCATTTAGTTTATTGTTTTTATATTTTCTTCCATATTTTAAGTTTATAATTTAAATTCAATGAATGTAAAACATCCATCTAAATTTATATTTTTCATGTTTATTATGTAATGCCTTAATTATATGTTTTTCTCAAAGTAAGCAAATTTTACAACATAATTATTCCTAACTTAATTATGGAAATATAAAAATATTATTTTTCAACTTACATTTTCTTCAACCTTTTCTTGCCAGAAAAAGATTTTTTCAGCCTTTGCAGATGGAGCTTTCATCATATTGACCAGTTCAAGCTCATTTGGATTTCCAAAAACTAATGGATCTTTCTCAGTAAAACATGCATTAGCTATCTTCCTTACCTTAACTCTAAAATATTAAAATAGAAATATTAAATAAGTTTTAATTTTCATACAATAGTTCAATCAAATTAAAAATATGGTTACTTTATTTAATTTTTTTATTTAATGTACAAACCATTCAATAGATATTATTATCTTCAATAAAATCAAAATCTATTAATATCATTTTATGTCATTGCATCAATTATAAATTAATATCATTAAATTAAATTACAATTAATTGACTCTAATTTATCTGAGTGTTTCTCTTTTCCTTCTACCCAATTGTAGAATTAAGATAAATATTGGTTATTCCATTTTATCTACTGTAAGAATATATCACTGAAATAAATTAAATTTAAAGCAGAATGTTTTATAAATGAGAAATCTTGATATACAACTTTTTGTCAAGGCAGGGCAATTCATTTAAAAGAAAAAAGATACTTTTGGGAAAAGATCCTTACTTAGCATCACTGCAACCAATTCTGCTATAAATATCAAAGTATAATTAATAATTATTTTCAAAATAAAAATAAGAATCTTTTCTTATTATTGTTTTCTTTTGTTATGATATCTAGGTGCAATTTCATTGGTGCTAATTTGGCTTGACATAAAACAGGCTGCAATGAAAATTAATGTACCAAACAATTCTTTATAATAATATTCATTATAAATAAATATTACATAAAAATAATACAAAACATTACATGATAAATATAATACAAATAATATTATTTATTATAAACATATTATTTGTATTATTTTTAACAATATGAATACCGTTCTCATTAGCGTATAATTTTAAAATATTTTCCTTTAATTAATAATTTATTACAGTTAAAATTGAAAGGAATATTAAAATGAACAATGATTTCCAAAAGAAAAACAAGTTAACATGACACTAGTATTCAGAACCAAATATATTTGTTAATAACAAGAATCAAAAATTCTTCCCCATCATTTCTTTAACTGAAGATTGTAATTTACATAAAAATTTCTAAATGTGATTTGGGTTGTCCATAAATGAAAATTCACTATAATGAAAGAAACAAAAGTGCATATTTCACTTTATTTAGAAAAAAATTACAATAGCTTTGTATAAATTTTGGTATTTATTTATTACTGTTACCATAGCTATCCACCAAGACAAATTAGTACCAAGGGAATCACACCAAAATATCATAACAAAAGAAAACAATAACATTAAAAGATTCTTACTCACATGTTTTAAATGAAAAAAATTAATGAATTATAGGTAGAATATGAGTTGATATTGACAGTACAAAAGAGTCTTATTTTAATATCTCCCCCCCCTACCCCAAGACCAAGCTACTCTCAGATTTTTTGTACATGTGTTATTTAAAATTATGAGAGATCAAATTCCATGGCACTAATTCGGTTAGGCAGTAAGTTGGCTAAGCTGACACTGATACATAAGTACCTAAATTTTTAACTGCATTTACTTAACTATTTTCTTTTCATTATTCTCAATAAAATATCTTTAGGAATTATTTTACAGTCATATTAGTAAAATTATCACTGAGAGAGAAATAGATATTTTATGAAAAACTTTTTAATGAATGGTAATTATAATTACACAACATATATATTTCAGAAGAAAGAACAAATATTATTATACATAAAACATAAAAATTTTAGTTCATATAATAATGATTGAAAAATATGCGAAAGAAAAACATGTGAAATCTTGATATTTTCAATAGATCATCATTTTTAGAATTATATAAAGCAGCAGTTTTAGAACAATGTTTCATTCTAAGATGTTTCAAGAATACAGAAATTTCCAATTTATCTAAATATTCATATGCTTATGTTGAAAATGAATTTTTTTCCACATCAACTGCAGTACAAATTTAAAAAATAAAATACAAAAATTTAATGGGGAGCATAAAAAAAAACTTTTTCTTATTTCTAATAAAACAGATAAAGGATAAATAGGATATAAATTTTATTTAAACAGAAGAAATAATTAATTCAAGTGAACAATCACTAGCGGCCAACCCTGTCTAGTGGTCAGCGTGCCTAACTATGAATAGGGTGGCCCTGGGTTTGAATCCCAATTTGGGCATGAATATACTTTTTCTCTCTCTCTTCTGTCTTTATCCTTTCCTTGTATGGATGGGTTGTGAATGGTTGCCTACCCAATAAATGGATACCTATGGCATGTGTTTACTAAGGAAATTGGACTCCACACCAAATTACAGTTCACTTGGAAAAGTGAAACAGCATACCTCATATTGCCATCCTCGATGGCACAAGACAACAGTAACAATCAATAAATTCTACTCAAGCAGGAAAATAATGAAAAATTCCGAAATGGGACACTAAAATTTCTTAAGAATAATCATGAGTGAAAGATAATTATATTAAAAAAGAATTACAATTTTCGTTTTCAACACACTTTAATACTGGTGTGAAATATATACATATGTAATAGCAAATCAATAAGCATATTTACGAGCAAATTAGTAAATATTTAGATATGAAAATATTAAATAGAGCAATTTAGAATTTTAAATGCATTTTCATAATCTCAAGTGTCTTTTAAGAATTTTTAAATTTATAATCTTAATATAGCATTTATGGGATCATTTCATTTATCATGCTTAGATTAAAAGTATAAATATGTCATAAGCTGATAATTCTTAGAGATATAACATATCACAGAATATTTTAAAAGTAATAAATATTAATCATTAATGAAATAAACTGAAACAGCTATCAAAACGATTTATTGACATTACTTTGAAAAATTTATATATAATTTTTTTAGTACTTATCAAAAATCTAATTCACTGAATAAAAACATAGGACAATTTTTGTTTATACATCAAAATATGTTCAACCTGATTATTTGATATGTTTATGTAGCAGTAATAAAAAGTTTAACCTAGAATAACATTTCACATAACTACATAATAATTTCAAAAGTAAATATTTTGTTAAGAGACATTAATCATAATTGAAATAAATTATTAGATAAAAAAAATTAAAGGAACAGAAACAACATTAGTTAAAAATAGCGTGTTTAGTTAGTATTTAGATTTACATGCTTAGAATTCACTTTTATTTTATGCATGATTTTATTGACTTTTATGACAATATCTTGGTACTTGTGTATTATCTTATCAATCATGTCTGAAAAAAGGTATTTCACCAAATAGTGATTTAGAGACAAATAAACAAATAGTTGTGACTAAATCACCAGAGATATTTTCTTAACTAATATTCCTATTTTTATTCTTACAGCCAGTAAATTTTAAATCAATGATTACATTTCTTTTTAGCCATGAAGATGTAGAAAGTATAGATTATGAATTAAAACTAGAATTTATTTCCATTAGTTTCAGTGAATATATGAGTTAGCTGTTTCTTTTCCTTACATTTTGACAAAAAAATTATTAAAATCAGTAATATGTAGTGACACATTATTCTGGAAAAATTGCTGACTGGATAATACATAAGTATTATACTTTTTTCTTATTAAATAATAAAAAGTCATGCTGAGAAATTTAAAAATATTAGTTGAAATTTGACTGTCAATATCATAAAACATTTTCTCTTATATTATTCGTAGTATTTAGAGGTAAAGTCAGATAACTTTTTTTTAAAAAAAAAAGTATGATTCAGACATTTTTGCTATAATTCAAGATTTGTACAGTGGAAAAAAAAATTCATTTTCACTTAAATATTAAAATGAAAGATTAGGAATATTCCATAAATAATGATAGTAAACATTATAAAATAGATTAAATTATGTATTAATTAGGAAAATAATCCAGCATAAAAAGATTACTTTTATTATAACTTTCATTATATTCATAACTTCCATTATTTATTCATGGCATGGCAATTCTGACATTTATCATGACAATGATTAATATTTTATTAATCTGTAATACACATAACCTATCTTATTTTTAACAAGATTATGAAAACAACCTTTTTATCATTTTCTTTTTGTTTCCATAAGAACTATTCAGGCACAGATGCCGTATAATACAGGATTCCAAATTTTGATTTTATATATATATATATATATATATATATATATTGGCGATGACAAATGTTGCCAAGATGACATATTGTGACAAGCACAATGACATAAATATTTAGGTTTTGAAAATAGAATTTTCTGCATAATTTTTACAAGTCGCCATATCTATGAAGAAATAAAAACCAGGTTGCTAGGTATATAAGAAAATCTGCCAAAAAATCACTAAACTCACAATTTGGCATCCTGGATTATACAACATTTGTGCCACTATTTTGAAGAATAGGAAATTAAAATTTCTTAATTTGAATATCACATAAATTCTCCAAGTAAGTATGTGAAAAATATTAACACTGATTAACATTCGTGCATTTTAAAAACAGTTCTGTTAGTAGGAATTAATTGTTACCTTTCAATATTGTAAATATCTCAATTTTTTTCAATAAACTTTAATCAAAAGTCAACGTAACAGAAATAACTTATTCAAAAATTATGTTCTCTTAGCACTAATTTTATAGAATACCTACCTAATTTTTAAATTTTTTATCTTATCGTTTGAACGATAGATTCCAACAGGAAGATCTTCTCCTAAAGCATTTTCCATTTTAAAATAAAATGTTCCTTGTAACTGAATAATTAAATTAATACTCAATCAAGAGAGTCAGCATGCAAAATACGGAGCTTTCAATAAAATTTGAAGTTTTTTTTTTCTTTGTGATAAAACTTCATAGCTCAACTAACATTATTACTCGTTATGTTTTCTGTTGTTGGCTTTACAATATACAATAATATTTACAAAGTTGCAATTTGATAATTTTCATTGTAATTTAAGGCACATACTGATATTACTCTTTAAATTTCTCAATTATTAATTCCAACTTTCTGAAAAATTTAATTCTCGGTTAACAGTAGTGTAAAAAAAATCGTTTATTTGTATTAATAGTCTGTAGCTTTCATTAGAGTTCTAGCTCAGTTAGTTTTATCCTTATTAATTACAGAATCCCATTTTTCTTCTTAACTTTTGTCCATTAGTTTTTAATAAAAACATTCACTAATGATATCACTCGAGGACCAAAATGCTGAACAGTGGATTCGAGTTAGTTTGTTAATGATTTGCGCCATTCGTATTGCTACCATAGCAACAGATTTTGCTTGTTGCCAAATTTATATAATATAATTTTTCAATTCTGCAACATTAAAATCAAAGATAATGAAAATAGGGAGAATAAATGGGGAATAAAATTTTCTTAAGGCTATATTGTATTCTATCATGAGGATATAGACAAAAGAGAGTCATCTTTCTTCGATATCTTCTATCTGATAAAAATGTAAGCAGTAATAAATTCATTAGGGATGACAATTACCGTGGCACTTGGAACAAAAAGTATATTCCCTTTGACAAGGAGTAGTGGACACAACAACGACTTGAAGTAATTATAATATATTATAGGGTTTGTGACATAAATTGGGTTCCTATAAAACTTATAGTGAACCGTTATTAGGAATCACAAGGGAGGAAAACCGGAAATTTATCAAACATCCATACTGACACATGTGATGATGATAAATATCGTTTAAATAATTAAAACCGCTATTTTTCCAAATCATAAAAATTTAATAAATTAAAAAATTTAATAATTTTTCCATTAGAAATTAGGACATGAAAAAGCTGGTGGATTAGACCTGTTAGCTCTTAATAAATATTTTTTGCCTTAAAAATATTAAGCTTACTGACCAATACCGAAGATGCCAACTATCTTGGCCCTATATGGACCAATTGTGTCGTTGTCTAGATCCATTTTTGTTGCCACATATTGGGCCAACTTTGGATGATCTATATTTCGTTATGTAGGAATAATGTGGGTTGCCAAGATAGAACCTAGCCAGCAACCTTCAGTGATCCAATGTGGGCAGCCAAGATAGGACCAAGCTTGGCAGCCACATCTAGTCCAACCTAGAATCTATCATGATAGGACTTATCTTGTCTTATAAGTTTGTCTACATTATTTGTAGCTCATATTAATAGCAAAGGATTTTATTTTGAATTACTAAAGAGACTGTTTGAATTTACGTTCACTGCAAAAAAAAAAAATCTACAGCCTTGAGAAGTTGGTTGTGGCAATGAAATCTTCAGGAGATGAATTCTACATTCTTCTCAATGCTGACGTCAGGTCAATAAGGGTGTAAAAAGCCAGTAAAATATACGTCCAATTCAGCTTTTGCTGCTGCTAGGCATATTTAGTGAAGGCTGCTTACTTTGACAGATAATCTAATGATTCATAGATGTATTGGTGACATATTTCAGAAAGTGGTATTCTGCCTGTACTATTAAATCTAATAGGCTGAGTGTGGCTTAGAGATAAAGCCATTCCCTTCAAATTGGGCAGTACTAAGTATTAATCCTGTTATCATTTAACAGTGAACAATATCTATTACTGTTCTGTCATCTGCAGGCATAACTATTGCAGTGGGTACTAAAGATTACATTTGAATCCCATTTGTTATGAGAGAAAGTTTCTCATAAAAATCAAGACGAGAGGTTGTTTGACAAAACAATTTATTGTATTGCTATTATGCATTATGCAGTATTCTCCAGCAAGAAAAAGCGTAATCATATAAAACAAGAATCTCTCAGCAATGTTAAAAAGCTAATAATATTTTTCCATGATTTTTTTTATTGTGCAATAGTAAATTCTGTGATAAATTAAGTGAGAGAATAAGGCAGTGGGATTCTTTTTAAGCTTCACTATGCTTTATTTAAAATTTTTGTATTAAAAAGCATGCATATTTTAGTGGTCCCTTAGCAAAATGTGAACAAACACCAAAAACGGTAAACAACACGGATGGATACAAGACACGCGGCGTAGGAATAAACTTTCATACCGGACCGTTGTGATTAGGCAGAGACATTACTCAGGCAGTCTGATCTCAGGTGGAACTGAGCGATAGCAACGGAACGCTCGCCGCTGCATTTGTGAACATTAAATCTTGCTAATTTTACAATTTCCTATTTATGCGATGTCTCACTTAAACTAATCATATTTATTAATAAATATTACTAATTATATATATACATATATATATACATATATATATATATATATATATATATATATATATATATATATATATATATATATATATATATATATATATATATATATATATATATATATATATATATATATATATATATATATATATATATATATATATATATATATATATATATATATATATATATATATATATATATATATATATATATATATATATATATATATATATATATATATATATATATATATATATATATATATATATATATATATATATATATATTAATTTTGTAATCAATTGATTTACTGTTTTAAATAAGTTTAAAATTATTGTAAAAAAATTTGTAAAAATTAAGTTTCGGTATTTTTATATTCTTAATATAAATCTTTAATATAATCATCTATCTCGAACATAAAGATGAATAATAATATTAAATTCTTGGACATTTATTCTATAAAATTTTAAAATTATTATTCAATTCATGAGAACTATTTAAAAAAAAAATTTTTTAATCTATTTTTATAAAAAAAAATTAAAAAATAAACTTTGTATTTTTTTAATTATCGGTTTAATGATTAGATATAAGCTATATTTATTCTCAGAAACAATTTTTACATGTAATTGTAATATTCTATCTTAATCTCATGAAAGGTTAAAATTTAGAAAATCAAAATATACTATTTCCATGAAATGCAACTATTTGTTAAAAGGACATCTGGTAATGTATGCCTACAACACTTGAGTGATGACGTGCACCCAAGGCAATTTCCCTGGTACCATTAATGAACAAGTGGGATTGTCCAAGAAGCATTAACAACTTCTTTAGCTTTTGAGAACAGTTCCAAATGAGTCAATGACTCAGGTATGCCTAATAGCTCATCAGCATTCACTTCAGCTAAAATATCTGCTGTTTCATTATTACGTATATTAACGTGGGAAGATATGCATTAAAAGTGCTCCTCGCGAAGGGATGAAAGATCTACCAGTTTGTTAATAGCTTCCTTTCCTAAGCTATCACGCACTTTATGAAAATTAGAAAAGTGCATAAAAGAGCATAGGATGTCAGACAGAATCCAAACGGCAGACCAGCTGAAAGAGGAAAAAATCAAACTTACCCCAAAACCAATGGCAATCAGTTCACTTCTGAAAACTGAACAATTGTGTGTGTGTGTGTGTGTGTGTGTGTGTGTGTGTGTGTGTGTGTGTGTGTGTGTCCGTCCGAATTTCTCCTACTTAATTCCGTTAAAAATTCTTGAAATAAGATATAAGTTCCCTTTATTGGAATAATCATGCCCATCTTTACTTTCGTTTATACATATTATGGTGAAATCTTCAGGGATGTTGTTAATTATTTAAAGGGAAAGTTGTTTTAAATAATCTAAGGCATAGAAACAATTTATAACAAGAGATAAAACGGTTATTATTACTTATGACACGTGTACAAGATAAGCTCGCTATGCATTTGGATATGCGAATTTAAGTCAGTAGCTCGCATATTTCGTTTAACTATAGCACCTCGAAGGTGAAAGTACAACTTTGCTCTATACTCCTCCGATAGATGATACCACCATATGATCCATTCTTTAAATTTTGATATTAATCTGAATGGAGAGAAAATTTTCTCAAGACCATTACATCCATGTAACTTCTCAATGACGGATCACAGGAATTTCGATTCCATAGATTTAACAAGCACATAAATCACATGTACTCGGTGAGTCTTTGGATGCATTGGGAAACGAATTCTGCTTTTCAGGACAGAAAGTAGATGCTCTAACCCCAACGTTACAACCGCCTTAGATAAAGGCTGCGATGGCCTGTTTGGTTAGGGCATCAAGTTCACTATCGTAAGGTAGTGATTTCGAATCCCGACCGACCGAATATCTGTCGTGTTCTCTAAAGGTGACTGGGAAACGTTAAAACTGGGCGTGAAGTGTCCTCCAAGTGAAATGATATCTCTGGAAATGGCATGCCAAGTATTCGGAATTTTGTCAGTTGTCTCTGATGAACTGACCATGAAGACTCCATCCACTCCTTCTATCTAACTGGTCGGGCCAACTCAGAGCTAGGTACAGGGAAGCATGCTGATGCAACAACAGCGGCCTTAGATAAAAATTAACTTTGTTTTTGTATTCGGTATTATTTGTTTACTTATACTTCATATAAATGTCTATGAGAATCATTTATAAACAGCCTAACATAGTTTTTTCTTCACAATCCACTGGATATTTGCCTTTTAGTATGTCTGTTTTTTTTAAATAGTGTGAGGCCTATTCCAATATCGCAAGGGAGGAAATTGTTCAAACGCTCAAAGTGAAAACATATATTCTACTAGCTGAAACGTAATATTCATGTCTCATGATTCTTTCGTTCTGAAAGATGCGATCCTACTGGGAAGCATCGCAGTTTTCGAATACGAGAGTACAAAAAAAATTGATTTTTTTTTATCATATCTCACTGAGGAATATGAAGTTCAATGAAAACATATAAAGAATAACATGCAAAGAGCTTGATAATTTATTGGTGATTTTGAAATTCATCAGGAGTTAAAAAACTCAACAAACATCAATAGCGACAGAAGATTTATGAAAAAATAATCATAAAATAAAAGAACACTTCAAAATTTTAAATTATATACACACAATGATATTTGTGTCAAAAAAACTTTTATTTTTAGGTTAGTAACACGATATTTTTTTTTTTTTGTATTTATATTAACTTTTTTTAATACATTATACCGATGCACACGATCAACTGTATAGTTTGGATGTACACGAGTATAAATTCGGAAATTCTTTCATTTATTACTTTTTTGCTTATTAAATACGATATATTATTATATAAATTATATAAGTAAAATATTTTTATATATATCTTATTTTCTGCGACAGTAATTAGTTATATTCTTCATTTGTGTTTAACGATATTTTGATTCCAAGGATAAGAAACTAGCTTAACAAAACACGTAAGCACCAATGCAGTACGGCGGGAAATATGATTGATTCTAAGTAATAATTGCTAAAAAGGCAAAAGCTTAGATGTCTTACAAATGTAATATTGCATCAAATTTAAATTTAAAGTATGAAATAAAGAAGACACTAAGAAAAAGTCTTTCAGTCTGTGAATTCGGTTTAAATTGTGTTAACTGTCAGAAGCAGCTATGTTCATTCCACAGGAGGTAAATATTGAAGTCATTACCTCATATGGACTAAGACTTAAGTAATCAAGTTGATTGAAGTATGAAATTCAAAAATATCAAAGAATAAAATCATTAAAAAAGTTTTAAAAAAATTTTAATTTCCGAGGAAGAATGTCAAATGGAAATGTTGGATCATCAAGATTTTTTAATTCACGCCAAAATCTCTCAATTTATATAAAGTGTACGTCGAAATGTTGCTTAATTCATTTACGAAAATAGATTTAATACGTAAAATCCATTTTGTACAGATTTTACTGCGAATATTCCCAGCAAACTTTATCAAAATGCTGATCCACATGTTAAATTTCATTAAATTAACGAGTTTAAAGCAATAAAATTATGGAAACACTTAATAAATAAATTTAAAAATATATTTATAATATTTGCTTTTACATCTTCGAAGTTTTGATTTGTGAGTTCGATTAAAATTTACCGATATAAGATCAGCATTGTAAATTAATAATCATAGGATTGTTTTTCTCATGCATATAAGTTTATAATTTACTTATATATGAAGATTTTAATGATCTTATGAGATCTTAGGATCTTAATGTTCTTTGTTTTAGTTTAAAACCACATCTCTGAGTTCATATTTAAAAATATTTAAACTTGATTTTATTTTAATTACTTTTACTTGAATCATTTGCATATTATTGTTACATTCCATTTTCATCTGCTTATTTCTGCCAATCAAAATCTTTGAATACAGTCTACCCCACTTTGTACTTTTTAAATACATTAAAAAGATAATATATCAAGGGTCAACCCTTTCACGCTATAAATATGGAACTCAAATGATATTTTGATGCATTTCAATAATTATAAATTTCGTAGTACATTAAATCTTGTGGAACCATTTAATTGTTTGAGAAAAAATTGAAACCGATGTTAAAATCTCTATAACAGATCACCGTTTTCATTTATCGTTCAGTTAGAGGTTTTTTTATGTATTTTTTTTTCCTCGAATAAGAAGCAAATTTTTGGACTTTGAAAAACTCTTTCAAATCGTCAAGATCTCGAATTACAAGATTATTTTAAGTGAAATATGCAACCTCTCTTATGTAATTATTTCTGCAGTATAACTTTCATACATTAAAATAACATTTTTACCATCTGAAAATTAAATCCTCTTTAGATAAGACTGAAAGGTTCCGGTATTAACCAATGCTCACTTAACACACACTTATGATAAAGTCCAAGACCTTGAGAAAGATTAGCAACATATCCTAAAAGCAAATTTGTATTATTTAAAAATTGAAGATAATATCTAGACCAAATATATACCTGCAGAGTTTTGAAAGTACAAAAACCAACGAAAAGAGAATAATATTTTATTAAATGAAGAGGTACGAAGAGGATTCATCGCTCCAAGCTCATTGTGTGCAACTATTTTAATGATTATTTTTGTTCAAAACTATTAAATTTACATTCAATATTTCCTTGATTTTCAATTATAAATTACACCATTTTGCAACTTAATTATTAAATACATTTATGATTTATTTAAAATTATTGTCTTTTTTGTTGGGTACGATATAAAATACCTTATTCAGATAAAATGCAAAAATAAAATGCATTTTTCTATTTCACGGAAGAACACCACACGGTGCATATTTCCACGACAAAAATCTCATCCTCATTAAATGCTAACATATTTTCACGTCATCCAGAGGAGTGATTATAGAGACAATGCCTTATTTTCAATTTTATTTAAATTTTGTTTACTATAAACAGAAACATTGAAAAAAGAACTTTTTTTTCCTCTACTAAAAAGGAAATAATAACAGAAAAAGGGTTTATAAGAATCGCTAAATGAATCTCATTCTAATAAACTTTTCTTGGCTTCCGAGCATGTTTGAAAATCCTTTTCAATGTCTAAGAAATCTGGAAATTCTTTTTAAAGATGCAATTTTCTGAAAATTTTTCTGCTTATCCTCCTATGGTAGTTCTACACTACTTAGATTGGCTTCTAATTCCTTCTAATTTTGTCTCTCTTCAAACTTTAATTTAATGTCAAATTGACTAAAATAATTAAAACATGCCTTGATTTATTTTTATACTGCTTGCCATCCAAATTGCAACACAAAGAAAGACAAGAGATATCACAACGAAATTTATTTTGTTGGTAACATGTTGACCAAGTATCAAATAATTAAATTTATAGACTTCTGTTAAGTGTGGTTCCTGCCAAAATCAGTAGCCAAAGCAGCTGTTATTGTTGGAGATCACTGCTGCCATAAGCCACGGCATTAATTCGAAAAAACTTTGGAAATGTTCTTGGGGTACAGCAGACTAAACAGCTTTCACACGTTGCCAAAATTAATGCGGTGTGGCAGCTGGGTATGTAATACGGGTCAGTCGTTGAGCAATCATGGACCACATGTTTTCTATCGGCTAAAGATCCAGAGAGCGAGCCGGTCAGGGAAGCAAATCAATCTGACGGTTGACGAAGAACCCTTGGACAATGCGTGCCACCTGTGGTCGTACATTATCCGCTTGAAATATGGCTGAGGGCAAAACCTGCAGTTAAGGAAGGACAACTGAGTGCAACACCTCGGGGATGTAGTGCTGGCTGTTTAACGTACCGGCAATGTGTACTATAGGAGAGAGAGAATTATATCCAATACCGTCCCAAAGCATAACACATGGTGCAGGACCAGTGTGGCCGTGCATAACTCAGCTGATCAGCATTCTCTCTCCACGGTGTCTCCAGACTCGAATGCGACCATCGTGGTATTGCAGACAGAAGCGGAACTTGTTAAAAAAAAAAAGATTTCATTCCATTCTGTCGTCCACATCCTTCTTTCATCGCACGATTGGCGGCGGAGACATCTGTGGTTCTGCATCAAGGGTAGAAGAAGCAATGGGCGTTTTGTGGACAGACCACTCTGCTGTAAACGGTGTCGAATGTTACGCGCAGACACTGGATGATGCTGTGCTGTGCAATGGTTCGTGGTGTGGCTGAGCAATCAGTCATTGCTATGCGCACAATTTGCCTATCATCACGTGAAGTGGTGCACTGAGGTGGATGCAATCAAACACGTCGGTTCGTTGTATCCTCCTGCATCCATTGATCACATATCCGCATTACAGTTGCTTTGTTCCGTTCAACACGACTACCGATTTAACTGAAAGATAATCCACAGTCTCGGTAAGCCCTATCCTTCCCCAGTGGAACTCGGATACTTGATTAAAATATGATCGCTATTTTCTATAAGCCATAATTGATCATTTAAAAAAAAAGCGCAAGAAAAACACAATTGCTGAACTTTTAATCTTCGAAATCTTTAAGCCTCAAATAGTGCTTTGAAGTGACGCCACAAGCACGCGTGATGTGCATCTGCGCTGAAATTCTAATCATTTGCATATCTCACCTCCGCGAATGCATGTTGTAAATTTCATGCTATTTGCATGATTCCCTCAGGGTGTAGCGTTTATGGTGGCCAGCAGTGAAACATATTTACATACATGAGAAACATTTGGATTGCATTTGAGGGCATTGTTAAAGTGTACCAGTGTTTTCCTTTGTTTACAGAGAGCAAGATGTTTTTGGTATCTAACTTAAAAGCTTGGATAATACGTTGATCAAGAGCTAATAAATTAAAAAGCATCTTTCAATTTACAAGTACCATATTTGCAAAAGAATATAAATGTGAATATTATGTTTGCTAATGATTAATAATAAAAACATTAATAATAATAAAGACATTTCTTTAATTATATTCTTTTCAGTTCAATAATTTTTGAAGAATCAGCAAGGTTTCCGGCAAATTACAGTATTTTTTCCTACAAATTGTCAACATTTTGTATTTAACTTTAGATTTTAAACGGTCATAACCTAATTTTAAAAATAATAGAATATGGTATAAGAAAATAATTTTATTCAGTCATTAGTCATTTAATTTATTCTTGCAATTAAACATAAATTAATTCATCTCTGAGTAGGTAAATTCAGTGTAAAAGTAATTATGAATCTACATCTTTCAATTGCAACGGTGTATATAAGTCTGTGAGAGAAGAAAATGTTTCTTGGCAATACTTCGATATTCTTGTCAGAGTATTATTTGAAAGTGTTTTATATTTAAATTTCTGGAAATCAATGAAATAAAATCTAATTTCAAACTATTAAAAATTAAACTGTATTTACGAAACATTTAGGATATTCATATAGTCGCTTATTATTATCACTTTAGAAGCTTCGAAATGAACGAAGAAGAGTGAAAAATTCCTTCTTTTTATATTACATGATTACAAACCATCAAAATACTTTACTATATTCAAGAGAAATATTCAATGTCTGATTTATTATATTAAGTAATGTTCGAATGGAAAATGATGAAATAAATCTATTTCCATGACAAAAGTACCACTTTCCTCTTATGGTTCCTATCTTTTATGGAATCACATTTATTTTCATCACAATGTATACAAATTTATCATTTTGCCGTCTTTATTCATGATTATTTTATATAAGAAGCTTTCATGTGTTTATATAACAACTAAATTTGTTTTGCACTTTCAACAAAGATAATTGAGGACCATAAAAAATTTTAAGGACTGATTTAAGATTATGGAAAAAATTATTTCACTAACATTAATATCAATTGTATTTGTTTGTGAAAGATAAGTGTGAAGAAATTCAGTTTTCCAAAACCCCTGATATAATCAAGATTTGTTTGACTTTGAAAAGAAAATATTTTTAAGAAACACATTTGCTTCCACAAAAACACTTAAAATTATTTGTGAAAAATAACAGAGCCCGGTCTTGTATAACTAACCACTTAAAAAAGCTTAAAGTATATTTTCGGAGAGGAGCCGCATCTTCTAGAGACTTTATGTTTTTTTATAATAAGAAAAAAAAATATTTTTTCTATACGACAAAATTATTTCAATTATCTCTTGAAGATTCCCGAACTTGTTATTTTAATATACTTACTGCTGAGCACATATGTATATCTTGAAAACACAGTTACTATTTTTATTTGACTTAGAAACATATGTTTGTAAGCCTACCTTAGAATTTAGATAACAAATTTCCTTAGAATAATTGTTTGGTTAAAAAAAAAAACTTATTTTGATGTAGGAGTCTTAGTGATTAAAGAGCAATTTTTTTATGAAAGAATTGCTTATAATTCTTAATTGGATTAATTTTTTCATAAATTTAAGTATTTTTTGGCATTTAAATTCATGGATTTGATATAGAAGCAGCTACCCCTTGGTTTGGTAAAAAATTTGAAGATAAATATTAATTTCTGACAACACTAATGTATTTCTATGTTTTAAATAATATTTGTTTAGGGTTGCCGTTTTGTTATTTAAATTTTGGTAACTATCTTGGAATCAAAAAATCCCTCAAAAAAGAAGGGGTAACTGGGTAGGTAAACTTTTCCCAAATCTTTATTATAAGAGTTTTTTAATGATTATTTTTAGAGTTGATAACCGCATAATATTATTTCATCTTCATGAAAGGGAATATAGAAGTAAATCAAAGTATTTTCAATATACATTTATGGATTAAAAAACTGCATTGAGATATTGGGCTATATTCTAATTAGAAAATACAGATAAAATCTTAATGTATCAATAAATATTTAGATGCAAATAGAAATGACAATAATTTTTGTTAGTCTTAAATTCAAATTTTTATTCAATTTGTCAAACATTTCTCATGTCTGGAAAAAGATGCTAATTAAGTACACAAAGTAATTTTCTTATAATTATATATTTTTATTTTTCCTGATTTTTTAATCTTTAACATTTGATAACAAAAATTCTTATATTGTTTTCAAAAGATTTTATTTTACTTATATTTGCTTATATTATAAAACAGAAAAATATCACATCAATATTCTTCATTATTTTTATTCTTGAAACAAACGTCTTGTTTTATTTTATTGAATTTATTATTATTTGAAAATATATTCCTTTGAACTCATCAATGTTTCGATAAAGTTTGCGACCTACTATCAACTAAACATTATAAGCGAGACTGACTACGATATACAACTTTGTAAATAATTTAACTAAGCATAAGAGAAAAGCCCTTTATATAAAGTGAGAGAGAGAAATGTGTGTGTGTGTGTGTGTGTGTGTGTGTGTGTGTGTGTGTGTGTGTGTGTGTGTGTGTGTGTGTGTGTGTGTGTGTGTGTGTGTGTGTGTGTGTGTGTGTGTGTGTGTGTGTGTGTGTGTGTGTGTGTGTGTGTGTGTGTGTGTGTGTGTGTGTGTGTTCGTTTTCTTCCTATTTTACAAAGGAAAAATGATTAATTTTCGGTCAACATAAATTTTAAAAATTTATAAAAGCTTTTTCTGTTTATTTATTTTTACTATGAAGATAAAAATAAGCCAATTTTTTATAACTAAATAAGGTTTTATGACAATGTTTATATGAACATATCTATATTCCTAATATTCTCTATTTCTGCAAATTGATATCATGTATTTTTAAAAACTAATAATATTAAATAGTTCACAGTAAATGTAAAAAGTCCTTATCAACTTTTAATAAATACTTAGATTATTGCAAGCAAAAATATTTTGCAATAGTTTAGAAAATTAGATGATAATCTTTAAAATAATAAAAAAAATATGATTAACTTTAATATAATAATCATATCGTTGTTGTATTTCATTCTAATATTCTAAATTTAAAACTTTGATATTTCTCACCTGCAAACTAATGAAGACAAATCTAAGACTCATTTTGCGTATTATTTTTAATGACCATTTTTTAATTAATGAAAACAAAAATTTCTTTAAGTATAAAACAGAATAAAGATATATTTAGAATTTTTTTAAATTTTTTTATTGCTTTCATCTTTAATTTTTATATATACTTTTATGGAAGATAATACCTCAACCCCCATTTTCCCAATAACGAAACTTAATTGGGGAATTCTTTGAGAATTTCTTTTTTCCTTCATTAAAAAGATAAAAATTGAATGTCTAAAACAAGAATTTTTGAAAAGGGACAAATATAATTAATATAATTTGACAGAAGAATTTAATTGTGCATTATAGTGAGCTTCAGTGAGTAAAAAGGTGGGAAAAGAACATTTTAAAAGATTTGGTATATTTTTGTTACTTGATAAAAGTACGTTGATTAATTCTTACTGGGTGTTTTCCACTTATTTTATTTTTAAAATTCATATAGAATACTAGAATACAGCAGAAAAAAATATATACGTGCGAACTTTTTAAATTCCAAACACAATTTAACTAAAGGAATTATTCTTCTAAAACTTAACATGCTTTTCTCTTTTTAATATAACATTAGTCTCTAAAAATCAAATGCTTAAAGTTTATTATTATTAAATGTATGCTTAATCCATAAATTTTCTTTTGCTCGAATTTCACTTTATTCAAATACATTTTACTTGTAATTCCACCTTCTTTAATCATAATAATATTTTTTCATCAGATTTTCACTTTTTATTACAAATGAAACAAATATTTCCTATCTCTCTAATCACAGTAAAATTATATTTTTCATGAAAATTTATACGTGAATATTCATATATTTAACATTCATTCTATTTTGAACCATCTTTCGTAAAAATTATACACCTAATTAAATTATTTTTTGAAATCTACGCATTTAAGCATTCATTTAAACACCAATTAAATTAATTGTGAACTATCATTAATTCACTGAACGTTACAAGATGCAACGTTGTTCAGTCTGCATAAAAATATGCATTAATTCGATGGAATATATAAGTATTTGTCACTAGTGATGTTTATAGGAAATAATAAGGGATTAATTACAGATGAAACATTTATTAAAAAATAAATTAGATAATAAAATTTCGTAATTTTTAGACTCAGAATAAAGAAAACTAAGGATTCCTGAGCATAGAATTTTTGATAGATTATTTTTAAAATATTATAAATTATTATTACCTGTTCCAAGTTCATACACACCCCATCGACAATTATTTTCAAGGTATTCTAGTTATCTTTTCCTTGACCCTTTTTCATTGCGATGCCTCTATAAATGTCTGAAGGTCAATGAAAAAGAATTGATTTTCTAGCATGTTTTATAAACGATGCTCCATAGCATAAAAATGATGATAAGCTTGAGAATAAATTATATTTTACTACTTCTACATGGAGAAAATGCCTTAACTTAAATATCTCAAAATATTTTCATTCTGTGCATGCTAACTGAAATTACATGTGTAAAGTCACATACATCTTAAGTTTAACAGTGGAAAACACTTTCTCTGGAAATTTCGTTTTTCATTGTTTTTGCAAGCAATAATTCCTTTCCACTAAAAAACAAATTAATAAGAATTTTTATATTTAAATAAAAATTTTAATTGGAATTGTATTATAAAAAACTGGGAAACAATGGTTGAAACTTATTATTAGTATGACTTAAGTAATAAAACTTTGTAATCATTATCAATATTACAAAGCTTTTTACAATACTTGAACGAAGAAGGGAAAAATACTTTTTAGAGTATTTCTTTGCATTCAAATAAATGAGAAGGCAGGAAACATTTCTGAATAAAACTGGATCAAAATTGTTGAAGCTATACCTGTCTTTTTCTACAATTTCTAGTAGTCAGGTTGTCTAGAATTTCGATAATATGTTAGAATAAATAGGCACATGATTAGAAAAGAAACCTGTACTCTTCATAAAAGGTAATTAATGTCAATTAATTATTTTAATCATGCAATAGCATGATTGTTAAATTTTTGAATGTTTCAGTTCTTACTTTCGTATTTTATTTCTACATTTACATACTTTTCAAATATATAACATAATATAACACATGTAGGTAGGTAAGTAATGATCAAAAGGAAATTTCGCAAAAATATGAATAGGAACTTTAAAAAAAAACAAAGTAATAATCAGGACAAATTTATTTTCCTTCATATGTAACTGACTCAAGTCAATTTTATGAATATTTCAAATGTCTAATCTGATATGGGAACATTTAACGGATTCGTGTGAATGACTTGAATTTTTTTAAGCGAAATCTCTTTATAAGAAACTAAAATCATTGTGGTTTTGAAATTATTTTCTTCACATCAAATCACTCGCTCACATAAAATTAAGTTTCCCTCAAATAATTATTGAACAAACAAAATAAAATCAGGAATCTGTTCGTAATCAATAATAACCCGGATCCATCACTTAGAATAATATTTATCTGAATTGTTTTCGTTTCCCAGAAGAGACGTTCAGTAGTGAAAATACTAGGATGCTGAAAGTCAAGGTATTTCTACCAGAGAGGATGTCGTGATAGGACGGAGCAGATTGGTTGGCAGATGCAAGGTAATTTTGATGTACCCACATAAAGTAGGTTCATTATTCGCCAACTGACATTCCAGTTCCTATAATCATGACACTCGTTGGGAAAGTTATCTTTCAATAGAGAGTGTAGATGCATCTGTTTGCTAAGGTATCGAGATAGAGATATATGTATTTCAGAGTACTATAATTTAGCATTTTCGGGTCAGCTAGGCTTTTAGTCTAGAACTGATAGCCGCGGTATATAAGTCTTGTAATGACTTCGTGACAAGTTCAATACAGTCGTAACTATAAAGCACCCTATCTTGCTCAATGTACTCCATGTTTTGGGATGTCAACGATATTAGATAATCACTAATACGCAATGTTGTCGGAAATGCACTCCTTAAGGAGACATCAGTTGCTCTTCTTATGGCATCTTTACCGATTTACTATTGGTATACCACAAGTAGTCTTGGTCTGTTCCTGTCCTACAGTAACCTTCAGCCTCTTCCATCGGCCATAGGGAAATATAGAAGTGGTCATCTAAATTGCTTGAGATTCATGAATGGGGAGAGGATTTTCTCTCCTTGCTCCTGTTCCCTCTCTGCCACTCTTTCTCACCTTCTTAATTATCTTAGAATCTCCTGGAGGAGGCTCTGGGATGGACAGGATCTGATCTAAGGGGATATGACACATCGGGACATTTTGGATATTATATGTTTTATTAAAACAGGGGGATAAATGACAACAACACATTTTTGTCAATATAACGTCTCAACAAACAACAGAATCAGGTAACACTACCCATTCTTCAGGGGATGTTAAATGTTATTTATCATTCAACATGCTGAATGTTCCAGATATCTTGACATCTCAAATATTCTGACAACTCAGAGACCACCAATCTCCCAGTATTTCTCTTCATTCGAAAATGTTTAAAACGTGATTGGACGCTGCTCGCATGTGTTGCCATTATCGTATTTAGAAAATGAACTTAGACAAATAGTTGGGAGAATATAGACAGCTATCCTTCAAGAGAAAATCAGAGCATTTTTTTAATCTGTACCTAGATGTGTTGCTGTAAGTACAATCACATTTATATACTATAATAATAATCTATATTTTCTCTATAAATTTATAAGTATACTATAAAGTTATAAATATAACTTATTGTAAGCTGTTATAAGTGTCTTGTAGCCAATTTTTAATTTTCTGGTAATTTCAACAAACATTTTATGGTATTTAATATTACTTTAGGTAGTTGGGTAGATGGTATTCATGTATAGTTAGTTTAGGCTTAGTTTTATCTTGAATGCTATTTTAAATCTTAAAAAGAGTTTAAATCCTAGAATGACTTAACGAAATATTTCATGACAATATTATTGAGAATAACAAAATAGTTGAGAGTCATATGAATTACAGAGGTTCTTAACTAAAAATATTTTTAAACAAAATTGAAACTTTCTTTAACAACACGTACATCAAACGGTTTTTATAGAAAATGTTTAACCTATGAGATAAAATATCACAAAAAAGCACTAATGTAGAAGAGATTTTGATTCTATACATGAAGCACGCGAAAATTGAAATTAAAAAGTTCAGATAAGGGCATTGATTTTTGAAAATTTATTTTGCATACCCTTGGTAAGTGAATTGAAAGATAATTCACATTAATTTATGGAATATTTCATTCAATATTTGCAATTGTAATTTTTAAAGAAATATTAATAAAAACAAAATAATTTTTTAAAATAAAATTTAACGATCATTTTTTCAGAATTTACAATAACTAATCCGAATTCTATAACTTTCATAATGTTACCAGTAAAAAACATTTATTTTTCCTTTTGTAAAAATTGAAGAAAACCTCTCTCGAAAAGTTATACAGATACATGAAATAAAAAAAAAACTTTTTTAGATTTACTTTTCATAAAATAACCTTAAATAACTATTAAAAGATAAAGACTAATCTACTCTCTATAAAACAAAGAAGAATTACCACATAAATTGAATCCACTTTTAGATGTCATACACGCTCAATCTGAAATGGAAATAATATCTTTTTATGCAAGGACAAATATCATTTCATAAGATTTGAACCGAGAAAAGTATTAAGTATATTCTTTTTTAATGCTTCAGAAACGTTTGTGTAGAATGTCTAGTGATATGAAACTAATTTGAATTGATATACGAGTAGCGATGTATGAAGTTTTAAATAGTTATTATTTAAAAAAATTCCGAGATGTGTGTGGCCATGTAGATTAAAATGTTTTACATAATTGTTATTGGTCAGTTTTAAGTAAAAATTTTTTTAAAATAAATAAAGATTGTGGATTTACTTCTGATAGTTTTAAACATGGTTATCTCTCCAATTTTCTTAAAAAATTTCCAGATTTATTAATTTAATAAGTTTAAAAATAGACCTTTATTTTAAACAATTGCAAAGTATTGCCCGATTTTCTGTACATTTTTACCAATATTATTTCTTATCAATGAACTTTGTGTACAGTGAGATAAAATTGATCAGCATTAGCAAGGGGATTCACAGTATCAATTGACTTTACAACAGAATTTAGCAAAATATTTTTAACATTTTTTTTTTTTTTTTGCTAAATACCTTAGATTTTGTGGGAATAGACATTTGCTGAGGAAAAACTGTGGTGTTGAATTAGACTCCTTTTCCTTACTTAAGAACATGGAAAGGGGGAAACGGTCAGAAAATATGAGCCATGTTGTTCTGTAATTGGTTTCTTTTCATTTCAACAACTTAACTAATGAAGTTTCATTTATCAAATGGGAGAGTGAGCATACTCTACAGAGTATCTGTTTCAGTTGAAAAACGAAAGTGTTTATCAGTAAAAGATGAAATTCTAAAAGAAATAGGGGAAAATAATAAATAAGACAAAAATTTCCAAAAAAATGTATTCCAAAGAACAGTATATCGACAATTTTAAAAATTTGAAAAAATTTATTGAAAAAGGAAACAGTACCATGAAAATTTCTCCCTGTAGGGAATATTGGAGACAAGCAAAGCATCCTAAACTGTGAAAAGTATTTCTTGTTTGGTTGAGAAAAATGAGCATTCCTGCTAATGCTAATACGTCTTTAAAGGGAAATCTAACTGCTTTACCATGCAACTTAACATAAGATTTTAAGCAAAGATGGTTGCTTGCAAAAATTGTAAAACATATGATTTGAGCATTAGAAAATTGTTTAGTGAAAGGTAGAACCATGAATAAAATTTCAAAATTTGAATACAAAGAAGAACTGAAAACACAACATTCCGAGTAAACCCAAAATATACTTTCAATGTGGACGAGACAGGTTTGTTTTTTAAGATCTTACCTGAAAGAACTCTTCGCTGGAAAGGAGATAAATGTAATGAGAGTAAAAATATACGAAGCTAAGAAATAGTGTTGCTCGCAGCCATCATGAATGGAACAGAAAACTGACTTCGCTCTTCATAGAAAAATGATAAAAGTTTAGAGATCTTTTGAAAAGGTTCAAAAACACTAGAAGCCTTGGTGACCTGGAGCATATATAGAAACTGGTTCAGTGAGTTAGATCGATGTTTCCTTTGAAAATCGTAAAGTTCTTCTAAATGTGGATGATAACTGAAGAGCTCGCGTTGAAGCCCTGGATCTTGAATCGATTCGTGTGGAGTTCTTCTCGCCTGATGTAACTTCCGTCCTGCAGCCCATGGATCAGGGTATAATCAACAGCCAGATATGCAATTTACTCCTTCAAAAAATGATTATGGACTTAGAGTGGATTTATGACCTTCTAGGAGCAAAGCATTTGTTAATAAAAGCTTGGAACGCAGTTGAAGAAAGAAAAATATCGAGAACATTTAGCATCATGCAAGCTTTATTTAAGAGACCAACATAACTGTAGAGAGCCAAAGTAAACCCCTTTGATGCCTGAAATTTCTTTTGAGAATTTTTTTGTATATAGGCTAACATGTGATACCTATAGTAGAAATATAGGAAAATGAAATTATGGAAAATGTAAATGAGAGCAAAAAAGCTTATCGTCAGCTAAACACAGCTGAATTGTTTGCAAAACTAAGATACTTTTTTGAGGGAAAGAACACCGAAATGTTTTTACTTATTGAAAAAATAGAGAAATAAATTTTTAAAAATATAGTTTTTGAATACAGAATAAATGATTATTTTGTCTGATTTTTCATCAATAAAATAGAATTAAGTATTATTTTTAAGAATAAAACTTATTTTACATATATTTCTGATACTGCATTCTAAATAATTTATTTCTAAGGGTTCTTTATTTATTAAGAAAAAGTAATTTGGTAAAGAATCATACCTTAATAATATGTCACATTATTTTTGCTGATACTGTTTCCTTTTTCAAGAACTTTCCCTAAATTTTTTAAATTATCGAGAGGTTGATCTTTAAAATTCCATATTTTGGCAATTTTTGTCTTATTTGATATTTTTTGTCAATTTCTTTAAGAATTTTCTTTTTTGCTTCAACTGATAAACAGTTCGTTTCTTCAACTACAACAGACGCTCAATGGAACCGGGGTTTAATCTCCGCTCAATATTCAAAGCCTTACAAGTTGAGTTGTGTTCAGATGGAACTAATTACAGAACACCAGAGCTTCATCTTTTTAAAAACTCTGTCTTTTTACGCATGAAAACATGAGTTGAATTCGGCACCACAGTTTTCAGTTCCTTCCTATCAAACAACTGATATCCAAATGTCTTAGAATATTGTTCTCACCACATCTGGAATGCCTGCACGTGTAATTTCGAAGTTCAAGAATGAATCAAGCTCTCAGTTGTTGAAAAACAAAATGAAATAAAAAAAATTCAAAAAATATCAAACAATAAAAAATAAATAAATAAATAAATAAAACAGAAGACTATTTCTCAGAAACGAAGGTTCGCAGAAAAAAGACTTTTCAAAATTTTGTTTCCTAAATGGGATTTAGAATCATTATATGTATGGTGTCAGGTTAAGAACTAGCCTCTAGTTCGGGTTCGTAAAAATGTAAATTTTCGTAAATTAAAAACGAACGTTTACTGTATTTAGCATTCAAAACATTCTAAATTGGAAAGATTTTGCTTGATATAATTTGAGAGGAATGATTATTCTTGTTGATTGTAATGTCATTAAACAAAAATCCAAATGTTTTGCTACTAAGCTGAACATAAAAGATTTTAAAACAGTAGATGGTTGGCTCCAAAAATTTAAAAGCAGACATGGTTTCAGCTTTAGAAAATTGTGTGGTGAAGGTGGAATCAATAGAGATAAAATCAAAGTTTTATTTTTAAGTAAGAATTTTATTTTACACGTGTTTCTTTAATGCATTCTAAATAATTCTTTCTAATAATATTTTATTTATAAACAAAAAATATTTTAGTAAAAAGAAAATAGATTAGATGTAATGCATTATAACTGTCTTATCAGTTCCTACAAAATAGTAAAATCAACGAGAGTCTACTGCATTATACCAGGGATGGCTAACCAATGGCACGCGTGTCACAAGTAGCACGTTTGAAAATTTTGATGGCATGCATAAAAACAAAAATTTTCTTTTATAAGTTATCTTTTTGGCAGAAATGAGTTAAAAATTATTAATCTACACTTAATTTATAATTTATGATATAAATTTGTAAGACTGAAAACCAATCTTAGTATGTTAACTAGAACCGTCAAATTATGGATTTTATTATTAAAATATCGCATGAATTCTTTGGAAGTATATAAAAATGCGCATTAGATAAAATTCTTTGCGTATCCAGTTTCACCTTCTAATGATATTGCATATTGTTGCCGTGGCAGCGCCCGAATCAGACGACAGACTGCATTAGTCATTTTTAATAAACCATGGTCTTTGAAACTTCAGTATCTTGTTAAAAAAATATAACCACTAATAAATATAACCGTAAATAGATGTAGTGTTATTTTTAGGTAAATATTTTTACACATTATTTCATATTTTGTATTCTGCATTCGTTTGAAAGAACATATTGCGTCACGACGGAAGATTTAACTGTAACAACCTTAAGGTATTAAAAGTAACTAAACTTATAATTTATTTTGCTTATTTTTGAACAATAATATATTTTAATACTATGAGAAATTATTTCATCATTAAAAAAATCAGTGTAAAATATAGAAATATTTATTAAAATTACCTTGAATTAATATATTATTTATTAGTATCTTGTGTTGGTAATATTTTTAGTATTTTTATACTTGACGAAATATGTTCTTACAAACGGATGCATAATAAATTATTTATTTTATGACAATATTATCAAAATATATATTTCTTAGAATTTCTTATTATGGTTAGTTCAATGAATAAATCGAAATTATCCGAAACATGAAGTAGCAAAGAATTTCAACATTGGTTGACCGATAGATACGGTATGATTGAAAAGGACAGTAAAGAAATTTGTATTTTATGTTCTAAAACTGTAGTCTGTAGAACATCTTCAGTAAAACGGCCTTAAGAAACCAACCATAAATTTATTCTCGATCAAAGTGTAGAAGAACAAACGGAGTATATATCACGTGCCTTAAAAAATAAAAATACTCAAACTTCTTTAATGAAATATATTAGAACTCAATCAAACACCACTGCTGCTAGTTATCAAATTTCAAAAACTATAGCGAAACAATATGCGAAAACTTTCAATGAGGACGAATTTTTAGAGGATGCTTGGCTGAAATGTGCACCATACTTATTCGATGATTTCGAAAACAAAGAAAAAATATTTCCGGAGAATTAAAGATTTGCCGTAAGCTAAGAATACAGTGAAAGAGAGAATTTTGAGTATGGCGGAAAATGTAAATTTTCAACACAAAATTCATGTAAAGTCTTACGATTTTATATCCATTTGCCATGACGAGTCTACCGATTTAACAGGCTCTGCTCTTGCTAAGCAATTTTTATACGTTATTTCGTTCAAAATAATATTAAAGAAAAATTAATAAGTTTATCAACATTAACAATAAAATAACAAAAGAGAGGATAAGACATTTGCAATGCAGCTATAGGTGCATTGGAAAAAAGAGAAATATGACCTGCTAAAATTATGTCATGTACAACTGACAGTGCCCTCAGCTTAACTGGACGGGAAAATGGATTTATAAATTTATTTAAAAAATGTACTGGACACACAATTTTTGATTTCATTGTGTTATTCAGGAACAAGTGTTATGTGCCAAAACATGTTTAAAAATGCTTGACTATATTTTGAGTTTTGTAATAAAATTAGTAGATTTTATATTAGAACGAGCATTACATAAAAGAAAATTTCAAGAATTGTTAAACGAAATAAACTCTTCCTACAATACCTTACTTTTATATAATAATGTTAAGCCGAGGGAATGTTTTGTAAAGACTAGTTGTTGGTTGTTTGGAGGAAATAAGATTATTTGTAAATAATGAGAACATTATTCACCAATACAATGGATGTAAAATGGCTAGAAAAGTAATATATTTTCACTGATTTATGCTCTTACTTTAATGAATTACATATAAAACTACAAGGTGTTAATAAACAATCATTATAATGTTTTAATTAATCAAAGCATTCGAAGTGAAATTACAGATTTTTAATCGTGATATTCTTTCAAATTCATATAAATATTTTCCGAATACAAAAAAAAAGTTTTTGAAAGTAAATGTCATGAAAAGCCAAATAAGGAGTCATTAACGAAAGAATCTTCAATGGTAATTCAATCTCTGAATCAGGAATTTTCTGCAAGATTTACGCAGTTTAAAGAATTTGAAGAAACTTAAAAATTTATTTGATATCCTGATACAATACCATTTGAAAAATTAAATTTAAAAGTCCTTGAGTGATTAAATTTTAAGAAATAAGAAATGGAATTAGTTGAATTTCAGTGAAATAACATATGGAACAAAAGATTTGTTGATTTAAGAAATGATTTAGAAACTATTGAAAGTAATCAATTATTGGATAAAATAAATAAAATTGCTGAGGACGAAATTCTAACTACAAGGAATTCAATTCCTGACACGTTTAGTTGTTTAAAAATATTAGTTAAGGAATTTTATCAATATTTTCATCAAAGTGGGCATGTGAATCTCTATTTCTCGAATTAAATTTTATAAAAAATAAATAAAGGAATAGAAGGATAGACGAGTCTAGCTCTGCAAGCGTATTGTTGACATTAACTAAATATGAACCAGATATTAAATCTTTATCATCTTGTGTACAGCAACAAAAATCATATTAAAAACAATTGTTTTAACGTGAATTTTGCTTCTAGCATATTGCTTTTTGTAAAACATTGATTAATAAAAAAATTGTGTAAAAAAGAATTGCTTTTATTTGTTTATTTAATTATACTTACGTTTGGTTTCACCGCGCTAACACTTCGAATTAAATTTGATTGTGACACGTTCCCTATTTAAAAACGAATTTTTATTGCACGGACATCAAAAAAGTTTCGCCATTCCTGCACTATACCAACCGTGCTAACGGTAACTGGAAAAATAAAGACTACATACTTTTCTGCAGTTTAAAGGTCATTAGTTTTCGATTTCCACTGTTGTATCAGATTTCTATTCCAAGAAGACAATTCTCTACATGGGATATTGCAGTGCTATTTTGAGAAGATGTTCTCTCTTTGATTGGAGGTCACTCTACTACTGGATGCAATTGCTTTGTACAAAGGGAACCGTTAATGAGAAATATGTTACTGCGAGTATTTTCTCACGAGTATTAGGATAGTAGGGCTGTAACAAAGCTTGAGATAAAAACAGAGCCTTCCTTTATTCAGGCAGGATGCACAAGAGTTTCACAGAGAAATTTTCTTAAGTCTCAATAATAACTAATTTTTCAGTTACGCTTCTTTATATTCATCATTTTCTGATATTATCACCTCATTAAATTGATTTTTCAGATAGGAAAATGATATAAAAATTGATACTTTTAAGAATTTTATCGTTTTTTAAAATCTTTCTGTTCTCATCTTTGTGGGGTTCATTCATTGCGTAGAAGGAAGAAAGACCCAAGTATTGTTAATTTAATCAGCCAACGAAAAATTTAATGTGCAAACCATTAGAATTTTTATGTGACATTAATTATTTTTTCTCTGAAGGTTTTAATTCATTGTTATCTAGATTTATACTTCTGAAGCTCTAAGCTCTGTCTAATGTGATTAAATATTTATATACATTTTAGTATCGCATTCAATTTTTCTGGGATTGTAATGAATATATATACTACATGGTAATTTAAGAAGCTGGTAATCTATGTGTTTCGCTAAAGATTAAACCCTTAGAAAAAGCTTGTTTATCTAACAAAATTCATGATAGTATAGTTCCATTCTGATATTTTTGTCATCTAATTGAAATTGCAGTGAGTAAAATTACATAATTTATATAATAATTGTTATAAAAGTAAATTATTAATTAATGTGACTGAAATATTTTACACACATTCATTAATTTTATTCAAAACAAAACTTTTTATGGGATGTATACTCCTTTCCTGTTGATTATTAAAAATGAAAAATTTAAGGATTTTTTCAGAATTTTTTTATTTGTGTTTTAATTATATTCTTATAAGTTTTCATTAATAATAGCTCAGTTTTATGAAATATGCTTTTTTGAGGCGGCTTTTTATTTTATTTTAATCAATAAATAAGATTAAAATTTCTCATTTATAAAAGAATAAATAAAATATTATTAAAATTTACTTAATAAATATAATAAATTATTAATTAATATTTAATACTTATTTAATAATACTGCCTAATAAGTTATAAAATAAGTAATAAACTTAAACATAGTACACTTATATAAAGATGAGTAAAATGATTTAATCTCTATAAGAAAATGAATATCATATAAAATGATGTATCAAAACATTTAAATTTTTACAAAACTTTTTTCTCGTTGAATGTCTAAATAATAAATAATTATATTCAATTAGTTTCTATTGATGTATTTTTCAGCAGAAGTAATATTAATCACACATTATATATATTTTTATTTTGAATAGAAAATATTTATTTGCTTGATAAACATATAACTTTTCAAAGGTATTTAACCTGATTTAGACACAAACAACCTGTAAAAACAATTCAATTAGGAATTCAATTCAATTCAAAAACAATTCAATACAAGATCTAAGAATATTTTGGATCTTGCTATATTCGCATATTTTTTATGTATGAATGAATTAAGTTATATAGCTAATGACATATATAACTTAGTTAACTCGTAAGTTAAATATGTTATATATCATTGGTTTATCTTTTCAGAATGTCCTTGATTATTTAATTATAAACAAAGAGCTATAACATCAACGCAAATAATTTAGTAAATAACTTTAAACTAAAACATCTCAAATGCATAAAAATTGGACAGACCATAATGTTCCAAAAATTTTATGTGAAAAAAGGTATTTTCATTATTTGCCCGGCCACAAAGTTTGTAAGACAAAATATTGATTGTAAACTTACAAATCTTAATCAAAGTATAAAACTTAAAGAAAAAAGAATACAATAATAAATTACAATAATCATAAACGCTATAAAAAAAACCCGATTTTTAATACAAAGTCTGTAAGCTTATTTATTAAAATAGATATATTTTCTTTATGGTAAGCTCCTCCAACTGTTTCCTCTCGTCTTAGTTAGCTTGGAATCAGCACTTGCTCCTTCTACGTTTGATTCTCTGCAGGCTTCGCGGTTTATTTTTCAATATACCTTACTGTTTATTTTCCAATAATGTTTACTTTCCAACAAGATACAACATAAAAATTGGAAGATTATTAAATTTAAAATGCATTTTCCCAAATAAAAATATATCAAAATAAAATTGAAATTTCTTTAAAGCTTTTATCAGTCTTAGCTAATATTTAGCGTCCCCCTCTGAGCGGGGCACCAGGCATGATAACCACAGTTGTTAAATTCCCTTGTAGACCCCGGGAATTCCTTTGCTAATGCTTATCAATTCCTCGTGTTATTTACACCCTTACTGCTCATTACCAAACGAAGTAATGTTGATAGAAATGCACAGAAAATCGAGCAATAATTGAGGTTTCATAGAAAATGTCTTTAATTATCCTCGCTTTTAATTTTCCTTGTTTTTTGTATAATTATCAAAGAGAATGTTTCTCTTAGCGGACATTATCTTTATTTATTTGTTTTTGTCCTTTCCAAAAGGAAAGTCGCAGTTAAACAGCGGAAACGTCACAGTGAATTGAGAAGATTACGTAATTCTTGCGTAAAACGAGGCTTTGAAGGCCAAGGCTGTTCCGCTCTGTGTGGTTACTAACCTCATAGAAGCAGCTGCTGTTTTATTGTGATGTATAATGGAATCTCATAAATTCTGTTCCACGATTTGCAGCTGACAGGAAAGAGCAAAGATGTCATAAATGTGACATTAGAATCTTGAAGTACATGTACATTTGAGCGACAGGAATTTGTGTTCTTAAAGAATAGAAACTTTGAGCTTTACCATTAGCTGCAAGCAAAAGGCATATTTAAATGTATATGTAAAAATTATATATTAATTTTCAGCAAAGTCATAGTTTTGAGATATGTGTTAGTAAAATTTATTTATTCAATAAGTTCCTATAATTCATCATTTCTCATGAACATCAATCTATCATTTAACATTTTAATTTAAATTGTTAATGTGATTAGTAAATTTGCACTCCTTATATTGAACAAAGAATAAATCCCAATGATCATAAAATATAACATTAATATTAATTTTTAATCCCAATTGTTATTAGCTTTATTTAAATCAAAGTGAATGGGCAAAGTTATCATTTTAAAGGGTTTAATATTGCATATTATACGGGCTTTACTTTTTCCACAATTTTTCTTCATGAAAATACTCTTTTTAAAAAAAATAGTTCATGAAATTTTTGTAAATAATCATTTTGGTTTTACTGTGCCACCCACAGCTTTTAAAAATGTTGAAATAAAAATGTTTTATTTATGTCATTCATATTATTTGTGAGATTTTGGTGAGCAAATTATAATCATCCTTTCCTTACTGTAACAAAACTACAGCAAAATATATAAGAATATTGATTTTCTATTTAAGTTATTAAAACTACCCTATTTTTATATAGCTTCAAAATCTCTAGATAATTTTAAAATTGATAGCAGCAAAGATATTTTTGTTATCAAATGTTTCCACACATGTGTTAAAAATATCAAAATATTTTATTACAAAAATATGTTTGTTATAAAAATTTTCTGTATTTTATAGTAAATTTGTAACGCATTATATCATTATTTTGTACATTTAAATTCTCCAAGCCTTAATACCTCTAATTAATTTTAGAATTGATGCTTACAAAAAATAAAATGCCACTTTTCCATAAAATTCATTTATTAAAGAAAGCCTTTTATTCACACCAGGTTAATAGTAGGAAAGCTAATAAATTATTCCCAATTAATATAATGATGTAAACAGTAATATGTAGTGTGTGCTTAGTTTATTAAAAAAAAAGTTTTTGTATAATGCTTATTTGAAAAGGAAATTTGTTAATTATAAAGATTGGTATCGGGCATTTCTTTTTGACTTAAAATTTCTTTTTCACTTATTAATTATTTATCATAAGTTAGACACTAAAATTTTATATCATTATCAGATATTTATTTTTTCAACTCTTCATAATACACATACTAACAAAATATGTCTTCCGTAAGATTACTTTAAAATTAACTTTTGGAAGGTAAAAGTAATTCATTTACATGCCTTTATTATGCAGAAGTTTATTTAGTGGTAACAAATAACTTTCTTAGATAAACAATTGAGGATGAATTTTTCGCGCTTCACTTTATTTTTATAAAATTGTAACTACTTTACAACTATTTTAGTTAACAGCATTATTTGTAAAAAAATTTAATTTCAATCGAAAATAATTAAAATTGTTATGTGAAAAGTAATGTAGACTTCAGATCGATAAAGAATTTCGATTCAAATAAATGCGTATTTTATTTCTATTTTTCCTTGAAATTTGTGATCTAAGTTTCAGATCGATATTGCACTCTGTAGATTTTATTTTTCAGACAAACCAAACCAAAAATGTCATATTCTTTCCAGATCGAATTTATTGATTAATTGATATTTTTCATTTGTTCATTTTTATATTTTCCAGCCGTTTTCCCATAAAATAAATTTTAGCTTAGAACGACACATTGGATTTCTACATTTTTTTCCAAGCGAATTTCCTTTTATATATATATATACTTTCTTGCTTGTGATGTGAAAAGAATCACCTGTGTACATATATTATTTTTCACTGTCCATTTTAATATTGTTTTCGTATTTTTTATATGTTTCATTCTAAGAGATGGAAAAAGTAAAATGATCGAGATAAACCAATTCCTTCTCAAATCACATTGGTCAATGAGAAAAATAGCTAATTTAATTATTATCATAAGAAAATGTGTGTTTATAATATTGTTTCACTGATTATATTTAAATATTGGTCTCAAGAAAAAACAAGATAAAAGTAGGAAAATATATATTCAGCATTTCTTTTTCATTTGTAAAAATATTATTTTTAAGAAATTAGCTTTAAATAAAATCTATGCAATTGTCGTGGATTGCCCCAGCGCAATAAAAATCAAAACGTTATTTAGATCTTTTCTAAAATAGCATGTTTGAAAATCAAACTGATTTACAAAGCAAAATATGTTGGAAATTGTTATTTATATGTTGAAATGTTATTTAATTCAAAGAAGTGCTTAGATTTCTCTTATTCTACTTACTGATTAATCTTTGTCTATAGATTAGGAATGCACTGCATTTATAACAGAAAAATAATAGCAAAATTGACTGGGCTATTAAGAAGCACTTACACATTTAAAGTTTAACAATAAATATCAATAGTAACATGCTCTATAAAACATAATAACATTTCTGTAAAATATATTGCACAAAATTTGCTTAGCACTGGATTTTCCAAAATACTTGCCACGGCACTGTGTGGGGAAATTAAGCAATCTCTTGTTTAATCTGTTTCAAAATAAAGGAAAAGTATCTTGGTCATTCACCAAAAATCAGTTCATTTCCCAATGCTCATAAGCATCTGCTCGAAGAATTTTCTTATCCTGTATTCTTATGCATTTATCAGCTCGACTCGATTTGCATACATTTACATACATGCTTCTAAGCCATTAACAAAAATGCGGTGAGACTCCATCCTCTCATTGCTCAAATCGGTGGATAATTCCACCAAATGCTCCTTTTCTCAGATGTTTCACTTGTGCTGCGCATGAAGTTGTATACATAGCGATGCAGGTGAGCTCTGGTCAACACCTTAAGGTTAACAACAAATAAGCTGTACCTTAAGGTTAACAGGACGGGTTTCGAATAACTGTCTATGACCAAGCATCTCTTAACTTTCAAACATGGTGAGTGATGAGGTCACATTTAAGCTGACCTCTTCATCCCATCTATGCCACACCAGCGGAAGGACTTTGGACATCACAGATTATCGTAGACACTTCTTTCAACTCCCTGATCTCCAGAACCCTGGGAGGGAGAATATGGTCACCTTCAAAATCATTGATCGCGGCAAATCCTTTTCTTTGCAGATCTTACGAGGAAACTACTGAGCTGCTGGAGCTAAAACAATGTTGTATAGATACTTTTCTTAAAAATTTATAGATCTTGATGGATGAAATTTATAATGCAATTAATGATAAATGTCTTGCATCGACGTGTCACGTGCTTGTAAAGAAGAGCAAAAAACAGCAAACACGAAGACAGTTATTTTAATTTTGATTTAATTTCACTGGGAATCAACGATAAAGAAAAAATTCAATGAATGATCTGCTCTAAAGTTCTATCTTCGGATAATATGAATCCTAGAAAATTAAGGTGATTTCCTCAAATAATGTATGGTTACAGAAAACAAGGCATAAAAGTTTGATAAACTAAATTAATATTTTATCAGCAAAATGAAAAATTTGCATCAAAAAATATTTTTACTAATCAATTATAAGGATCAAACAGTGCCTTGTTAGTTTCATTCAAAGTAGCCTTAGGGATAGTGAAGTACAAAAAAGTCTACACAATTGCTCCAAAATTAGTTCGGCCAGCTGTTGGTTGAAATGGATGAAATGAAAAGCAAATTGTATCAGTGTGTGCATTCATGTTGACCTGAATGTTTGAGTAATACGAAGACTACAGTCAATGAGTCATCACATTTCCCCTGAGTTCTTATAAATTCATTGAATTATTCACATTGAAGTACTTGATCCATGTGATCGCTGAATCTTCCATTGAATTTCATCCTATAAAATGTACAATAAAATACATAAGAGTTATGCCATTTAAAACCAAATTTTTAAATCTTATGAGAGGATTTGGAGATTGAACGCAAGTCTTTTATAAGTTGCAACAGGTTCCGTTGACATTCACATGAAGATGTGCACTTTTTTTTAGCTTTGATAAGAAATTTAAAATTTTTCAAAAAAATGATCACGTGGACTTCAGCAATTTTATAGGCCAACCCTTTCATCTAAAACTGGCATAGTTATGCAATATTAAAAAAAACTGGGCGTTCAGCATCATAAGGTTATATTGAAAATTGAAGAGAGAATTTCAACATTCAAGAAACCCTATTAATTAAAAAAAAAAATAAAAATAAAGAAGATTTTTTTTAATTTTTTTTTAATTTAGCAGTACATGGTCTGTAAAGGTGACAAGATTTCAAGTATTGTTTTGAAGCTTTCCTCACAAAGCACCTGTCTTATACGACTGAATAACTGTTTTAAGTACTGACTGATTTTTAAGTACTTCAAAGAAGATCAAAACAGTAAATTTACAAGGTTCCAAGATCTTTTCCATCTTGGAAGAGACAAAAGAACTCACTTCCTAAGAGGAAAATTTAAGCTATCAAGTGAACGAAAGTCTAAAGGCAAAATTTTCTTAAATTTTACGGATCTTTACCTATATATATATATATATATATATATATATATATATATATATATATATATATATATATATATATATATATCAGATTAAGTGAAAAAATTATTCATGTTTCAATTCATGTTTGTAAGAAGTTAAATTCTCAGCATCTGCTGTTAAAGTTGTAAAAATAATACTTTTAGTACCATTCTTAAAATCTACGTAATTAATTTAAATAATGAAAGACTCTTTATTCACTTGGATAAATTTCATAATCAGAAAAATGTCAAAGCAAACTATCTCTATCAAAATACAAGGTAAGCAAGAAATTCTTGCCGTTTTTAATGACCGAAAAGAATATGACCTATGCAAAATGTAGCCCATTGTTAGTTCTCGAAGTAGTTACCATTGCCATCCACCACTTTCTGCCAACTTGTATCTAGTTGTGCAATCACTTTGCGGTAAAATTCGGGAATTTTAGAGTCAAAGAAATCCATGAGTGCTTGGTGGAAGTCTGCTTAATTGGTAAAGAATTTTGTAAGAAGATGATAGTTCAAGGAAGGGAAGAAACAGTAAACTTATGATGCAAAGTCAGGTGATTAAGGAGGATGACACAAAATCTCTCAACCTCAACTAAGTCGCTGTACGGTATTCCTAACCATCCATGCGACATGTGGCCCTGCATTTTCGGCCAAGAACAGCACACCTTTGCGATTAACTTATATTGCCTCCTTTTGTTGCACATGCTGCAATTGCTGCGAGTACAGATTCGCAGTGACTGTATGCTGCTTACAGAGAACCACTTGATGACTAGTTCACCAGACAACAGCTTCATCCTAGAGAGACAAAGCTCCCAACCTGAATTTGAGAAACCAATGCCTAGCAGCACGTTCATAAACAGCACTATTCCCAAACACTCGACATATTTGTTGTTGTTATTATTACTAATGACACTTGAACAAGCCAAGCTCGCTATACCTTGGCTCTGCGAATTTAAGTCGATTGGGAGCGTCTTTCGTTTAATCAGAGCACTATGAAGGTCAAAGTACGACTTTTGCTCTTCAAATTCTCTTATAGATGGCAGCACCAGAGGATCTACTCCCTCAATTTTGGCATTGATCTTAAGGGGGAGTAAATTTCTCCAGACCATTGCACCCATGGTAACTGCTCAACGACCGACCACAGGACTTTTGTTTCCACAGATTTAACGAGTGCGTATATCTCATGTACTCGGTGAGTCTTTGGCGACATTGGGAATCGAATCCCACCCTTCCGAATGGAAGGCCGATACCTTAACCACTAAGCTACCATGGACCCTACATATTTAGTGACTTGATGCGGCAGTTGATAATTCCACTTTGTAGTCGTAAAGCAAACAATAACTAATGAGCTCCTTCAACTCTCTCTTTGCTACTGTATGAATTACGAGAGGTGAATATGAGCGGTGGACTTGCTTTTATAACGATCTCCTTCTCTCAACTGACCTGTGTCTCAACGAAAGCTAATCTGCATACTTATTCTCACTTCATTCATTGGCAATGCGAAAATAGCAAGGACTTTCTTGTTTACCTTATAACATGAAAATAAAATTAAATCTTGTTTACAATAATCTATCGAAATCAATCAATAGTTTTCGAGGAAGTGTTATGTGGTCAGATTTATGTGGCAATATTGATTTATAGGATTGAAACCACTGACAGAATCAGAATATCATTTAGAGAAGGAAAAAACAATTAGGCTGATTTTATTTAATTGTTTATGTTTAGCAAATGTACTCATTATTTTAAACAAGGGTTGTGATAACCTGGTAAAGAAAGGTGTTTCATCTTGTCTGGAATGTATAAAAGTCAACACCTGATCCCATCGAAGGCCAACGGGCTTATAAAGTCTATTCACTTTAAAGTGTTGAACTTTTAAAGTAATCTGATGACGTGATTGAAGTTTGTAGCAAAGATAGACAACGCCCCTTGATCGTGGTTCAAAAGAAAGAGACGATGGATTGTTTTCAATGGCTTCAGACAGAAGAAATGGATGAAAAAACATAATAAAAATAAGCAAGCTTAAAATTTTCAACTGTTAAAATGCAATTTGCTTAAATAAATCATGTTATTTTCCTTACTAATAAAGCTTTAAGGTATATTTAAAAACATAAATATTTTACCAATTAATGGAAAATAATGCAATATGCAATAGCTCATAAACCAGAAGCAAATAATAAATTATTTCACAATTATCAATTTTAAAATAAAAGTTATGCTTTAATACGATTAAAAATGATTCTCTAAATATTTTTGGGCAGTATAATTTTTGAATCTCTATTTATTTTACAAAACTTGCTTTCTATGTCTATCAAGCAAAATAATATTTTTATTTACCTAGTTAGAACTTAAAACAATTGTTTTACTTGCTCTACGTAAAAAACGTGCTATGAAAATGTAACATTCGACTATTGCAGAATAATTAAAATATATTTTTTTTAAATAAAAAGTATTTCCACATCCACTTCTTGTAATAAAATTAAAAGTTAAATGTTTTTTTTTCTTTATTTGAATGAGATAAAAGCAAAAAATATTTTTATCACTGAATAATTCGTAGAATTATTCAAATGTGTGTATTTCATAATAAGGAATAGACAAATATGTAGACAAATTTCCCTTACTAACTGAAATAGTTTTTATTTATTTTTATTTGATGCTACATCAATTTCCTTATACTGTATCTCACAACTTTAATTATACCTGACTTTCTCTGTGTTATTTGCGATTATCTATTAAAATATGTCTCATCATTATTTAAAATAATTTTTTTCAGTAGTCAAAAAACTAAACCATAGTTTTTTGATAAAATTCTTCATAAAATAAAATGTCATTTTTCAATTTTATAGCTATCAGTATATAATATAATTATGTTTTCTATTATTTATTCAATAAGAAACTGAGTTACAATATAAAATTCAATCCCTTTTTGTTACGAAATGAATTAAATTTAAAAATAAAGATTTATATGAAATTTTTGTCATATCACTGACTATATACCCATCAATCATTTTTATTCGACAGGGCAAACAAAATAAGGAAAGCTTATGTTAATGCCGTAGAGGAAAAATTCACTTAGTTTACTCTATTTATTCCTTCTAATATTTTTATGTAACGCATAACTAATAAATAGACCAGAGGTAAGCACTTATATATATCTCTGCACACAGATTCCAACTGATTTAAAATATTTTTCGTATTTAATGCTCTTCTGGAATAATGACTACAAAAAGGATCTTTTTAAATAAGAAGTTAAGTCATTGAAGTTTTGACCTTTGAAATTTTGCTTTTTACGCTTCATTTTATAAATTTTTAATTTTTAATATAGTACAACTTTGAAATATGCATTATATTTATTCCCTAATATATTTATATGCTTAATAAAAATTAAGCATTTGTTACCATCAAACATAAGTCATATCATAGTCGGTTTCATAGTTATTTCAATGATTCTCAAATGACCTACTGTCTTAAATAAGTACTGTGTAAAATGAAGAATGAAGTTGCTTAATTTTTAACAATAAGTAAATGGTAATAGTGCGTATTTGAAAAAAATATACATCACAGGAATCGAGCTTTTGAAAAAGGTTTGATAAAGGCAGATTTCATGAATAAAAGTTTTGCAATAGAATTTCATTGATTATAACTATTCATAATAATCTCAAAAAAAGCTCTTACATTTTTGGGGATAGTTACCCATTAAATTAAATGGTGATCCGAAGAAATGAGTTTTTGTAGTACAGTAATAATCAATCATTTTAACGTATCATTACAATAGTCATTGTAGGCATGCATTTAATATCTAAAATGGATATGGTTAAAGCATTGACCTAGTATTGATAAATTATCTAATTCTTAAGCGAAGAGGGTAATTTATAATTCATTATTTAAGGATATAATTTCCCTTATTTCCCAGGGTTAGTAAGAAAATAATTATAATTTTATAGCCACGCTTTAGGAATTGTATTCATTGAACTCAGAATTGGATAACTTTTGCTGTTTCAATCTTTTATCCTTAAGCATTATTAAGTATTAATTTTAATGTATACAAAAATAATTTATAAAGTAACTTGCTTATAAAGATCACACTCTTTTTCTTACTTGAATTTCAGTTCATATTTATAAAATGGGAAAGTGAATTATAGGTATATATAATATATAGGTATTAAAAGCGCTCGAATTATAGGTATATTAATAAATAAGTTGACAGAATTGCAGTCAAAATATTTCTGAATGACTTAGAATATTTATAAATTATTACATTAACTATATATATATATTATATATATATATATATATATATATATATATTGAACTTCGTATTGTGTATTTTAATATGTTGTAAAACTTCTTTTTTTTCCCTTATCGGCGGAGAAATTTTAAAGACAGTTGGCGTTCTATTTTCTATTTACTAACCATTAGGCGATGCTGTAATATGTTTATAAATTAATAGTAAATATATTAAAGTTACAAAAAATAGTAGTAATATTTAAAACAGGAATATCTTGTAAATTCTTGCAACTTTTATAACAATTAATTATAAAAGTTGTCAGAATTTACAAGATAGTTTTAATTATATATTACAGCTTTACTAAAAACTTGGAAGATGTAAAAGTTACTATTTTTATTGTATAGCTAATTCCCTTTGCACTAATTAAGCATAGAACTTATTGCAACTGTTGGGCTTAAAAATAAAAGTCAATATATTAAAATAAATGTCCATTAATTTCCATCGAAACTAAAACGGAATGTTCTCTTATAAGCAATTCACTATCAATTCATCTCGATGAATTAATAATGAATTGCTGATGAAGAAAATCGATGAGTGCAATTTTTGTACAAGAGGTAAGTAAAAGTTGATTTTTTTTAAAAACTTTAGCTTTAAAAAAAACTGTTTTTATATCAAATTTTAATGTTGAATACTTTGTAGTCATTAATATTTATACACGTCATTAAGACAAGATTCAGAGAAATATCATGAAACAAATAGTTATAAATAACAATAGTGCTAATTACAGGTGAAGATCAATAAGGACAGGAATCATGTTTGCCAGAAAATCAAAAAAATACCTGAAGAATTTCAAGAAAATAGATTAAGAACTGTATCAAAAGTGTAATAAATTGTATGCCATTAGATTTATTGCTTGAAATTTATGTTTGTATTTTTATATATGATCTAACACTATATGCATTAGGCTATTGTTGTGATTAAAGATGAAACCCTAAGTGATTGTCTCAAGCAAATAATACAAACACACGCAGAATTAATATGACTTCCAGAAAAGATTATTGGTATGCCTTCATTTCAGAAGTTGTATTTTCAAAAATTATCAATGAGCCAATTTTTTCAAATAAACTCAATTATTTTATGAAGCTTCTTTATTGAAAGGGAGAATCAGATATGTTAAAAAATTGATGACTTTATTAATTAACGACAATTGATTTGATACTGGCCAAGCTAAAAAATCTAATCTTAATGACATTCATTCTCTCATTAGTTATATTTAATGAGAACTTCTTATAATGAATAACAGAAGGTTGAAAATTTTCTAATCTGATTCAAACTCGTAATTTGATTATTCAAATTCAATCCACAGTGAGCAAATATTTAATACTGAAATTTCGCTGTAGGAATCTAGAAATTTTTATCATATCATCATCATATTGAGATGACTTTCAATTTACATGTTAATTACTATTCCCATCAATGGGGTGTGAAGATTTAGCTTGGAATATATCAGATCAATTAATCACTTTTCATTTCATTGTGGCAAGAAATTAAATGATCTCGCCAACGGATATAATTTGTTTCTAGAAGTCACCAAACAAAAAATTGTTTGATTTTAGGTAAATATACTTTTAATGATTCATTGTTTGAATATTCTACTTTGTGTGAATATATTTATAAAACTCATATATATGAAATATGAGATGCTGATGATTTTAAATAATAGTGTTGAGTATTTTTTTCTATTCTGATTTTCTATTCTTATTTTTCTCTATTCTGCACAAAAATTGCTAAAAAATTATTAAAAACGTGTAAGCAATGAAGGATTATGTTTGCCAAATTCTTAAATGTGTTACGGAGTAAATAGATGCTCATAATATTTTAATCTGTATCTTTTAAATATGTTTTGCGTGTCTCGCTATCATAAAAGAAAATGAGCACAGAATTTTTAACAGTAACTTTTTAATTAAGAATTTATGAAAATGATGTATACAATTGATTTTTCTTTAGATTCTTGGCCTTTGAAAGAATTTTTTACAAAACTCGAATTATTTTGTCACTTATCCAAGAAATTTAATAAATAGGTCAGACAAAAAAAATCAATATACCTGTTATCTTATGAAATTGGCAGGATAAAATCTAATGCAGATTTAAGATATAAAACAAGAATTTCTTAAGAAATATTATTTTAAACTACAAAATCTGTAGTTTTATTGTTATCCTTTAAATCTGTGTTTAAATGGTATTAATAGAAAGCATACTAGAAAATTAATTAAAAATGCGCTTAACATACACTTACATAATTTATCAAAGAGAAATATGTTATCTGTTATTAATTAAGTATTTTTTTTCATGAAAAATTACATTTCTTCATAAAATTATTTTGTTTTTACCCTTATTTTTTAAAATGATCAAAATTAGAATTAAATTTGAGTCAAATGCAAATAAACTCATTTGATATTATTATATGATAATTTGAAAAGTGCAATTATTTCAGCTCTAACATATATATTCATTTTTAAAATTCACAGATTTTTTTCTTTGAATAAAATTGGTACAATCAGTTTTTATATTTCATTCATCTATTTTTATAATATTACAAAATAAATAAATTAAATTTATCAGCTATTTTTGTTATAGATAGAATTAAAGTTAATCACACTAAAACTATACACAGACATAATTAAACATACAAAATAATAATGTGCTTGCAAAAATCATTATAAAGGAACTCTATGTGTTGAAAACTGACAATTTTTGAATATTGATTTCAGTTTAATAAACTCAAAACAACTATATAAAGGATACTGTAAGTCTTATAAAATAACGGTGTAGGCAATTTTTTTTTATCATAAATGGAAATAACAATATCCCAAACGCAAATGTTTCTCATTTTCAAACTTCACAATATGTAAATTTTGAGTTTGGTGTTAAAGATGACGATTTAGCGGCAGCTAATGAGACTTGGGTTTCAGCTTAAAATGAGACAAAGCAGAAAAGAAAGGTCAATATTGCAAAGCAGAAAAGAAAAGAAAGGTCAAATAAGCGTGTCGTTTCGATGTGTGTGATATATCAACGAGGTCATTTAACCGATTCAAAAACGTGGAGATTTGTTGGCTGGTTAGACGGGAATCAAACACATTACGAAAGAGTATATGATACTGGATTTTCATCAAGTGCGATTTCCAGCAACTGGAAGCATTTTCTGGAGACTGTAATTGAAGGCTGAAGATCAAAGAAAGGCTGTAAACGTGCAACAATGCCGAATCAAGACTATTATTTAACGATTACCGCTTGGAGACACTGAAATGTGTCTCCAAGCGGTAATCTTTTTCAGAAACACATCCTCTCGGATAATGATACCACAGTTTCAACACGAACTGTCCAAAACCTTCTTCACGCTGTACGATCGTATGCTCACCGACTAATGGTGTGTGTCCCGTTAACAGCAAGTCACCGTTGTCCCGCACGGTGTGCTGGACAGAACATGTGAACTGGAAGAGAAATGAATGTCTCAATATTCTTTTCTCTGACGGTTTCCGTTTTCCTCTCCATCCTGATAATAGGAGTACTTTTTTCTGGAGAAACATGGCACAAATCTTGTATTCGTGCACGAAATCGGTAGATTTGGTAATAGGGAAGTGATGATCAATCCTAGCATCTTTGCTGAAGGGCATACAGATTTCCACAATATTCGCAACGGTTGCTGATATAGAAATGAGATCATCAGACATATTGTAGTCTCTTACGCTGCAGCAGTTGGAGATGAATTCATGTTAATGAACGACAATTGCAGGTCCCATCATGCTAACTTGTAGAATGACTTCCTTTTGTAGGAATGGATCATACGAATGAAATAGCCAGAGTGTTCTCTTAACATGACCTTAACTGTCTATGTTCAGGACATTCTAGGTGGACAAGTTGCTAGAAGCTTACTTCTCCCACAAATCTTTCAAAAAATAAAAACAGCTCTTCTGGATGAATGGGGTAGAATACCCCTCATTAATAGCTTCACTGACTCAGTGTCTTAAGACTACTCAACGCTGCTGACCATCCAGGTAAATCGTACTCCAAATAAAAACGATTTTCTTCCAAGGAAAACTTTTTTTCTATTTGTTTTATCAATGCACAAACTGTGTTTTTTTCAGTTTGTATCCAAAATGCTTAGTAAAACGCATTTTTTCTGCCAAACAAATGTCATTTTTATCTAACTACTGCGTCTGTCAATAAGGTATCAATCAACCAAACAATTCTCCAAATACAAGATCAACCCACAACCTCAGTATCCTCTAATAGTTTTGTAAGCAGTGTTATATATTTTATTTTTACGATATTTATGTATACGACTTTAGAGTTAACTTAAGAACCTTTACAGAAGAAGGAGAAATTATTGATTTAAAATTATTAAATAAATGTTTTTTATTTCAAAAAACTTTCTCTCATTCATTTTACTTCCCACTTAAACTTATGATAGTACTTTAAAAATTGTATTATATATATATATATATATATATATATATATATATATATATATATATATATATATATATATATATATATATATATATATGAAACTAGTTATAAAAAGATATCCAGATGAATTTTTAGTTAAATAAAATTAGTGCTTTATTTTAATGGTTCATAGGTTCTCATCTCAAATGTGGATATTTGTAGTAATTCATAATCCCCTTTAAATAATAGTTCCCGTTTCAATGAATTCTCCTGTGTCAATATTAGGTATAAATTGATTAACGTAATGATCTCAACTAAGAACAACTTATTTTATATACTTTAAAAATCATGCAAGAGAAGAAGCGAAAACATAGTATTTTCATCTCAGTCTCTGTCAATGAAATTAAAAGTTTACAGTAACCTCTTATTTTATTATAAAGAAAGATCACTATTGACTTTGTAATATCAACCATAAGTATTTGGATTCTATTTGATAGTCATAGTGCTAATCAACCACATAAATACGTAATTGGGAAAAAAACTAAATAACTATTTCAGTACTTAATACTCTTGAGCAACTTTCTCAGCAGCAAGAATCAGCGAATCCTTTTTCGTTCTGGAATCTTTGAAAATGAAATAGCAGGCCTTTTGGCTAAAGAAGGTGCCTCTAAAGTGATGATTACAAATCATTCCTTGACCTCCTGTGAGACCTGTTCCAAGATAAAAATCGCAAATCAAATGCTATGGATGGTTAAAAAGATAATCCCTCTAAATCCCCCTGGTTTAATAGGTAGATTCCAAGTGGAGCCGTTACTATCAACGCATCACTAAGTGCCTCATTAGCAAGCTCGGAAATTGAAACATCAGTCGTCTCTTTTCTGGTCAGGGACGAAGTGCACCAACTGCAATTTTGGGCAGAAATCTCCAGATGACACAATGACATGTGCAGATTTTTATACAGGATTATCCTTTTTAACCATCCTCTTCTTATTTATGGTTTTTTAAAGATTCATGGGCTGGATCAGAAGGAATGAGGAAGCAACAAATAATACTGATTGTCACTTTATAAAAGTTAAGAAAATAAAATCTGTTTATTATAAAAAAAAAAAAAGTAAAACTCTTTTCAAATTGTATTAAAACTATCTATTTCCTCAGATCAGACTGTTTTAGTGAAAATAAGCATTTACCCATAAAGTTATTAATCAGATAAATTTTTATACAAATGATATTTTTATAATATTTCAATCACACACACATTACAATTGTTGCAATTATAGAAGTTACTTAACTCTAAATTACTCCTCATTATTCACATATCTCCATCCCTAGATGTTGTCGGTGGATGATTCACTGAATTGCAATAAGTCCTGGTATTATTTTTCCTGGTATCCTTTTAAGATAGATATTATCGTCGAACAAAGCACGTGCTTTAAAATTTTTTGGTGCCTTAAAAATATTTTTCATTATATGACTTATTTTCTAGAGTGTAATATAATATATTTCATATTTTTACTCTAATATATCTCATTAATATATCATACATAGTAATACAGGTGAGCCCCGGACTGTACCTTTAAGTTAACGGATTTGGAGTACTCACTCATCAAGTGCCTTCGTAATTTTGAATCATGGTCAGGTGACCAAGTTACACCTGGTGTGCTGGAAACCACCTCTCCACATCCACGCTACACCAACGAAAGGATTTGGACCTCACATATTAAAGTGGTCACGTCCCCAACAAACGGAACTCCTGCAACCCAGGTCACCCTCACAATCACAGCCCTCGGCAAATGATGTTTCACTCTGCTGATCTTAACGGGGAGCAGCTACTGAGCCACTGGAACTCAGTAAATATATCGTAGTAATACAGTCAAAAATCAAAAGATTAACAGTTGAATATAAAAACACTCCTTAATTAAAATAAAGTTTAAAAAAAAGGTTTTTTTAGCCTGGTTGTCTGAAAAAAAAAGAAAAACAGAATAATTTAGTATTAGAAGATTTATTTACATTTGAAAATTATTCAATCATTGACAGATTCTGCTAAAAACAATTTAATAAATACACATCATATAAATATTTAGAAAAATCAAAATAATTATTTTACAAGTAACCAATATAAAAATAGAAATAAAATCGATTTTACTTATGATGATAAAATGATAAAAATAATAATAATAATGATAATATATATATATATATATATATATATATATATATATATATATATATATATATATATATATATATATATATATATATATATATTTACATTCAGATACTCTTACTTGTTATTAAGTATTTAATTTCAGGTATTTATTTTCTTTGAAAGATGAAAAGATATAGTGACCAAGCTAGTAACAATGTTTCGTTGTTTTTATAATATAATATTTTTAGTTTAAAAGTGTGTTTGCTATTCAACAGTTGTTAAATTTTTTCAAATTTATCTTTCAAAATATTAAAGAATGGAAAATTCTTTTAACTGAAATTACTTATCATACTCTCTATTCTTCAAAACCAGAAAATATTTTCGAGCCTAATTTTCTTTGCATTGCCTTGAATCTAGTTAATTATTTTTTAAATTTTTGATAGTGTACTTTGAAAATTTTTTAAATTTTATGTAATACTGTTTCTTATAACACAACTTTTCTCCAACTATCATGACATGTAATTCATACATTTGAGGACAACGTATTTATATTTAAACATCATTTTAATAAATATGCATTCAGATATATGATTGTAACAATCAGTAATAGTCTAATTGTTCATTAAAAAATCTGCTTAGTCCCGGAAATTTTCCTATATTTTTGTTTTAAAAGGAGACTAGACCACTTAGAGGGGACTACTTTTTTGGGGGGTAAGTGACCGAAATAGCTTCTGAATTTGCCTTTAAAGAAAATGAAAAAAAAATTATTCCCAAAACTTTCTTCTTGGTTTTATTTATCATTATGGTCACTTTTTTGAGCATTCGAAACAATTTAGACATGAAAGTTTTTGCTATAGAAAAAATTGGTAAGATCGAAAGAGAAAGCCATCAAATGAGTTCAATTTAGGATACTAATAACGATTGTGTTGATATTAATCCATTACCAATTCATTTTATAGCTCTAATACTCTTACGAGTGTCACATTATTCAAATTCACTAAAATTTGTCAATAATCTTTCTCAGTGCTTTCACTGTCTAAAGGATTCTGGAATTATTTTAATCATACTCTCTGATTTCTGGTTTTCACCCTAAATTTTATAATTTTGTGTCTTTATTTTTTTATAAATAAATACAGTTGATTTTTCTAAATACATCTAGTTATATAGTAATAAATTGTAAGTAAGTGGTATTAATAATTTGCCAATATGAAAAATTTCAATACTAAAATAAGTATCTATGAGCTAAAATAATCGAAGACATAAACAAAAATTTTTAACAGTAAAATATTAAAAACTGATAAATAAATTATACTTGCTTCACATTAATCACTCTCGAGAAGATTTTAAGCCAAGAAAACATTTGTTACTCCTCAATTTTTTCAATTTAATGCAAATATTTCCACAACTCATCTTAAATTATGATTAAAAAGTAAATGAAAAAGATCGATTAAAAAAATATATGTTTTTAGAATTTTCCAGTTAAAATTGAAATATATTTATAAATGATATGATATTCCTATTTATATATAAACATAATCCTGTGAGAGTCAGTTCTATCATCATAATAAATTTTAAGAGCATTTTTTTTTTAACTATTTTCTGTAAGATTTCAATTTTATATGCAATTTCTAAACCTAATTTCTGTAAGACGATATAAGTAAGATGTAAGAAGAAGAAATAATAAGAGGATGTAAGGAGAAATAAGAAGAAGATGTAAGAAGAGAAGAAGGGGTAAGATGTTTTTATTCACGCATAAAAATTTTGAGGCATTTTAACACTAAAACTTAGTTCTCAGAAAATATTAAATCTCCTCATTTCTACTAATTTACATTCAAGATTCAACTCGAAGTGAGACTGTCCCATTACAAATCAAAGGTGAGCTTTTTTTTCATAAATACAATCGCATTTATGAAAAAATTAACTTAAATCTTATTGAACCATTTTCAGTAAACCATTTTCATGAACTATTTTTTGTAAAGAATTCCAATTTCGAAAATGATTTCCTACTTTCGATTGTTACTCTCGTGGACAATCAAAAATGTCAATCCTTCATTACTTTTCTAAAACATGTGATCACGTGAAAAATGATTTCGGCAATATATCTAGGAGAAGCAATCGCTTCGATTTACCGATTAGAACCTAGTATCGGAAGGTTTTAAAAGGTTTTTCATGGTTGAACAGACTCCTGGTACCATGGTTACTTTAGCCGAAAAAATATAACTGGCGTAATCGTCTCCCTTTCTTGTTTATTTTCCTCGGTTTAAAAGTAAAGGCAAAGTTTGCACACGTTGCCATGCAGCAACAAAAAAAAAAAAAAAAAGACTTACAAAATCAACCAAATAAAATCTATTTAATGACTTCCATGAAAATATGGATCATTTCTGAAACTTTTAGATAGGGCAATAATATTCGGGAAACATATTTTTAATTTTATATGCTTTCTATATCATATTAAAATAAATTATTTGAAAAATGTAAGAAGTCTACACAATTGAGGAATAGTATTTTATATGTGATTTGTTTTAATATTTTTCAGTAAAAATAATTAAAGATCTAATATTTAATAGTATTTAAGACGAAGCAACTTATATCAAGAAATGTTTAAATGGAAAGTCATTAAAAATATAAAAAAAAATATTTATTCGGAGAGTACAATTCTAACAAATCCTAACGACTGTTTAACTGTTAAAAGCGTCGATTATTAATGCATTTATGATTGCCAAAATATCTAAAATGAAGCAACACATTATCTTAGAACACTATTAATACAATTTTTGTATTTCTGCAAAACTTATGAGAAATGCTGCTTTTTACCTATATTAATTTATGCTTAGAAAGTTTTTTTCTTACAAAATAAAAAAATTTATTGTTGTACAATTAAAGCTGACCGAGAGACTTATACCTGTTCAAATTAGTAATACAGTAGAGCTTCAATCATCCAACTCAACTTCGACCGAAATCCATTCGGATGTCCGAACCCATTCAATTAATCCAAAAATTCGATTAACTGGATATTTTGGAAAAAAGAGTCCATTTGAATTCATTATTGTACGTTGAAAACGGGAGAGAAAACTATTATGAAATAAAAAGAAGAATTTATTGAAAAGGAAAAACTTTTACATGTTAAGGTACTTCCATGTACTGTACACCAATACAGTATGTGTGTGCAGTGTTGTGTAAATAAAAGTCATTGCTTTCTAAACATCTCGGTCAGAATAAAGCTGTTTCGCTGCCTTCAACCGTTTTCCGGCAGCATACTCGGGCTGTCGCTCTGTTCATTTCAAAGCGGTTTCAAAGCCTGAAAATGCTTCACTAGCTGATGGTTCCGTGTCTGCTTCAACTTAGCCATGAAGGTCATCCTCTTCCTCGACACTTTCAATAAGTTGATCATCATTTGCATTTTGAAATCTAGGGACCGACTCATAATCTTCAATACTAACTCCTACATCTTCAACTTCTAATTACTAACTTCTGAACATCAAGGATGTTTCTGAATTCGTTAAAAGTGACATGTCATTTGCATCTTCTCCCTTCTCTTACCTTTCTTTTTTTGCTCATTTTCCTTTTTCTCATTTTTCGTCTCTTTTTTAAAGCATTTATTATTTTGAAATTCTGAAAGCCACTCGGATAATCAGCGATTCCAATATAGGAAGTTCGGTTAGTTGGAGTTCTACTGTATCAGAAAAGCTGAATTTTTCAAAAGAATGTTTCTGAATTCCTCAAATGACACTTCATTTTCATCTTGTCTAATATTACCTTTGTTTTCCTTGAAGTTAGTTTTTTTTTTTTTTTTTTTCATTCTCCTTCTCTTCAGTTTAATAAAAGCTTTTGTAATTCTGAAAACGATTCGTATACGGAGTTCGGATAATTGGAGTTCTACTATATGTTTTATTGCAAGAAAAGATAAACAAAAAAGTTTAAAAAATATTTATTTAGCAGTGTTATAAAAATACTGCAATTTATTATAAATTACATAAACAGTGGGTTTACTATTTTATGCAAAGTAAAAAGAGAAAATATTCGAAATATACTTGCATCTATCAAAACAATATGAAAATAAAAGAAAGACATGTTTCCTTTTTTAAAAAATAAGGTTTTTCCGAGTTTGTCTGATACAAGCATGTTCATAAAAATATTTAGTTGAAAAGTTTAACTTTTTAAAGTTTTGTCAACTTGATTTCACAACAATAAAATTTTTATTTATATAGCATTGTATGCCATGTTTATTGTTATACGTTGTAAGTATAAGCATCAATGGCTATTAGCTTATTGGAGAAAAGAAATTTATAAAAATTTACACTTCATAACTGATCAAAAACAAATTATACTGAATTGCCAAGTATATATATATATATATATATATATATGAGAAATTTGTTATAGGACAAAAAATATACAATACAACTGCAGAAAGGGGAAAAAAAGAAAATGAGATAATTTAGCCTTTTTCTCCAATACAAAAATTATTATAAGAAAAATTATGTTCGCAAAATCCAAATCTTAAAAGCAATTTCTTCTTTGAAGAACTTTGTCATTAAAGCATATAAGTCAGAAAATTTTCAAAATTTTTTTTTTGATTTATGTAATTAAATCACTTCTTGTGATATAAAGATTATGACTGATTTAAAGTCTACAAATAAGTTTAAAAACTGTTTTATCAAACAATTGATAATTTTGAATGTTTCAGAGACAAAAGTTTGGCAATTAATTATTTCTATTGTTTGAATTAATTTTTTATTAAATAATAAATCACATTTTGGAGTTTTATTATTTAGCTTGCATTCATGAAATATTGAAAAGGAAAAATTGTAGAATATTAACTAATTAATAACATTTTTAATTAAGATGTTTTATTTTTTACTCATTAGTCAATATAATATTCGAACTTATTACACAGAAATGTGCATATGTACCAACAAGTTATTTAACACTTATATATATTTTTTACTTTCATAAATTGCCAGCCAACTTGTCTAGTGGTCAGCGTGCCTGACTACGGATAGGGAGGTCCTGGGTTCGAATCCCAGTTCAGGCATGGATGTGCTCTCTATTTTGTCTTTGTTCTTTCCTTGTGTGTGAATGGTTGCCTATCCTGTAAACGGGTCCTTATGGCATGTGTGTGTACTGAAGAAGTCGGACTCCACACCAAATACGGTTCAGCTGGAAAAGTGGAACAGCGCACTCCAATTTACCAGCCTAGCTGGCACACAAGAACTACAACTTTCATAAATGAAAACATATTTAAGTGCGTTTTACTTTCATTCGTTGCTTATAGGCTGGTTATATTAATAAATTATTAGTAAATGCCATGCAGAAATTGTGTTTATGCATAAATGATTTTATTCTTGACTTTATTCATTTTTGTTTGTTTTAATTCAATTTGCTTCCAATTTTTCAAAATAATTGATATTTCTTATTTAATTTTTTAATATTAAAAATTTGCATTAATAACTATAATTTTAAATAAGAAGAAGTTATACGCTGACACCTATCAACTTCAGAAAATAACTTTGTGATTCCATTTTGGTCTCATCTCTCTGAATACAAATGTCGCGTTATAATATATATAAACATTAATATTATCTATAATAATAAAATATAAATGCTAGTTCAAGTAACTAAAAATGTAAATAAAAAATATCTCTTACATTTTTAACAACACAAAACAGAATATTTACTTTAAAAAATATTTGAATCCGGAAATAAGAATCAGATATTATTTTGCTTCTTGATACCTCAGGCATGCTGAGTTACACAGGAACTGTAATGATAAATGGATTTAAAGTAACATGTTAAGTTATTATGGTGATAAAATGCCTGCATTAATACAGAGGAAAATTATTTCATAGTTAAAAGATTATTTTATTTTGAATTGAAATGCATTAAAAATGTTACAAAATTATTCAATAATTTCAAATAAAGAATAATGAAAACTATTTTCTAAGAATACTGTTATAATATTTTCAAATAATTTGTAAGGTATATTTTATATGCTGAATTTTCTGGAAAGTTTTTCGATTTCCAGTTTTAACCGAAACTTTGAATCATAGGTTGTTATTAATGGGTTCTTAAATAGATTTATGTATTATATGTACAAATATATATATATATATACATATTTGTATTACTTCGTAAAATTTTAAATTTTGCGAATCTATTAAAATAAATTAAAATTTTATTCAGTATACATTATTTGGTTTTTTAAAGTATTTTTATAACAAATATTTTAGTCTTTTCTTCGAATCTTATTGATTAAGTCGAGTCATTTTTTTATTATTTTAAAGCAAAATTGCACTACATTTATAGCTACAAATATTTTCCCAGTTACAGAATGTGAATAGAGACATCTATTTTCCAGAATACTGGTATGAAAATACTTAGCTATATAAAAACGTAAATGATGACGTCCGTTTTCTTATATCATAAAACTTATCTATGATAATCTCAGCTTGTTCTGTTTGCTCTCATGCTGTAACTATTGGTTCCATACCTAGGTGAAGACACGTGAAGTCTCGCGGAAACCGAATCTTTCTCGAAGGGCTTGGGTTCCGAAATTGTGACGTCATCACTGATTCAATATCCTGAAGCAATTTAGAGCACTGTCCTCTGATTCTTCCGGAAAAGTTGAGCGATTTATTTCTTTGAATAGAATTTTTTTAGATTTAGAACTCTTTAATAATAGTTTTAGATTCAATTCATTTCAACTACAAGATAGATAATTTTATAAAAAAAACTCTAAGCCATAAGTTCCCAATTTTTTTTTTTTTTTTCTCGTGGACCACTTTTAAAATTTTACTATTTTCGGTAGACCCCCTGCTGCTACATTTCTACTATATTCCCAAAACTCCTAATAATATCACCCTAAATTGAGATTATAAAAAAAAAAAGTAGCACATTTTTTGTCCTATTTATTAAAATAATACTTGTTGTCATACAAAATTATAAACATTTATTATTACAAGCAATCAACAATTGTCAAAAAGATCAACAATGAACTCTGAAATGTAAATCATAATAATATATAGTCGGAATAAAAATGATCATACATAATAGATAGAATAAAAAATAGTCATGTTTTTAATCAGGCCGATGTACATGATGAATAGACAGCAAATTGATATTTGGCTTCAATTTTGTAAGAAGTTATCTCAAATCTCCCCGTTCTGTAATGCTCAATCTGCTTTTTTTTTTTTTTTTTTTTTTTTTTTTTTTTTGTTAACAGATTGGTAACGGCACTAAAACTTCTTTCGACAAAATATGACATGGGAAACGCTATAAAAATTTTTTTCGCAGTTTCCCAGAACCCAGAACAAAATTATTGTTCTGGATATTTTTTGGATTCTGATATTTTTCGGGGATTTGTGCCTAAAACCAAAATGTTTGATAGCCTTTTTCAAATTTAACCTTCAGTTCCTCTTTGGTGCTGAGCTCTAGTAGCTTCTCTTGTGATACCACATGCATCTCTTCCGTTTCATTAAATAGGGTTATGATCCATGATGGTATTTCCACGTTCAGAATCAAATCTATTTTTGAAGTCATCAGGCAGGGTATTTAATTGTTGAGCGTAGGTCTAAATATCCTCATCAAGACATTCTATCTGTGACAAGTGCGGAAACTGGTAAAATTCGCGCCGACTAATATTTTCTTCATTAATTTCAATTTACCAAGAAAAGCCGAAATTAAACCCTTTGTTTTTATTATATCAAACAGTTCCCTTGTAACTGCATTGCATTTTTTAAACACTATTAAATATGCAATGTCCGCTTTATATTCTTTATATTAGATCAGATTTTCTTTTAAATCTGGTGCTTTGTTTTCTAGAAACTTTCTCACTGATTCAAAAAGGGAGTAAAATATCCATGAGCATGCACCTTTCGACAACCAGCGTACTTCAGTATGTAAGAGCAGTCGTTGGAAATCTTCATCATTTTCATCACACAATAGTGCAAATAAATGGGTATTCAAAGCATTGCTTCTTGTTTTATTACCTGCGTTAATTACAAATTAAAGCGATTGATGCAATCTATCTTTCAAATTTTTCTCTTCAAGATGTCGGTGGATGACACACTGAATTGCAATCAGTCCTGGTATTATTTTTTCCTGGTATCCTTTTAAGATAGATATTATCGTCGAACAAAGCACGTGCTTTAAAAATTTTTGGTGCCTTAAAAATATTTTTCATTATATGACTTATTTTCTAGAGTGTAATATAATATATTTCATATTTTTACTCTAATATATCTCATTAATATATCATACATAGTAATACAGGTGAGCCCCGGACTGTACCTTTAGGTTAACGGATTTGGAGTACTCACTCATCACCAAGTGCCTTCGTAATTTTGAATCATGGTCAGGTGACCAAGTTACACCTGGTGTGCTGGAAACCACCTCTCCACATCCACGCTACACCAACGAAAGGATTTGGACCTCACATATTAAAGTGGTCACGTCCCCAACAAACGGAACTCCTGCAACCCAGGTCACCCTCACAATCACTGCCCTCGGCAAATGATGTTTCACTCTGCTGATCTTAACGGGGAGCAGCTACTGAGCCACTGGAACTCAGTAAATATATCGTAGTAATACAGTCAAAAATCAAAAGATTAACAGTTGAATATAAAAACACTCCTTAATTAAAATAAAGGTTTTTTTAGCCTGGTTGTCTGGAAAAAAAGAAAAACAGAATAATTTAGTATTAGAAGATTTATTTACATTTGAAAATTATTCTCAATCATTGACAGATTCTGCCAAAAAACAATTTAATAAATACACATCATATAAATATTTAGAAAAATCAAAATAATTATTTTACAAGTAACCAATATGAAAATAGAAATAAAATCTATTTTACTAATATGGTGATTTTTGATTTTAAAAATGATAAAAAAAATCTAAACATCTTTTATTTAAAATATATACGAAAAAACAATATTTGATTGAAACCAAATGAAACAGATTAACTTTCCGATTTTTTTTAAAATAAAATTCATGTAATAATTAATTTTTCTGAATTTAAAACGAAAGTAGTTTTGATAAATAAAAGACTATTTGCTTTTTATCAGTTTTTTATTTAGTTTAAATCAAAATATCATTTATTTAACATATTTTGAGGAATTAATAACATTTGCATGAAATCATAACTATTGTCAAACGCATGTAAGATTTTTAAAATATTTAATTTCAAAACAAAGCAAACTGAAATATTTTCGATTTTAAGATAATAATAATATTTTTAATCAAAATCAAAGAAATTAAAAAGTATCAAAAAGTAGTTTTAGTTTATATTATATTGTAATTTGTTTTGTAACTATCCATTTAATAGTTGTTAATAAAAGCATCTGCTTACATTAAATGTAATCATACAGAAACTCAACATATTTTAATAAAATCATTGCTACAGTTTATGTAGAAAATTCGTCAAGCAAATTGTATACAAGAAATATATAAAATACATGATATTACTAATAAATAATAATCTACTTATTATTTAAAATGGGTTTTGTGGAAGCAAAGAAATTCGTTATTTGCGAACTTCAGATAAGCGAATTACATTAGTTTCTATTGTCAATAGCAAATGGAGTTATCATAGAGGGATCGTTTCTAGCAAACTTCTATAGAAAATTTGGCACTTAAGAAACAACTTAAGAATGTTTTTGAATTGTTTGTTAACTTCTTTTTTTCTAAAGTAGTTATTTACCTCATACTAAACGCAAAATAAGTTTACTATGGCCTTCTTTGGTAATTTGTGAATATTTCGCTGCATATTTGTAAAAGTAACATCTGTTGATGAAGTGCCACGCCTCCAAATTATGGGTAAGATTTTCCTTTCAAAATATTTTTTTATTCTAGAAAATTAAATAGTTTGGTTAGAGAATATAAGATTTAAGAAGTACATGAAGTTATTTTATAGATATTTTTTTTACAAAGTGTATTACAAGAAAACAAGTGTTCATTGTGAAATTCATACGCAAAATTTCCATACAATATTTGGTATTTCTTTTTTCTAATTCTTTTGTCGAAGTTATAAGAATAAGTTTAAAATTATTCTGATGTTGCAATGAAGCTGAAGAAAGAAATCTCTCATATAGAATTGAATTTTCAATCTTGAACATGCATATATTAACTACGTGACACTATTAACTCTATTACTTTAATATGGTCATATTCAATCATTTGGACGTCAAACATTTAATGAACTTGATAAATTCAATGAAAAAGAGTGTGATCTTATAAAAATTCTATATATATATCCTAGCAATCACTAGATATACTGGATTCAAATCAAATAATTTTCCTTTTCTTTTAAAGCAAATATTTGAGTTTGATTTTCTTATTTTTTCCCATTTCAATAGCTTATCATCATCAATTTCTGAACAAATGCAGATCCCTTTGTATAATTAATACAATTTACACATACTCAAAATCCAAAATATTTGGGCCTATTTTATACAAATAACTTTTCAGCTTCACCAACTGTTTTATTTCAAGCCCAAGAAAATTCTTGAGAGATTTGGTACACTTTCTGCCTTCAACAGTACAACTTAAGTTAGTATACTCGAATACGGAGAATCCTGAAAAAGAATTGAGACACGAAAATTTTCATTAATAGATTTAAAAAGTGTCTAAAATTTACAATAAAAATAATAGCAATGGAAAAAATCTTTTTGGTGATTAATATAGATATTGATGATATCGTTAACAACATTAATCAACTTTAGTTAAATGTTAACTATAGTTGATGGCTTTTGACATTTTAAAATAAAATTTCATTTGCATAAGAAATAAGTTTAGTGTAATTTTCCATGATATTCCACAAAAATAATCCTATGTTTCAAAATAGCTGTGCATGAGTTTATCAAAATGTTATTTCTAATCAATATTATTATTATTATGGATAACTTAAGCATTTTTCAACTGTCGCAACTGCTCTTTCTATCAAAGAATTAACATAATTCAGTAATAAAATTTCTAATTTTTAGAAATATTATGGAATAATTTCGTTATAAAATTTCTATTTTTAATAAATAAAAAGACTTAATTAAGTGAATAATAAATTTAATCATAATTTAAAACCAAAATTTTGTTTCTAAAATTAAAAGTTAATAAAAATACCATAACATTTTGATAAATTTATATAAATTGATTTCCATTTTTGTATATGTTTACTACTAGACTATTTAAATTTTTTTTTCCATCAAGAACTTTAAAATTGAATGCATAGTTATGTTTTTTACTCTTATGAATTTATTGTAAACATTCGAAAAATTCAATAATTAATAAACCATACAGATTAAAATTCAGATTAAAAAAAAAACCAGTATTCAACATTTTAAATCTTTCCGATTCCTTTAACGATAAATATTTTCTTAATTTTGAAATTCCTAAGGATTTTTTGAATAAAAATATTAAAAAACATGTTCTGGATTCATGAAGCATTTTTGAGGGAATTTTATGAAAGTGTAACACTGCAGCAGAATTTTGGGAAATTCTCTTTCAGAAATTTCACATAACAATTAGCATTTCCCTTGCGTGTTCTCCCTATTATTCATTATTCTTCCGAGGAAAAAAGATCTGCAAATTTACCATTCGTGGAGCAATCTGAGCGTGTGATTCATTTCTTAAAATCGATAGAACGTTTACCCTTTTCCAGGGCAGTTTTCGACACGTGTAGTCATTTGAATTTTCAACTTATTTCTGTAAGAGGGATCATGAAGAATATTGGCAACCATCCATCTTATATAGATGTAATATTAAAATTGTCTCAACACTATAACTTTTTCAGGGATGAAGGCATTGATTTTACTTTATTTAATAGGATAAAGGAAATGAAAACATATTTTGTAAGAAATATAATTTTCCTTTCAACTAAATAGTATCATATAATTTAAAAGTACTTGAATTATTATTATTTAAATCCCCATTGCAAAAAAAAAGCACAAGAAAGTAGCGATTATTGCTTAAAAACTTGTATTAGAATGTAAAAAATTTAAATTGCATAGAACAAATTTCTTATTTTATGAAAAACATGAAATTTTTTGCAAAGTGAAATTTAATGTCTTATGTATTCCCTTATGAACTGATATGATATTCTTTTATGTTATTAAAATTATAGGGAAAATAAAAGATCCTCTCGACTTCTTGCACAACACCGCACTTCATGCTTATTTTACTATTTTTTTATTTATTGTATAATGCAACAATCGGAGCATAGTTATAATTCTGCTTACTAAAGCACAAATACAATAATTCAAAGTCGCATATTAAGTGCAATTCTAGTCCGTTGTAAGAAGTAAAATAATCTGTAAAGCATTAATGCAGTCGTTCTTCTCGCTGCATCTGTATAAGATACAATCGAAACTCCTCCGTGTTCTCTAATAACGGCTGGGATATGTGCAATAGGTCTTTAGCAGCCTATAATGCATCCGCAAATGTCCATACAAAATATACTCCCAAGTAAAATAATTGAATTAGTTTTCTAAACCTTAGATTTTTTTTTTTTTTTTTGGGGGGGGGTCCCTGCTTCCAAATTACGAACCTTCATTTTCTGAAACGAAATTTGTCTTCTATCTAAAGATGCCCCACACCACATGATAAAGAGATACTTCTCCTTCTTCTCTGAAGATGTAGGCCTCGTGAAATCAATCCACCTGAAACACTAACTAGTATAAATAAATTAAATAAATCACAAAAACAGAATGTCTCATACACCAAACAAATTTAATGTATAGAGTTAAGATTTTTAGTAATGTATCGATGCAAGATTTCATGTATCGATGTAAGATTTCATGTATCGATGTAAGATTTCATGTATCGATTTAAGATTATTTATATTTTATGTATCGATATGAACACATTAAAATAATATTTTTCAGGAAACATTAAATGTGTTTATCCTGATGAGACATTATGTATTTGCATAATTTCCTTTAAATATGTAATAAAGATGCAAAATTACACTAGAACAAAATTTGATTAATTTGACGAAATTAAGTTGACTATTTGACTGTTTGATACCATATTTTTAAGCTATTTTGATCCCATATACTTAACTTGTAAGATTTCTATGGAGACAGGAACAATGATTTAAATTAGTGCTATTTTTAATACAAGAAAATCATCTTCAACAGCAGTGTCATTATCCTTAATGATACATAATTTTGCAGTTATGAGATCTGAGCGTCATTTTAGTGAACGACAGCCACACTGTTTCCAAAGAGGCTCTATTTAATGAAAAAAGATGATAAATGGTTGCTAGATGATAGATTAAGATAGATCGATGACATATTAGCTAAAAAAATAATAAAAAAAATAACAATTATAAGTGGGATGAGCTGATGAAGATCATAAATTAAACCAACACATTAGTGATGATTAAAAAAAACATTCAAATAGTTCGTCTTTGTAAAATATACAAGAAGGTATATATAAAATAAATTAGACAAATTAACAGAGCTAATTAAAGTAAGCGATGCTATATTAGTAAGAGAAGAGTTAAAGCTCGAATCAACTGCACTTCAAAACTGTCCATACAAAATATCCTCCCAAGTAAAAAGGAACATTGTGAAATTACCAGTGAAATTTCATAAGAGCCAATGTTTTCTCCCTCTTCTCTCTTTGATTTCCAAATTTACAACTCTAAATATCAACATATTTCAGTTTACAAACACTATCTTAAAAAGTATTACTCAGTACAATCAGGAAAAGAATATTTTTAAATTATCCACTTCACTATTGATTGGAGAAGTATTTTTTTATTTTCACCTGCACAATTGTATGCATCGATATATTCGATGTTTTCTGCATACAAGCAGTCTTTCTTATTTCCTCTTGTGTTTCTGAATTTTCACAATGAGTCAAGAGACAACAAAAATTCCATTGTGCGATTTTTTTTTTTAACTTTTTTCACCTCCTTAAATAAAAAATATATAAGTAAATCATTAAAAATAATCATTTTAAACTGAAATCTGTACTCTAAAATTTGTTATATAGTTATAGAGTTCTTTTTCCAAAATTTATAAAATTTAACGGCTAGGAACTGAAGTTGATGTTCTCAGCTCAGGAAGCTTCATGAAAGCAATAATTTGTATTCTCTGAATTTTAAAATCGAATATATCAAGTTATTCATTAAAAGTATTATGAATTACTTGTGCTTAAATTTAATTATTAAATACATAATTATGTCATTCGATTGAACTTTAATCAATGAAGTTAAGAATCTACTTGACATCAGTCATCGATTTTATATCCATGATATTTATCCTCGAAGTAAAACACAAAATTGGACATTTCTCATTTAAACTTACATTTTTTTTCTTTTTTTGTAAAAAAAATTTTATTTGAATGAAACTCTTTATTTAAAACTACCTATTAGATAGTTTTATAAAATACTAGTTTGAGAATTCGTATAAATTGGTTCAGAAATTTTTGTAGTAACTGATAATAATGTAGACTATATTTATTTTTCCATATTATTGAAATTGAACACATGAAAAAATATATTATAACAATAATTATAATTTTCAACAGATTTCTCAAAAATTATAAAAAAGTAAGATTTATGCAAATAAATTTGAAAATTTGAGAATATATAATAAATATAAAAATTTTTCAATTTATTGGTTTCATTTGTTTTTAGATTATATTCTGTTCGATCTAAAAGATATACAAGCATATGATACAGATAGTTTAATAAATTTTGCTCGTCGATATTTTTAACAGCTAATTGGCTTATTTAATTTACAGTTCGTTAAAAACAAATTAATCACTCATTTGTCATTTTACTGAAAAATATTTTGTTATAATCTGTACATGATGAAAAAATAATGAGAAAATAATGTGTAATTCTTTATTTTTAGATATAATTATTTTTCAATTTCCAGAATAACTTTTACTCTATTTTTCCTTATCTAACATGAACTTTATTTAAAGTTCAGATATAACTCTGTTATTTTAAAATATAATTATCTCAAGTATGATTATAGTTATTATCATTTTAATGTATGTTAAAATCAAAAATCTTCTAAATTATTACGTTAAACTGCAACACACACTCTTAGAAACACGAGTTCAAAGATAATATGAAAGTAAGTATATTCAAACTCTCAAAATAAGGAGAATAAATATAGATCTCGTTTGATATCGTTGCCATTTATTGAACTTGTGACTCCATCCGGTAAGTACCAGACCCAAAACAGTTATTATTGAAAGAAAATTTCATGAAAACAGTTGTTTCGAAAATCAGCTAGAAATATGTATCTTCAATAATTTAGAAGTTGTTTCAAGATTTATAAAAATAATAATTTATATATATATATTATATATATATATATATTGCATCTAATGAAATTAATCACTTAAATATCAATTTAAATATTTTCTAAAGTTTGATAAATATTTTTAAATACATTCGAAAATTTCAACTCAGAATTTTATAAAATTTACCATCAATTTTTGAAATATAGATATTTTTAACAATCAATTCATCAAACAAGTCGAAACCGGCTAAATATCAGTGCTGTGGTTACAATACAGCATTTTGGTGCAAAGAAAAATACAAAACTCAGAAATGTTTCATTCAAATGGATGAAAAGAAATCTTTTCATTGAATTTCAGTATCATCCTGTACACGTGAAACATTTTGGAGTCTATGATAAAGAGAAACAGCTGTTTAAAATATTCTTATCTCATACGATGGATTTGTTCAGTTAGGTGGAAAAAACTAGTGTTGATGATGTAACTAACTAGTGGCTGAAGCGCCGCTGCGTTCCAAGAAATTCTGTCTCTTAACCACCGGGTGAGACCGGCGGTAACCTTGGAAACAGATATTCATAACAGTTATAAAAAATATTTTCAACATGCCGTCTCTTTTTATGATGTGACTAAAGAGAATTAGGCATATTCAATATTTATTACAAGAATTTATTTTATAGATAAATATAACGCTCTTGTACAAATCTCTGAAAATCACACCCAGTATTTTTAACAGCCCATTTTTAAATACTTTTTACTCTCTTAATACCATAAACCCAATGAATTTTTGGCATAGTTTTTTATCTTAGTTATTTTATCTAAAACCCAGGTGCCCATTAGTATTATGGGAAATGAAAGATTAGAAATAATTTTTTTTATATATAACGGCGTTCAAAAGGTGTTTCACCTCCACAAAACAGGAAGTTGTTACTTATTTGTCGAAACCCAGTGGACACTTGTGAACCAAGTCTGGGAGCCGAGTAGCATTAATCACGCCGCACTAACACAAACCGGTTTATAGGATGGGCCATATTTATGCATCATCTCAAAGGAAAGGATAGAGAAAGAGGAAGAAACACTCATGCCCGAACCGGGACTTGAATCTGGGACCCACAGCCTAGGAGTTAGGAACACTAACCACTCAGCCATTGGTTGGCATCAGAAATCAAATGAGCAGAACAAACTTATCTTCATAAAATTGCATACTCTTTTTATATCCTAATCATCTGAAACGTAGCTTGTCTACTTTCATTTTACATTAAAAGTATTATTCGTACATAAGTAAAAAAAAAACTTCCAATAACTCACGGAATTGAGTGGCATAGCTATGAAACGAATCATTAGAAAAGTTAAATAATTAAATAACATTTCTTTTGTTAGAAGAAATAAAGTGAAGAAAGCATTGTATTTAAAACTTTAAAACTGTTAAAATCATAATATATATATATATATATATATATATATATATATATATATATATATATATATATATATATAACAGAAACAATCTGTATCTTTGGCCAGGATTCTTAGAAAAGCAACGAAATATATCCTGAATTACTCTTACTCTTTGTTAACACTTTAATTACTATTAATTAAAATATTTAAGAAGTAATATGCTTTTCGACTATGAAGAAAAATTTCAAACTAAAAATGTTTTAGTATTTATATGGAAAAAAAATTTCTTTTTGTTAATTTTAGTAAAGATATCAATTAAACAAAACCGTAAAAGACTGAAAGCTCGTCTTAAAATCTCATTTATTAATTTGTATTTGGATATTCACACACACTATCCCCTTATAACTGCACGAATAAAAAAAGATTGTCTAGGATATGAACTTGGCCATTAGGAAATATTTTGTGGTATAATGTTTTAGTCAAATGAGGATATATGTATCTAAATAACTATATTTTCCCACCAGTTTACCCACCAGTATGATTTAAATGGAACGCTAATTAACGTGCCAAAGATTCAATCAACACAATCCCAAACGCCAGTTTTTGGTTGAGTCATGATCAAATTCTTTCTTTACGGCCATAAAAAATGCTATTATATGAGCTACTAAACGTAAAATGTTTATCATATGAGTTACCAAGACTTTATTTCATTTCATGAACTTGAGCTGTAATAAATATCAGAAAATAATATAAATTTGATATCTAGTGAATGTGTGACGAGTTTATTATGTTTTCGATGTCAACCGCTAAAAAGGTATTCGATTAGAAAAATTATGTATTGATAATTTTTTGATTTCCAATTAATATGCTTTTAAGCATTTTAAGCAACAAAGATTGACCGTAATAAAAAATTGATAATAAATATGAAGGAGAAAAAAGACATCTCCTTATTCTTCAGAGTAAACATCTCCTGAAACCATTTCGTCAAAAAGTCATTGAGAAATGAACTCGTAAAAATAAATATCGAGAAAAATAAAGAGAAAGTTATATAAATTACACTTCATTAATAACTTTAGAGGAATGCTATAGAGAATGTGTTTTTTTCTTTAGGTTACACATGCTTCTCGAACTTTCAAAACTTAAATTCTGTAATGAGATACTCATGGTCAAAGTGAAATTCGAAAACTGTATAAAATGAAGAACATAATATTCTATTATTGATTTAAAAATGACTGACGTAAAAATAAATTAAAATTATATTTAATATAAATATAGAGTTTCCGTGTTATTTATCCTCCTGAGTTAAGCTTAAATTTTACTTGAAAAAATTGCTGTGACAATTGTAAGTTTTTTCACTTAATTACACTAGAAAAATCTAGATTATATCGGAAAATAAGCAATTTTTCAATAAATTTTCAGAATTTCATCCTGAATGTATGCATATGTATGTATGTATACATATATTTAGGTTTAATTAATTTTTATCAAGATTACGATACAAAAGATTCATTGTTTAAATTCACTTACAATGAGTATTGTAATATTGTAAGAGAGTACTTTTCTCTTACAATATTACAATGTTTTCTCACAAAGGAACACTTTGAAAGGAAGAAGTGTATTTTTGTGAACATCTTAACAATTAATTATTAAAGAACTTTTTCATAATGTGTATGTACTAGTTATTGTAAACTTCTTATACGAATTAATGTCTTATTAAGGAAAAATATTAAATTATATATCCATAACATTGATTAACAAAAAAAATAAATAAATAAATAAAAATAAAAAAACAAAAAAATGACTTTTGCAAGTTTAAATTTGGAAATCACTACGTATATGGATATATCTTCATTGTTTAAAACTAGTTTCTAACAACGCATGACAATAAATTTAGAATGAAAAAATGACGTTGCCGTATTCCAGGACATCCTACAGACACAAATATCATTGCAAAGTTCTTAAGAACAATTTTCTGTTATTTCAAATCCACCAGCGCCTCAAACTCAGATTTAAAAAAAAGGGGAAGGAAGGAAATCCTCCTGAGACGTAAAGGTCATGGTAAAGGGTAAGGGAGACTACTTCTGTTGGTCTTGGCTTGGTGCACCCTAAACTTTCACGCCAAGGGTGACGCTACCCTTTTTTAACAAGAGAATACTTACTGACAGCTTTTAAAACAACTTCAGACGGGTATATTCTACCTGTTTGTTTTAATAGCTCCGATTAAAATGTTTTAATTAAAAATTTTTGTAAACTGAAGTAACATTGGAAAAATACTATATTGATTTGATAAACATTTTTATGATATGAAGAGATATTTCTATAGGTCTGTGATATCATATAGTTTCACAATTAGCAGTCACAAACTTTTTCATAAGAAACTGAACACTCGAATTTACAAATCTTAGATTAGTTTTGAAATTCAAATATTGATATCACAAAGCATTTTTTCTAAAATTCGAATCTTACAAATCCTCAGCTGTGAAAATTTTAGTTACAAGCTTATTAATTATTAAAGTGAAACATTTTCTCTCGGAGGACCCTGCAACCCCTAGAGGGCGCGTCTCCAGAGTGGGACAGGCGAATGCCTGCTTCTGTTCATCAGGTGAGTGATAGAAAAGAAATAAAATACTTCCCGTGGACCAACAGGCAGAAATCCGAATTCCTTGGAATCAAAGCACCCAACTTTTCCATGGATTGTGCAATAATTTCGAGATTAAGGACTCATCACTTTAAAGGCATGAGAATTCATCCTGATGAGACCTGATCCCATATGGCATGCAAAAACTGCTCAGATGTCCAACCACTCACACCAAAACAAACTGTAGAGTGTCCATCTTTCTCTCACTAAAGTTTGATTTAGTACCATTTATGGACCCTCTACATCCAAGATGCTGAGAATTTTGCAGCTGCAGTCATTGCCACTTTCGGTGGTATCTGGTCCTTTTACTTTTCTTCTTTTGCAGGAGCCATGGACACGAATACAACAAAAGGGACTAAGTTCGGTACTCTCGTATATAAAAAAATACACTTATTCATATAAAAATATACTCCCAATTTTTATATAAGCATTTCATTAAATTTATCTTTATGATAACAACCTAAATATAGTTTAAATGTTCAGAAAAAATTCTCTTTACATTATCTGAGTACTTTTTTAGAGTATTTTGAAACGAATTCTTCAATTAATCTGATGGCTTATGTATATAGCATTGAAAACAAACTCTGGAATAGAAATACAATAAAACAAAAATCCATCTTCTAAATTTCAGTTTCAGTACAATAAATATACTCAGAATTTTTCTCAGATTTGTGACATATTTGAAAAAGATATATATTCTGAACTTGAGCTTAATTCTTTGTGTTTATTTTAAGGTAATATTTTTTAATTACTTAAATTTTTTAAATAAATGAGGTTTTTATTGAATTCATACAGAATCATTTTTATTATATTTATATGAATCCCCTTTCTAATGTAAGTAGTTCAAGAAATGCATTCAAGATTCCAGAACTTATGATATTAAAAAATTCGCGCATGTAATTTCAACAATTCTTTCTCAATATAACCTAAGGTCCTGGGCGTTAATTAGGTACCACAAAACTTATTGTATTAAAAAGGGATTTATATGATCCTTCACTATGGTATCAGAAAATAATTGTTGGGCATGATAAAGTTACTATCTATTAGATTGAAAATTAACTTATGTTTTGATATTTATAACAGAAAACTATTTAAATTTAAGGATTGTATCTTTTTTACCAATCAATTATAATATAATAAATTTCTCTGCTAACTCTAGTTAAAAACTGAGCAAGAAAAATATTATTTTTTAGCAAATCAGTTTTACATTTGTTTTTAATTTAAAAATTTATTTTTAATGTTAATTTTTAATTGTAAATAATAAAGTGCATTTGATTCTTAATTTAAAATAATCTAAAAAAATTTCTGCGTTATTTTAGTTTCTTCTAAATGTAGGTTGCTGTTGTAGCCTTGTGCCAGGTAAGCTGGCAATACGGGGTGCGCTGCTCCACTTTTCCGACTGAATCTTAATTTTGTGGGGAGTCTGCCTTCCTCAGTACGCACATGCCATTAGTTGCAGCTTATAGGGTAGCCAAAAGTATACTCATACATGCAACGAAAAGACAAAGACGGGAGAGAGTGAAAGTATATCCACACCCGAACCGGTATTCGACCCCAGGACCTCTATGACAGCAGTCAGACACGTTGACCACTAGACAGGGCCTCCCGAGTACATAACTTTAGATATTAAATATTAGATTTAAAACGCATGTATTCTATTCGCTCTTCACTTTTTCAAATTAATAATTTTTTGGACATAGAGATTGATTTCAATAAAAAAATTATTTTCAGTTAAATTCATTTAAATATTTAAGATTCAATTTCTAATGTTTATGGACATCTTAAAAAGAATTATGGAGTTTCAAGATAATTTAACACACGTTTGTACATAGAATACTTGATTTTAAAAAAAGTTAATGAATATTAAAAATACTTGTCATCATTTAAGACCAAAAATCACTTTTAAGAGGCTTACACAAGATAATTATAAGTTTTTGTTTATCACTGGAAATAAATCCTGTTTTCCTCTTATTATTCTTAAGCAGATTGTTATTTTTCTATACCTTAATAAGACGTCATAAAAGTATCTCGTAGTTTTTTATCATTATTTCATAACACTTTTCTGTATTTATTCCGGTTGCTTACTTGATTCGCATTATTTATCAAGCATTACGAATCTGAAAGTAGTTTTTCAAGAACTCCGAGAAAGCGTATGACAGAGTGACAGTCTTGGAAAACTGGGTAAGGAAAAAATTACATAACATATTTATTCATACGTATACCTTTACAATTCTTTTGAAAAAAATTAATTTTCATCATGAAAATTGCTAAATTAAACAATGTTTTTAAGTTCACTAAAATATTTTACTCTTGATGATAAATAATTAATTATAAATGTGCTGGTAAATTTTGTGCTAAATTTTGCTCAACCAGAAAAAAAATTATTAACTAAATATGATCTAATTATTTTAAATTGATGGTGAAGATAATGAAATTTCTTTTCATATTTTTGTTTAAAATATTTTTTCTTAATTTTATTAGTATCAGCATAATTTAATAAGTTAATTATAAAGAGCAAGCAATTGATGAAATATATATGCACTTTATCCAAATATATCTAGTAAACAGTAAATTTTTCAAAATTATAGTAAAGTAACTTTTGACTGTATTTTTCGCTATTTTTTAAACTCATATGAATCAAAATGTTATAAAAGAAGGTCGTGCATTTCATTATTTATAACCCTATATCGGGATCAATAAAGAAGTTTCAAATTCTATTCAAGAATTATGTCATCAAAGAAAAATACCATATGAATATTTGTAGCTATTTAAAGTATTCACAAAAAAAAATCTCTCTCTTTTTTTTATTTTTTTTATTATTATTTTTTTTTTCAAAAGAAAATGTAAGATGCCATTCATTTAATCTGAATGTTAATTTCATATTATATATAACTGGGTCAGAAATTATATACATAAAATTTCAATTATTCTTTTATAATATGAAAACATGAAAAATAATATTTTTAGATCAAATTCAAAAAATTTTTAGATTTTAACTAATTTTCTTTTTTGATGTTATTATTTCTTCAATTTATTTGATTTATTGAAATGAAAGCATCCATAGAATCTGATAACGTTTGTCAGGAATATTACGTTTATCATATTGTTCGAAATTTCTGGGGATCACATATGTGTAATTATATTTGGCACTAAAAATTTGAAATGTGAATCCATTTCAGAAACATTTATTATTATTTTCTAGCTCGTAAAATGTATTCTAAATTCGATATTCTGTTTTACGAATTAAAAGAAAGAATTGCCACAAACATCTTTATAAAATTATTCTATTTCTTAACGGTATTTATGCGGAAAAAGTTAGAAAGAATTTATAAATTTGCTATGATTTAAAAAAAATATTAATAATGGGAACTTTTTAACTCTTCACTTTTTCTTTTTGAAGCATTCAATTTGAAATTATGGTTCAAAATTTAAGTATAAAAACTCTTCCTTTTTTAACGAAAAATCTCAACTGAATGGAAAAGAACCAAAAGTATGATTGAATGCAAACACTAGTAATGTGACATAGAAATTCATGATGCCAGTTTTATCTGAAGGAAAACAATCTATTAGATCTAAAATGTTATTATTATAAATTGAATTTTGAAACTTAGTTGTAAAAGGCGTATTACTTTCATACTTCGTGTAGATAATTTCAAAAAGCCAAAAAAAAATTAACTTAGAAAAAGAACGTGCAAAGCTGTTTTTTAAGAAAACTGTAAATATCTAATCAATGTGTTCCAGATCAATTCCTTAAAATAATCGTGAATATCTATTCGCTATGACTAAATTACATATTTTCTAAAGGTGTGAAGAAATTACAAAAGATTGGTAGCTTTTTTTAAAGAATGGAATATTTTTCGTTAATAAAGAGAAAATAAAGATTTTTGATATAAATATAGTTGAGTATTTTTGATAAATATATTTTGCGTGGAATAATATACTAACAATATGGAATAAACAACGTGGAATAAAAACTAACAATTCTTATATAATTTATCAAATTGGGAAACTAGAAATATTAAAATATATTATGCAAATCAATAATTTTAAAATTCCATGAAGTTTGCATAAAAAAGACAATTTTTCCTCGCGATTTTGCTTAAATTTGAGCTTAATATTCCTTAAATCACTCATAGATATCACAACTTTAAAATATTATAAAACATTCCAAATTTTGCACTAGCAATTAATATTTCATATTTTCATTTTAAAAATTAAGACATAAGAATAGTATGCTTTTACTTCTTATATAAATATAGACGCCTAATAAATTGTAAAAGCTTAAATTGTTGGAGCCCTTATTAATTTCCTATATTCTTAGTATACGAATTTGTATTATCTTAACGAGAACTATTAAGTAACAAAATGAGGGACATACGTTTTGCTGACTTTCATTCTTATCGAAGAAGAGGCAAATTAACTTTGTGAAATAAGATTAAAATATAAATGAACGTTGATCATTTAAGCTAGCTAAGCATTTCTCAAATTATTTGTCATGAGATTTGCATGCTTCGAAGACGATTGGGTTAAAAAGATTTTACAATTAATTGATATAAAGCCTATTTTTTGAAAAGACAAGGAGTAAATGAAGGCATTTGGAAAAGTTAAACGAACTAATAAAGTTTCAGAGCGTGGATTATTTAAGGCATTTGAGTGAGGCAAATGTTTAATAGTTAAAAACGCAGCTTCCAAACATTTCTAGAATTATCTGCAAAGATACAATAATAAAAACATTTTTGTTGCAACAAAATGCTGTTTTACGGCAATATATTACATTGCAAAGCACTCAAGAAATGGTGATGTAATTAAGTCTCTTTATCACTGATCTTCATATTTTTTTCCCTCTTAAGTCTTTCGCAATTTAAACATTTGTTTATCTGTTTCTCACGCCATTTTTTTTTAAATTCAAAATAATGAGAAGAGATAAATTTGTGAACGATCAATAGATTTGTTTATGATTCTAGAGCTTTCTCTCCCCATTCTCAAACAAAGAAGGTAACTTCAATAATCTTATAGGCAGTTTCCCGCTCTAAATTCTTTAAAGATTTTTTTCCTGGATTGTTAATATTTACTAAGCGCTTAATGAATTATAAAATAAAAATGTTTCTTTGGCAAAATTTGAAAGCTTTGATACTTATTAAGCATTTTGTGTATCATAATTAATAAAATCTAATTTTAAAAAACTTTAAAGATATATAGTGTCACCTTATTTATCAATGTTGGAATTTTATTTACAATGACAGAATTTTATTTGTTTTCCTTATTGACAATGATGTAATTAAGTTGAGGATTCTAAAAAATATAAAAGAGTTATCAACATTATTATAACTGTAAAATTACATGCTCCTTAAGTTTCTTTTAAATTCATATGGGCAATATTCTATACTGTGAGATGGGTTATATTTTCTTTTAACTGAACAATTTGTTTTTGCATTGAAAGAGAAAAATTTTGATCAGAGTTGTATTTCTTATGGTCGCATCAAATATTTGCCTTTATATAGATTATCTCTTAACAATATCCATGTTAAACTGTTTCTAATAATTTATGTCTGTAATTAGCACAATATTACACATTCCATTTTCAAGTTCTTTTTTTTATTCAAATAACAAACTTGCGAAATAAATTGATAAGACATACATTTGTCAAAAATGAAATTAACGCCATCCAGAAATATGCGAGGTAGTATAGAAATAACAGGCTCGATAGAGGTAAAATATACTCGCAATATAAAACAAGAAATAAACGAAAATGTAGAAACTGCTTACACAGCATTGAATGTTAATCCCGTTGGTGCTTTACATGCAGCATGAACCCGAACATCGTCTGTCTGGAATAACGTGCCGGGGGTTGCTTCTAGGAGCGGCCGAATGCACAATGAACGTAAGCATAATGACTTACGTATTATGCATCAATCCGATATTAAACTTATAATAATGTACATACATGACTTTAAATGACGGCATTCCAAACTTTGACTCTCTGTATAGAGTAGGCATGACTATCGATGATGTTTCCGGATAATAGATAATATTTTCCGTCAAGCCACTATATGTGTTCACGTTCATCGTCTGAAAACAATTCCCAACACAAGAGAACTCTAAAATCATCAGAATTTCGTCTATTCGAATCACTGATTATGCGAATCGCTTTCAGAATTTCAGAAAAATAAATTAGACTGAAGAGAAGACGGAAATGAGAAAAAGGAGGAAGCTCAAGAAAAAGAAAGGTAAGAGAAGTGAGAAGATGACAATGGGAAACTCGTCAATTGAGTCACAAACATTTTTTTGAAAATTCCTGTATGATCAGGAGTGAGTGCTGAAGATATAAGAGATTATGAGACTCTGGATTTCAAATTGGAAATGATGGCAAACTTATTGAAAGTGTCGAGGAAGAAGATGACCTTCATGTCCAAGTTGAAGTAGACACGGGAACATCAGCTAGCGATGCATTTGCTGGTTTTGAAACAGCTTTTAACTGGATGGAGCGTCAGTCCGAGTGTGTTAACATGCAAATAGTTCTCATTGTCAAGAGAATACGTGACGTGGCTACTGAAAAAAGATGAAGGCAGTGAATCAGTTTACTCTGACCGAGATGTTCAACAAAAAGAGACTTTCATTTACAGCACTGTACATCCATATTGTATTAATATACAGGTGTTACAATTGCCTTAACATCAAAAAGTATTGCCCTTTCACTGCAAATTTTTTCCTTAAAAAATTTTTCTGTTATTTTCAACATACAATAATTAATTAAAATGAATCCTCTTTTGAGAAAAATGCAATTAACTGAATTTTTTACTGTCCAAATGTGGTCCGGATCCAACTGATTGGGATAAATGGAACTCTACTGAACTTTCGCTGTTATGGAAGCGATTATAGACAGTAAGCCTAGCAGGCATCACGTGACCGGAAGACCAGTATCTAATGCATCATGATGTCTGTTACTGATTATTTGGCCAGAGACAGATGACCTATTTAAAAATGAGAAATCCATTTGAATATTATCTGCCGTGGCATGCAAAGTATAGTAAGAAACTTAAATACATACATAGGAAATCTTTCGTACAAGTATACAAACATTGCCGAATAATTCTTTATTTTTTAATATCAATGAAATGATTACCAATGAAATAATTTGTTGTCTTTAATATTCTGTTACTTTTTCCAGAAAATAACATATTTTAATTATCTTTCGTAATATTTAATTCAAGGTAAACTACTTTGAATTATATACATGTGTTAGTATACTAAGGAGAAATACATACATTTAATATACGTATAAATTTAAGAAAATACATATTTGCGGTCTCAAGATTTTTTTCTTTTTTAATTTCAGTAAAGGAATATATTGTTGCCCATCATAATCTTATCTCATATTTAAAGTATAGGGAAAAATAAATATTGAGTTATTATTGTACCACGCTTGGGGGTTCGCACTGATTAAGAGTGTGAATAAAATATTCCCTTAAAAATCTCAAGACTTCTGTTCGTATCAATTTCAACAAGGTTCAGAAAATTTCAGTTGTAGAAGTCACAATTATTCAGCTCCAATTCAGCTAATACAACAAAAAATAACTTCCAAAGATAGAAATCTCTAATAACTCCAACAGACAACCGCTTCTATGCACTAGACTAGCATTCAAAATGTATCGTCTTTACGCGCTACATCTTGTAACTTGTGGAAATGCGCGTGACAGCTAAAGAATAACTGTCTCTCGTTCATTATTAATTGCCTAGGATGCTTCAAGGGGAAAGTTCTTTAATGGAGAAGAACATATTTAAATGTATAAAAATGAGTCACACTGAGAGACCCAGCGGATGCAATACGAGTCAGCATTTATTCAGTTAAGATAGCATCCGGTGTGAAGTAGGCTGCCGCAGGTCTTATTTTCCTGTCTTCAGTTAGCATTTCATTATTTAGGAAGTCAGTCAAGCTCTTAGTCTTACTATTTCTTGCTTTATTGTAGAAGTTCTGTTCAAAATTGCTATGAATTCATTTAAATGTTTCATTTTGAGGTCTGTGTATCATTTCTGTCGATAGGAAAGTCAATAGTGTAGAGGAGGTATAGAACAGAAGCTAGAAGGCTTACTTGAAAAGTATCAGCTTGGCTGTTTCTTTCAGAGGAGTAGACATTATTATTATTGATTTTAAAAGTTCTTCTTTCAAAATAGGTTTAAAAGTTCTTCTTTCAAGGTCAATAATGTCGATAAGAAAATTAAGCTCCATTTGTTTACTTAGGAGTCCAGCGTGCCATACTCTATCCAAGGCTTTGCCTATATCAATGAAAAGTAAAACAGGATTGTGCCTTACGTGTAAACATTGGCGAAAAAGTTCTAATATTCTCAGTAATTGTTTAGTGGTGGAGTGATCTTAACGGAAACCATATTGTTCAGGGGGAAGAATATGTAGAAATGGCATGGTTCTTTTCAGAATACTGTTTTCATAGATTTTTTTCTAAGCAGGAGAGTAAGCAAATGGGATGGTAATTGTCTGGAATAACAGGATCTTTATTTAGTTTTTGAATCATAGTGATACTACTTACCAAGAGAATGAGAAATAGTGAAATTTAAAACATGCATTGAAAATATTTTGTAATGCAACTGCATCTGTATCGGGTGGTGGTATTTATACCTGACTTTGAGTAAAAATCTAAGAGTTTCGCCAATATTTCTGGAAGGTTCCAGGCTATCTCGCTTAATATTGGTTTTTCAGCTTCAGTAAGGGATTTTTAGGAAAACATCTACTTTTTTGCCAAATCATCAAAAATGTACTAAAAGGTTATAGTCGCCAAGAATTTCGCCAAAAGGTTGCCAAGTTGGCAAATCATTGGAAATGTCAGTTTTAACGAAAAATACGAAATGAGGTATTTTAAAACAAATAGAAGTAATGTTTATAAATTTGTAACATTTTATTAAAATCTGTCATCAGTAGATGAAATTTTTAAGCTGGTGTAGTTGTCTGTAATACCCATTCTACTAAATTGTTTCCCAATAGAACACAACATTTGTTCACATAATACAGGGAAGTATGCTAGAGCAACAATAACAGCTTTTTCGCATACTAATTGCCTTTCAAAGTAATATCTTCAACGTGTTAATATCCTTGATGAGTTTTTCAGATCTCCAACTTTATGCTAACTGAACATGTCTGGAACACATACTGGATAAAGAATACGAAATAGCTTCGAACTCTTTCAACAATTATAATTACGTCATGCGGCATTAGTTTATTGATAAACTCAATGCTTCACTGAGAATTGTATTGTCGTCATCGAAGATCATCCTGAGTTGTTCTAAATATTGTGCGCATGCGTTACCTTTTGTAATATTGTTATCACTGAATAAATAAAACGTTAATGAAAGAATGATATATTTCATTCTTTACTCAATGTTTCTGTTTTTTTTTTTTTTTTTTAAAGACAATGAAATTTCTGAAAATACAGTCAATAATAAATAAAAACATTTACTTTTTCAATTCATTACTTACTGTGTCAATTTATATAATATTTGCTATTCAATTTATTCAATAGATAAGAATGATTTAAAATTTCTTTATCGTCTAAAAATCAAATTTAGATTAATAAAATACAAATATTTTAAAATGTAGATTAGATTGTTCAAATTTTTTATTATATTTTACAGCTTTTTTTTTTTTTTTTATCCTTGAAAAGTCAAGTTTTCCTCTCTTTGATACTGAAATGTTATATTATGATAACATTGTCTTTTATTTTCTGTTGAAATATACTTTAAATCGAAATGTCCTGTTTAATGCTATAGGATCGGAATAGTAAAATATTGCTCCAGGTTATCTTGCAGGATGATGACTTGCATTATGTAAATGAATTGGCTCTAAAATTGTAGTCAGTTGTATCCGAAAGTGAATTTATACATGTTTTAACAATTTTAAGTAAAAACTTACATTTTTTACATACATTTTAAATTCTACACCATGTAATTGAATAAAATCTTTACCGCATGTGTGATATTTTAATTCGTATTTAAATTAAATTTAAGAATTTTAAATTTCAATGTCCAAAATTTAAGACTGTAATGAAACATTGCTCTACTCAGTGAAGAGAATATATTCAAAATAGATTTCAGTAAGTACATTTCTCCGAAAGTAATAAATAACTTGCTTTTTTAAGCATAAAATAAAAAGTTAAACATAAAATATACACATACTAGTTCACATTGGTAAATTAACTAATATTTATACGTCTATTAAATTAATCAGTATGCAACCAATAACTAAAACTATTAATAAGTGGATGTAGATCAAATATTTTAAATTGCCTACGAAACATATAGTAAAGGAATAACTTACAACTTTATGAATGAAAACAACTAATATTAATAGAAAACAAATCATAATACTTGTTGGAGAAAACATTACACTGTCTTAATTGAAATTTTGACATTTCATGAGAAAATATATTAACCAAAATCTGGTTCCTGCTATGAAACATAAAGGTTAATATTTTATATTTACTCTAATAATGTAGGAATTTTAAGAACGATTTTGTAAGTCTACATAAATTATATGAACTATACAAATTATTTAATAGCATCCCGAGTATTTTAATATATTACTCAATAATATTTTAAGGATTATTAATTTGTGAATACAGATTTATAAAGTAACTTCTAAAAATATTGTGGATTTAACCACAATATTTTTAGAAGTTATTTTAAATCTGTATTCGCAAATTTCCATGGTTCATTTTAATATTTCACGATTATTAAATGGAAAATTTTTTTCGCAGGATCAAGAATATATTTTATCATTAAATAAATGTGTGTGTGTGTTTTCATTCGTTCTCCCTCTCTCTCTCTCTCTCTCTCTCTCTCTCTCTCTCTCTCTCTCTTTCTCTCTCTCTCTCTCTCTCTTTCTCTCTCTCTTTCTCTCTCTCTTTCTCTCTTTCTTTCTCTCTCTCTCTTTCTCACTCTCTCTCTCTCTCTGTTTTCATTATTTCGATGTCTGTTTCAATACAAAATCCACTGAAACTAAAATTCGCTCACTCTAATCAGAAACTTTATATAAAAACAAAAGAATTTCTTTGATGCCGCTATATTTCCATGGTTCATTTTAATATTTCTCATAAAATATTTCCAGTTTATTCGCAAAAATAATTCCCAAGAGAAACTCTTAATTTACGATAAGCGGAAATTTTCTTGTCAAAACATGGAACAAGTCACGTGTAAGAAAAAGATGATGAAAAAATGCTGCTGGAGCTCATCATTTTCATCCAAATGTTTTTTAGTGGAGATGACGTCATGACCTTGTTTGCGTCCATTTGAATAAGGATGAATGTTACTTAGGGTTCTCTTTATTTGTTTCTCCTGCCGCTTAAATCTATGAGAAAAAAAATCTCATAAAACTGTACAGTTAACAAAAAAGAGATTTATATTTTAGCATGTTCAGTGATTTTTAATTATTTTAATATTTTCAATAAACGTAATGAATGAAATTAAAAATTTTAAGGATTGAAAGTATTGAAAAATATATAATTCGCTTACATGAAGTATCTTCATTTCCATATTCAGCAAAATTTTCACTTAAGGGTTTTCAAGTTGCAGCTCATAAAAAATAAATATTTGTCAATTAGTAAAGTTTCAAAATGGGTGAAAATAATGGCGTATCATACAGAGAGGGAAAATTTAAATTTTTATCTTAAATAAATATGTGGAATAAAAGAAAAAATATTTTTTTGTGAAGTAATTTTTTTTCAGCGAAAATATTTCTTCTTTTGCTGTCAAATTTACTTGGCATAAAGTATTTTTCCTTTATAGAACATTTATAAACATATGCTTAAAGAAACTTCTTCAGGAAGAAAATGACTTTCACTATTCTTAAATTCGTAACAATTTCTTACTTTCTATGGAAAATTATAAAATGTTTTTCCTTCTCTCAAAGAAGAAGCATTCTATTATTTCTATGATTCTTCCTCTCCTATTCAGCCTAATTGCTGAGTTTCGGTATATTTTTATACAGAGGGAACCAAAGAATTACTGCCGTTCCTTCAGTGTCGCGAGAAATCAATCATCCTTTAGTATAGCAGTTTGCTTGAATATCAGCCCACTTTTTATGCATTTAAGAGGGACATTGTGACTGGTGTGGATTATATAAGGATCATGCTGTGTGTATGTGTGTGTGTGCGAGCGCGCGCGCGTACACACACACAATGTGGTATGCATAATAAATATGTGGAATAAACCGCCAATTTCCATATTTCAATCCTTAAAGCATAATGGAAATACTGTAGGAAGGATACTTAATACCCATAATTATCCTCCGAGAACTATCTCGGACCTGAAAATAGTATTTCTGAGCGAATGGGAACAAGGACTCTGCATAAACAGCTTTAAAAAAAATGATGATATCAGGATTTAGGTAAATGCGGACGCTTGTATTATTATTGGCCAATGATACCATCCTGATTAAAAAATTAGCTGTCCGAATATTATTTTATTTGTGGTATTCACCATACAGAGATTTTTTCGTTCATTTCTTTTACCTACTTGGATCATCTAAACAAAAGTTTACATTTATGTCAAATGTATTTCTGAAGACTTACAATTTATGAAATTGTATTGCATAAAATATAATAAAAAATGCTTACACATTTAAGTAGAATTGATTAAAGTAATTGAGTGATTATTTTATCAAATAACTTAGATAACAGTTCTAACAAAAGTTATTCAAGGAACACCAAAATATATAAATGTTTCTTTAGTGTAAAAACAAGATTTATATTATTATCTTAAGCATTCAAATTAAGCCTATGAAATGTTTCCCTAAAGGAAAAGAATTTTATGCTAATATTTTCATTTGGATTCCATTAATCCGCCAAGATATTTATCATTATTCATGGAAAATTTGCAGTTTTTTTATTGTCCTTTCTATTATCACTTTATCAACACCAATGTTGACTCAATCGAAATTTTCATTTTAAAAGGAGCTCAAAACCCTTATAAGCTGTTGCTCTAAGTATGTGAAACAAACTCACGAATTACTGACAGTAAAGGCGGTTTACGAGAAATAGGCAGAAGAGTGAAATTCGGCATTTTATGGAATGAAATTTGGCTCTTAACAAGCAATACAAAATATGCACTACCGCAATATATGTATATATATATATATATATATATATATATATATATATATATATATATATATATATATATATATATATATATATATATATATATATATATATATATATATATATATATATATATATATATATATATATATATATATAAAATAATGTTTTTAAACTTAATTAAAAAAAACATTTAAGAAATAAAAGTAAAATAAAATTGATTTATTGTATGTGCATTGTAAATAAATTGACATATATTTCCTTCATATATTCAAGGTATTATACGCAAAAATTTATTCACACTATAATATATTTAAACGTTAGTGAAGTAGATATTATTTCAGTTCCGTTTCAGCTTTAATAGACGTCACAGTGTTTGCTTTTGGTACTTAGCATTTATACTTATAATTGAAACAAATTATCAAAAATGACCATTGCTTAGTTGAAATAAATTATGATTTGTAAACATATTTCGAACCTTATTAACTTCGAAAAGCAGGATAAGAAATGTTTATGAAAATTCATTAGTGAAAATCTATACCGTTCTCCGTGTATTTAAAATTCAATATGAGGAAATAGAACTTAATAATATTAGAAATTGAATTGTGAACACAAATAAAGCAGTAGAAGAAAATATCTCACTTATGGAAGTAATATTTTCAGAATTGAAAGCTTATTTTGAAAAATGTTTTTAATTAAAACATATTGATTATAAAATACAATCTTTTAGTCTTAAAATTTAATATCAGAAGAAATTTAAGATTATGAAAAGAAAAATACTATATAAATTATATAAAATGGAACAAGAATTAATCGCAAAATAAATGTTATGTATTAGATCTTTTTCACATAAAATCTTTTACATTTGATACCAAGTAACGCTTAACTTATATAAACCATAGGAGCTCATTTTAAGACATTTTTAACTTATTCAAGGTGTAATCGCTGCAATACTTAGATTTTTATGACCTATCACTCAAAGTATTTTCAGTTAATAGGACTTTCGGTCACAGTTATGAATTGGCAATAAATATTATAAGACAACTTAACCTAAAGCCGGAACTTAGATTAAGAAAGCACTCTGAAATTCTATCGTTAAAAAAAGGTGTAGGTTTTGGCATGTTTTTTCCCCCACAAATAAGTATTTTCGAAGCTTCTTTTGTCCATTAAATCGTAGTTAAATTGACAACACTTAAGTAAGCCACTAAAAGGAATTTAAGTACCAAAATATCTTAATTCAAATGATACAATTTAAATGTTTATAGCTAACTTTTATAAACTTGTAGTCAAGATTTCATTTTTTTTTTCTATATTATAAGGGAGTTAACTAAGTATTTTAAAAACAAAGGATCAAAAGTTCAAGGTAAAAATATTTTTTATTTTTAACCTACCCATAGCACAGATTAGTAGTAAAACAAACATTACAATTACATAAGGAAAAATAGGGCATATTCCGCCGAAGTTCATGAAGCCCTCACTGAAGAGTTCCCCTGCAGAGTGATAGATGGCGCTCTTTGGATGTTGGAAGATGGGTGTGACAGTATTATTCCTTTCTAAAGCAAAAATTGTTTGAAATATTCTCTCTCTATATATATAATCTACCAATCAAAATATCAAGAAGAAATGCAAATAACAGAAAGATATTTATTAAACCATACAGTGTAGCAGAAATAACAATTCATTTTCAGATTGCTTAAAGAATTTGAGAAATCAATATATTATGGCATCTACCTTATAAAACAATAATAGAATTTATACATCTGTCAATGAAAGCCAGCAAAAATTGGATTCCATATTCGAATACACTAATTCCTGTAGCTATGACACACGCCAACTCATCAACTGCAATAACGTATGGATGGAGAGCTATTAGCACTGCACTACGAGCTCTAGTAATTCAGTAACTTCACACTATTACCCGTTAAGATTAGCAGAGTGGAGCATCATTTGCCGTGGGCAGTGATTGGGTGGGTGACCACATTCACCTTCACTGGGTTGCTGGAGCTTCGTGATTTAGGGACGTGTCCACGTTAATATGTGATGTCCAAAGTCCTTCCGCTGGTGTGGCATGTATATGGAGAGAAGGATGCCAGCTTAGAGGAGACCTCGTCCCCTAACCATGGTTCACAATGACAAGACACTTGGTGATGGGCGAGTATTCCAAATCCGTTCATCTAAAGGTACAGTCCGGGATACGCTTGCACTGCTGTGTATATACCACTCCTCTATAATCCTTAACCAGCATTTTTAATTTATGAGAAATCAAGAGAACGTGCTATCTAGAGCTGTGCGTTCTTGTTTATATTCTGTTTCACGAGAACTGTATAGATCTTGAGCATTTATTTCTGATTATGTCCTTTTACAGAGTAAAACAATGGATCTTAGTACAACATTAGCAATATAATAGATGATATTTAAAATTCCGGCAATACGAACTAGAGATAATGGAAAAATATTCCGCTGTACCTCATACCATCATACTAGATAAAAGACCAATATGACGATATTGTAGTCATACTTTCAATATATTTTCTTCTGATGATCATTGAACAGGTATCCCGTCATTCTGAAATTGCAAACAGGGCAGGATTTAACATGAACAAGGGACTGGATGTTGTTTTTATATACAGGCTATCATTGATTATATCATTGAAACTTGAGATAACATTTGTATTTGACGCTGTATCAATAACAGTCAAAGCTATGGGTTATTGTACTGCGCAATAACTCATGCTATTTAAAATATTGCCGAACTATTCATGAAGTCTTTCATATTTTAATGTCTTTCAGACAACCTCATTTCTTGATTCCTGACTCATGATGTGGCTTTACGTTCTCTTAAGACAATTTAGATCATATTTGGATTTTCAGATATTAGTAATTCAGAGCTATTAAGGTCTTGCATCGAGTTCTGTTTGATTTTTGTAATCCATCCATTCCGTATTTGGCTTATAAACATTGTATCTTGACAAACCAAAATCATTGTTGCTATAGGATAGAATAGAATCTTAGTAGCTTAAAAATCAGCCTCTGACCATATTTGATGTTTAATGACAAGTATTTCTTTTTTTAGCCAGATTTTAAATTCAATTCCTGAATATATAATAAGCTTCTGTAAAATCTCTTGGTTTTTATAAATTGTAAATATGAAAACTATCACTTGCTTTGCATGAATGCTTTGAAATCTTTAGTATTTGGATATCACGGCCAATTCTATTTGTCCTATAAGTGCATGCTTTACCATCTTAATAGCATTTGGTGGTCTAATATTTGTGAAAAATGGGGAACACGTCGAAAATTCCTGCAATCCTAAAATATTTCTATAAGAGATAATTTAGTGTAGCTTTTATTTAAGATATTTTGAGAATTTAAAATAAATATCAAATGATCCAAAACATCTTGCTCCCGAAGTTTTCATAATTCCAAAGTTAAAGTGATTGCCGGCTGGCAGTTTGCTGGGGTACCTGGTTCTAGTGAACCTCAACCCTCAGTGGCTATCTAAAAATGAAACTAAGAAGCTACATCGTGATCTGATTGGCATAACAAGTAGAAGTTTTAAGTAGGCGGGTCTTAGTTGAGTTTTCTTGAGGAAATTTAATTCTTGATACAGAGTAATTAAAAAATTAGTTATTAAATATGGATTTTTTGGATAAAAATTAATTTGGGTTATAACACATAAGCAATATTTACAAAAAAGTTAGTTGGATTAACATAGGAATGTCCTTAACTAATCTGCTAAAAACAGTATCAGTGATAGTTAGAATGAGTAGAAAGAAATGAGAATACACGAATACAAAGACTTCAAACACTTATAATCATTATTTTTTATTCTTTTTTAATAATTTTTTTGGGATGAATACTTTTTATTTGTTTATTTATTTTTATTATATTTTTTATTTATTAATTTATTATTTGTTTATTTTTTTATTTATGTTAGCGAGTAAAAATGGAAAAAGGTTAGTTATTAGTATTAACAAGGACGTATTGCTTATGTGTAAGGATCCTGGTGGCCTAACTTTGAGGAAACTTTGAATAGAAGCGATGTAGTGAGCGGGGACGGTGCCGATTATGGGTGCTGAGGTCATTATAGGACGGAAGATAAGTGATTGATATATTTTCGGTTTTATTTAGATTTTTGTACATGTTGTACTTGATTTTAGCAAAATATTCTCTTTCTGTTGGAAGTTTAAGTTCTTCGCTTATTTTTTTGTTACGAAAATACCAGGGTGCTTTGATTGCCTGTCTAATTATTTTGTTTTGGAGGATTTCTAATTTTTGATCTTATTGTCATGGGTATAACCCCAGAGGGGGCAGGCATAAGACAGAAGTGGTCAGAGGCATACTTTGCAAATGAGCACTTTATTTTCAATTGACAGCTCTGAGTTGTATTTTAAGAGGGAGTATAATGCAGCAGAAGTTTGTTTGAATTTGTTTGTAATATTTTGGATATAAATATTCCAATTAAGTTTTTTGTCAAATGTGACTCCTAGGTATTTGCAAGTTGGGGACCACGGGAGTGTTGTTTCATTAATTTTAAATCTTTGACAAGTTATTGCTCTTTTACTGGTAAACATGATTGCAATGCTTTTGCTTTCATTCACTAGGATTTTCCATTTCTTGAATCAGAACTCAAGCAGCTGTAAGTGTGTGTTTAGTGCAGTAGAAATAGTAGATGGTTTCCTGCATTGTGTAGGATAAGTGATTCATCAGCAAATAGATGCAGTGTTGTGTGTTGCGATTTGGGGATTTCGTTCACATAAATAAGAATTAATCTGAGGCCAAGCTTGGAGCAATGTGGTACTCCTGCAAGTATTGGCCTTAGTGTTGATTGTGTTTTACCTATGCGAACTTGGAACTTCCGTATCAAAAGGTATGCGATAATTAATCTAATGAGGGGGTCAGGGAAAGCAATAGTGATGAGTTTGAAGACTAGTCCGCCAATCCAAACTCTGTCAAAGGCCTTGGCTATATCTAGGGAAATTGCTACAGTGCTTTTTTTCAACTGGAATCCATGGGTGATAGTTTCATCTACTCTCATCAGTTGATGGGTTGTGTAATGGTGTTTTCGGAACCCGTACTGTTCAGGAATGAGAATTAATTCCAAAGTGAGGAGAATGCCGAATGCTGACAGCTGAATGATCAGAACTTTAGCCATTGATTTTATAGTTTGTGAACACGATTCCCATCTCGGATGAGGATGTTTGTAATGAATCATTGCCCACTATAAACCATTATCCGCGATTTATTACCTCTCGTATGAAAAAGTGATTGTAGAGCATCAATCCAACAAATCAACACAAAATAAAACTTTTCAAAAAAATTTATTTTTTATTATAATGTTTTTACATAATTTTATGTCATAAACATTTACTGTTATTTACAAATAATAGTATGAATTTATAAATAACAAGGAAAAATATTACATCAAAAAATCCAACTACAGTTAAGTATTACTCATTAGATATTACTGAGAAAACATTTATTATGAAAAGGATTCACGATTTTAAGATATCCATGAATCGTTATAACATTTAATAGTTAATCATTATCGCTGCTTAAAACATAGGGTACTCGAGGATTTCTTATGAATGATGCTAATTTTTCATAGAGAAATATTTTCGAAGTATTCCTTTGCTTAAAATTGCTTTGAAAATCTTTCGCCGTATAACTAAGGAGAATTCATTTTTCACTCTACCATGGAAAATTCATAACTTGGAGACCAATACGTGATGGTATTGGTGAGATATAACAATCAAATCTTTAGGACGCAGCTTCATTTCCCCAAGCCATATCATTTTTGTTTTGAACAAGATGGCATGAAAAAAAGAAAAGAAAATTGATACCTTCATTCAAGAAAAATGAATTTGGAAGAAAGCGTAATGATTCTGTAATTGAGCATTTAAGGCTATGATGCCTAATGCATTAGTATGAAATCAAAATTAATTGTCTGTTGAGACATTAGTGGCAATTATATTTCTTAGTGTCATAACTTTTTTCATTTTCAAATACTAGGCCTCTGATATTCATAATATGTAATGCCCATAATGCTTGGAATTTTTAGAGAGATCTTAAAACTGTGCATTTTTTTAATTTGTACCCATCATTTTAACAAGGTAAAAAAATATGTTTTTTTTTATATCTAGTTTGAGAACTGTTGTAACCTAATAATTCCAGGTCTCCATTTGTGATAATTCTCTTCATATATTGCTATGTACTTGTAAATTGTTATAGTAATGGCTTGATAATGATTAGTATGAATACATTAATTAAATCTTATTTTTGCTCTATTAATACCCGGTTTTTCACAAAAACAATTTGAAATTTTTTACTGAAATTACAGCAGAATATATTTATATGCAAATTTAAAGGGCAATAAATAGCTATAAGACATTGTTTTAAGAAGCTCTAAAATTTGAACCTATGGGATATGGTCATCTGGTTGGTTAGGGTTCGTTTTCATTATTGGAAGTTATTAAGTTCAAATCCTTACTGAAGGAAAACTCCGCGGTGTTCATTAGGGACTGGTCATGTTGCAGTGTCTTCCAAGTGAAATGATACATTTGAGGATAGCAGATCAAGTATTGGAGTGTCTTCTGATTGGTCCCTACTTTTAAATTACGCAGACTTCACCCGCCAGCTTTCATATAACTGGTAGAGCCTAACTCAGAGAAGGTAAGTATGCTGCTTACTCCCCTTTGCTATTAATATATACCATGTTCCCAAAGTGGTCCAGGTGGACCCCCAGGAGTCCATGGAGATCACACAGAGACGTGAGAAGAAAACAGGGGTTCACAAGTTGTAAGTGATGATCCACGATATAATTTCTGGTTTTCATAATAAGGAACAAAAATTTGGCTCGCATTACCTATCAACGTAGACAGGTAGGATCATTCACTAGGAAGGTACTCAAAAATATTTGAAACTCAATTCAAACGAAGAGTTGAATGGAACAATAGATAATAATACAAGTATTGTTTTAATAAATAGTACACAAAAGAAAATGTGCTTCTTTTTTTATCTTAACACCCCCAATTTAGGGTGATATTTTTTAGGAGTTTTGGGTATACAGTAGAAATGCAGCAGCAGGGGGTCTACCGAAAATAGTAAAACTTTGAAAGTGGTCCACGAGAAAAGAATGTTGGGAACCCATGATATATACTATATTTGCTTATTATTAATTATTTCTTGTATACTATATTAATGTCGTATAAATTGACAAAATTTTCAACTTTCCTAGAGATATTTAAGACTGTTTGAAAAGATTATGTATTCATGTAAAATCTATTTCTGAAATTGAAAGCATTTTATGTGTAATCTTGTTAAAGATCGTAAGCAAAAAATAAATCTGTTCAAAAAGTCAAGTAATTAAGGCATGTTTCATTAGCTAACCAGAAAATTTTTAGTAGCTCCTGCCAATTTTAAATCGCATTTTTTTTAATTATTTATTCTTCATTTTTTTATTATATGAATTATAAAGCTATCTTCGACTTCAATCAAAATTTAATCAAGTTTTCAGCTTTCGAATATACAAATTTACTTTTCTTTCAAATACCTTTTTGCATATATTTATAATTACACCATGCAATATATTAATAATTATTTTAAATATATTTAAATTTCTTATTGCATTAAAATTAAATTTTCTGTTATTATTTTAAATATTATTCAAATAGTTATCATAATTTGAATTGGACATTCTAAACAGGATTAGAATATTAGGACTTTAAATTCTACTTTCTACATCGCACCAAACATAATGCTGCAGAAACATTTCGTTATTACTTAACAAGTCTGTTCTTTCCTCTAAAGCAGTATAGAATTTTTGTTTTGAAAATCTAAATAAAACTGATAAAAAGATTAATAAAAAAATAACATTAAATTTTACATTAGAGTAAAGCAAAGACACGTTTTCTTTGAATTTATTGATGATTTCTTTTGTTGAAGGATGATTGTAACGTAAAGTGAAACAATGTGTTTCATAACACTGAGTGATGTATTTGCGTCATTATTTTCTTCTAATAGGGTGACCAAACATTGCCTGAACATTTTATGACTCCTTCATGATAAGAACTGCTGTTTCGAAAATTCCTAAGGCAGAATGTTTTTCCAATTCATTGTTCCAGTATTTCTATTTGTTTACAGGAAAAACTGACTGCATATTAATAAAATTTATTATACGTTGTTTTCTTCCTCTCTTTCTCCTCCCTTTTTTATCAAACCTAAAATTATTTGATAAAAAAAAAGGAGGAAATAAAACTATTTCTATTTACTTTTTATATACAGAAATAATTTTATATTTATAAATATAAAATTATTTGATAAAAAAGAACGTTTTATATTATTGATTTTAATTTGCTGGTGTTCATTTTCTACTGGTCAACTAGTTTTATTTCTACTGGTCAACTATCCGTCATTTAACCATTATTATTAAATACTAAACAACACTTACTAATTTATTAAACTCTTATCCATTAGCTATTTCTCATTATATCGAAATCAAGTATACATAGCGGTGCAGGTGAGCTCAGGACTGTACCTTATTAGAGGTTTACGGGTTTGGAATACTCGCCCATTACCTAGCGCCTGGTAATTTTGAGCGATGATCAGATGGCGAGACCATACCTGAGCTGACACCCAATTGATAAATATTAAAAAAGCTATTGATTAAGAAATTATTATTCGTTGAAAATAGTTTTAAAATGACATTGATTAAATGTATAAAAATTATAATTGACAATGTAAAGTGGTATATATATCGACTTTGATACAATTAGAAATTGATCTTGATCTTATTTGATGAAATAACATGCTTAAATGTATAACCTGAATTTAATTTTACTTATATAAGACCATAGAAAACAATTTTTATCTAAAATCCGTATCAAATATCATCGTAAATTCAGATAGATATGTCTACTCAAGTCACTCAACCATGAAATTAATGGTGAACAATTTGAATGGTTGTCAATTTAACTGTAAAATAGGGCCTATATCTAAACAACATGCATTGGCTACTAATAACTCCATTACTTTAATGTGGGTGCCCGGGTACTTTGGTGTTCCTGACAAGGAATTAGCTGAAGAGTTGGCAACGATTGGATCAGCAACTGATTTATTTATTTATTTATTTATTTTTTTTTTGGGGGGGGGGGTTCTGAACCAATGCTAGGAATTTCAAAAGAATTGATTAGAAAGAGAGTTTTTGATCTCTTCAGAAAACAACAGTTAATGAACTGATTCAATGCCAGTCATCAAAGACAAGAAAGGCTATTAAATAGCACATGCCATAGTAAAAGGCAAAAATAATTATTAAAGCTTAATAAAAGCAGTCTAAGGAAAGCAGTGGGACTACTTACAGGACACTGCCACCTTAAAAGACATCTCATCATAATGAGAGTATCAGATGATCCCACTTGTAGAGGTTGTCATTATATGGAAGATACTTCAATACACATCTTATGTGAATGTGAAACTTTTTCTGCACATAGATTTGAACACTTGGGTCAGCACTTGATTGAACCTTGGATGTTGCAGGAAACTCCTGTAAAATGTCAGCTGAATTTTGCTTCAGCCACTGGTCTCTTTAAATAGAGCTTTTTGAAGGGTATACTACAATAGACCTATGTTCACAGTGCTAGGCTCTTTTGAAACCACCCTATTTTAAATCTAAACAATACATAGCCTTTTAAATTCATTGATTTTCTGTAATCTGCATCCTTTACAAGTACATGTACTTTTGTTAATATTTAAGTTAATTTTGAAATATTATTATTTGCCAATTATCATACAGGAAGATCAGTTTTATCTAACAATATTCCAGGAGAATGGCCAGTTTTAGAAATGCATCATCCCTAATACTGTCACTAATTTCTATTATGATTGCATGACCTTCCTAGAGTTGTTAATAGTCCTTTCATGCATAAAAAGTTAATCAATCCCTCCCTTAAACTTACTTTTTTAATTTAAAATATTTAATAAGATTTCAGTTTAAAAATAAGTAATTATTTCACAGTCTGTGTAAACATTAAAGGAATCATCATTTGAATAAAATTATGTAAATATTTACATCAATAATTTAGGTCAAATAACCTTAATTTCAAAGGAAATAGGAAACTTAATATCCTAATTAAATGAAATTAAAATAGCCTTTAGTGCACAAATCAGTTTTCATTGTATCAAAAATCAGAAAAGTGTTATTAGTACATAAATTGTGATTCCGCAGAGGCTTGTTTTTTTTTTTTTATTTCTTCAGTTGTTCATTTCATTTACTTCAGGGAAAGGCTGCTAGAAAATACTGTGGCTATTTGATTTTAACTAACATACATGATATTACCTATATTGAATCTGGACAAACACATAGAAACGTAATGGATACCATTGGATTATCAAAAAGCTTTTTTTCAAAACTGTAGGATCGATTATGAGAAATAAAATGTTAAATACCAACCAGGAAAAAGTCATCAATATGCTATCACAGTAAATGATAGCCGAAATATCCAGTTAAAATCGTATTGAAATAGAATAGACAACACACAACTGCATATACGATTCCTGTCCTATTTGCAGTTAGATTCGATAATAGAATGAAAGGACATAAGTCAAACAATCTGAAATAAGTTTAATTGGGGATCATATGTACATAGGATAGAGATGTATGTTTTATGGACACCAAGACATCATGTGTATCAAAGAAAGTGAGAGCTGAACTCAAGATTAGAGTCAAGTGATATTTGGAGAATGACTGTAAAATGTGTTCTGATGAATGATGCGAAAATAAGCAATCGATCTGACCCCAAATTCATTCTTAAAGAATCATTTATAAATGACATGGATAGAGCCGGAATGAGTTAATAGTATGGACTAGAATCAAGGAAGGAATTTCATCCAAAAAGACAATTTAGTAACTCAAAGGTACGAGCTGCACTAGAACTTCATATTATACATTACTGAGCAATCAATGATGATGTCTTTCACTTAGTGGATGATTTTTTCCAAATTGCATTTAGCTCGTCTTGTGGAAAATATGCTTAATAATGAAACAATACAGGGTAAGGAATAGCCAGAATAATCTCCAGTTTTAAATCCCATCGAGTATGCTCGGGACACATTTACTTGAACCGTTACTGTGATATTAAGGCGCATTTTATTTTCCGAGACTGGTATTGAGTAATTCTTTGAAAGTGAAAAAATATTTTCTGGAGTATTATTGATTGCCTTATCGCATCAGCTCTGAATCGGTTAATGGTAGTACTAAATTTTTTAAGATGACCACACAACAAATTAAATATTTTGTTTCATTTCCAAGCACGTTTGTCATTAATAAGGGACTGAATTATTGCCCTGTAATATCTTATCATATTCTTCCAATCATTATTAATACTTATAGATCTTATTCAAATTTTATCTTTTTCCTGTACTACTTTCGTAACATATAAAGACTCCATCTTATATCCATATATAGGTTTTCTTCCCTTTCTGCTCCCTCCCTTAATTTCGGAGCAGTATTGTTTGTTATATTATAATTTTTAACCAAAAATTACTGTAAAAATATTATTTTTTTAAATGACGCATAGTCTGGAATTCACTTTTACACAGTCGCTGATCAAATTTAATTAATATAGTAAGTAATTTATCTCATTTAAGAATTACATTAGAATATGACTATAGAATTCAAGCAAAATTCTTTATGGTTTTTTTAAATAAGGACAGAAGAGAACCTCTTTTACTAATATTTAACTCTTTGAAACAGTTTTATTCTGTAATAATATTCAGCTCTTCTGTTTTATTAACGACATTGACTTGAAACGAATCAACTATTATGGCATTCTTCACAGACTGCTAACTTCTAAGAATAGTTTTCTGAGTTATCGCATAATAGTTATGAATCACTCGGATAAGAAACCAAAAACCTTTACAATCCTCTTCTGGGCTTATTTTTGCCCATTAACTAGACATGGTAGTTTGAAGATAAAAGATTATATTTAATCTAGACCACAGTTCACGGATACGTCTTGCTGGCGAGCGCCCCCCCCCCATTCTTTTTTTTTTTTTTTTTTTTTGCATCTTTAGAAATATCCTTTATTTAAAAAAACGTCCCTGATAAATACAAAGCGGAGATTCTGTTAAATTTGCTAGGTGAAAGGGTTACAAATGTGATAACTTACATAAACGATGACGAGTGAAATGAATCTTCTAAATTAAAAACAATAGTACTTCGAGAATTTGAGCCTAACCCTCAATCATGTTTAGAAATTTTAGGAAAACTCATTGGCAACAAAATGAAACATATGTATAATTTGCATCGCGATTAACCACGAGCTGGGAATATTATTTACAATTGAGGAAGGTAACAGGTTTCGAAACTCTCAAAGATTTGACTATGTTGGATAAAATATGCCAGACCTTAGATAGAGAAACTACGTGTCATATTAATATGAGACAGGCTGACACGCATGGTTTAAACCCTCTGAATTAGGGAAAGAAATTGATTTATATTTTACTTCCCGAGGTAAGACTTTGGTGGAAAACTCAAAATTCAATAAATTGTCCAAGTCAAAATACACATCGAGAGTTTTCCTTTCCGAAGTTGAAAATAATAAGTGTGTTTTATCATGTAATGAGAATCACATCATATATAAATGCCCTAATTATAAAAATATAACCGTAAATGAGCGAAATGAGTTTGTAAAATCAAATCACATTTGTTTCAATTGCTTGGGGAATAATCATAGGGTAACGACTTGTAAATCAAAACATTCGATCAATATCTTTCAGTGGCGTCATCATGCCACACTTCACTTTCAGTCAGAGAAAAAACAAGAACATTTATCGCTGCCTAATGAGAATGTAAATACTCTCAATGCGAAAGTGCGTTCCTTCCCCACAGCTTTAGAACTCGTTCCTACTAGCAATAAACGAAAGCTATGAAGTCAGGATCAAAATTTCTCGGAGGCGACTAGTTGTACTTCGTCAACAAATTCGAAGTCTGTACTACTTAGCACTTTTATTTTTTTTTAACCGATGACTTGGGAAATGTTTTACGCGTTCGTGGTTTATAAGACGTTGGAGCCAGTGCTAATTTTTTGAGTAAGAGTTGTGTTGACAAGCTTAATTTAAGAAAGGAAAAAATAAATATTGGAGTTACAGGTTTAAATGGAATGTCTCTGACAATTAAATATAAAGTTAATGCTACGATTGTTAATGATATAAGAAATTTTAAATTATATTTAGAATTTTTGGTTGTTCCCAGTGTTACAAATTTGACCCCTTTAAAGCAAATTGATATTTGCGTTCCGGAATTAAAAAATATTAAGTTAGCGGATTCGGGATTTAATTTTCCAGGTCCAATCGATTTAATTCTGGGAGCAGAGAATTTTTATGGACTATTAAAACCTGACAGAACTTACCCTACTAATACTAAATTAATTTTACAAAACACAGTATTCGGATTTGTAGTGAGTGGTAGTGTACCAATGGTAACTGAGACTAATGTACACTGTGGGCTTATAAACGAGGGTGCCGACTCAAACAAAATAATGCGGAATTTTTGGGAAATAGAACAAATTGAAGAAACACAGAAATTGGAAACTGCTGAGAGAATTGAAGCTAATAATCGTTTAATAAAAACTCATAAAATAGATTAATCAGAAAATTTTGTGTTACAGATGCCATTTAAAAAAGATCCGAAATTACTGGTAGAGTCTAGAGAGATTGCAGTCAAAAGACTAAATTCCTTGTGAAATAAGTTAGAAAAGAATCCAGAACTTTTGGCATTATATCGTCAATTTATGAGTGAATATGAGTGCTTGAATCATATGCAAGAAGTTTCTATGACGCTAGAACCTGAAGTGGTCTACTATTTACCTCATCATGCAATTTATAGACCACAGAAAACGAGTACGAAATGTAGAGTTGTGTTCAACACTTCACAAATTACTTCAACTAGTGAGTCGTTAAATTCCATACAGCTAAATGGTGGTGTAATTCAAGATGATTTATTTGCTATAATATTGAGGTTTAGAAAACATCTTTTTGTTTTTACTACCGACATTCAAAAAATGTATAGAATGATTTGGATTGATCCTGCACAAAGAGACTTGCAAAGAATTGTATGGGAAGACAGTAAGGAAGCGAATATTAAAACGTATCAATTATGCACAGTGACCTATGGAACCACTCGTGCTCCATGTTTGTCTCAGCGATGTCTTCAACAGTTAGGTACTGATGAACAACTGAAATTTCCCTTGTCTTCAAGTAATGCAGAAGGATATGTACATGGATGACATATGGAGTGAAGGGTCAAATTTAGAAAGTGTAAAGTGTCTAAAGCAAGAATTAACTCAAATATTTAAAACTTGTGGTATGGAACTACAAAAATGGCAAAGTAACTGTCCAGAGTTAAGAGAATTTTCTGAAGATTCAAATGACTATAGCTTTGTGATCAAACAAAAACATTAGGATTGCTAGGGAAGGCCAAAAGTGATGAGCTTTCCTACAATATGCCCAAAAAGGATGCTTCTATGGTTACAAAAAGAGAAATTTTGTCCATAATTGCCCGCATTTTGACCCACTTGGTTTGATAGGACCTGGGCTTACAAAGGCTAAGGTTTTTTCTGCAACGTCTGTGGAGGTTATCAATTGGCTGGGATGAAAGACTGCCATCAGATGTCGTACAAGAATGGTTACAGTTTTTTGATGGATTGTTTGACATTAACTGTATTAAAATAATCGATGTATGCTACCAGGAAATGTCGTAAACTTGAACTCTTTGGATTCTCAGATACATTAGAGGTTTATTACGGTGCAACAGTCTATCTAAGATGCGAATCAGCGAGTGACGAAGTAACTTCACATCTAGTGTGCATCAAGAGAAGAGTTACACCAATCAAAACACTTTAGATTCTATGACTTGAACTGCATGCAGGTGTATTGCTATCTAAATTGATGAAAAAGGTTAGCATTTCCCTAGAACTTAAGATAGATCAAAATTGGTATTTTTTCGGACAGCAAATTTGTTTTGTCCTAGATTCAGAAGTCTCCAGCATAACTGAAACCTTTGTCGCTACCAGTATGGCTAAAATACAAGTTTTGACTGATGTCTCACAATGGAGGCATATATCATCGGAGCGAAATCCTGCTGACATCGTTTCTCGTGACTGCAATCCAGAACAACTGAAAAATAATTCTTTGTGGTGGCATGGACCACTACTTATCATCGAGGAAGTAGAGACACTTAACAACTGTGGAGAGATAATTAATTTTCAATTAATTAATTTCTATATAATTTAAGCCAGTTTTCCTAGTGACTTTTAATTCTTTAACTGAGGAGTTACTTAGTATTACTAACAATTATACTAAACTTGTACATGTTTTAGCTTTTCCTTATAGGTTCCTTAATAATTGCAAATCTCAGCAAAAGATTGAATGGACTTTCATTCCCATTAGATCGCCGAATCATGGTGGACTTTAGGAGGCAGATGTCAAATCCGCGAAATATCATCTTAAACGTGTAATAGGCAATTTGAAACTAACCTTTGAAGAATTCTGAACTGTAATTGATCAGATTGAGGCAATTCTTAATTCTCACCCATTGCATCCCCTATCATCTAACTTAAATGATTATGATGTCTTGACACTTGGACATTTTTTGATAGGCTGACCTATCACAGCAATTTCAGAACCCGACATCCTAAATTTACATGACAATAAATTAAAACAATGGCAAAAATTAACTAAGATAGTGAAGACATTTTGGAAGCATTGGTGTAACAATTATTTAAGTGCAATACAAGAAAGATCAAAGGGGAGGTTCACCAAAGAGAATGTGCAAGGTGGCACTAGATTGATTTTAAAATTAGATAATGTACAGGTTTGTAACTGGCCATGGGACAGAATAATGCAAACATTCCTAGGAAAGGATAAGAAGGTGAGAGTAGTTTTAGTTAAAACGAAGAATGGAGTTTTTAAAAGGAGCATTAATAAAATTTGCATTTTGCCATTGCCTAATTAAGAAGTGAGAACTCTATCAAATATATCTGTGCATCATTATGTATTTATTGTAGTTTATTATTAATAGTGTGTATCATTGTACTTATATATTATATAGTGTGTTAATATTTTTCTTGAGATTTCAAATTGTTGAATGTACCAAGTCAACGCCGAGCGGAATGTTAGCTCCAGCGAGCGCAGCGCCACCCTTGAGTCATAAAAAGAAACCGACAGTTGTGATATGAGAGTCGGAGAAATAAAGTGTGTGTTTTATAATCCTTGAGTGAGTATCAATTGAGTTAAAGACTGAGATATTTTACACATCTGATGGGTGCTCGTAAGCAGTAAAAGTAAAATCTTGTGTTTTAGAGCTTGCCTGCTTTTAACTCATGAATGTTAAATAATATATTATATCTTTGGAAGCAATATTTGTCAATTTGCCAAAAACTTATAGTTATTTCATAAGTAATAATTTTTAGAGTATTCTGCATACGATATATGTACCCATATACACAATTATACGAAAAGAAAGAATTATGAAATATTAACTGACTCGAACTTCTGTTTTTTTCTTCAATTAAATCATAATGTTTGGATGATATGAATCAAATATCTTATACTTGATGAACTACAAACTAATGCTGATTATGTCTATCAAATGACCTAATTTTTTAAAATGATTTTTTTAACTGTCCTTGACACCGATATACTATGAGAATGATTCGTAATGTACCGCCTAATATTTTCTCAGCTTAAAATAAAATACATATTCCTTGAATTCCACTTGATAGAAGTTATATTTACTGACTTACATATCTAGACTGCCGAATATATACTGAAGTATAAATATTTGACAACTGGTATCACTGAGAAGTTTCCTCCGCATTTTCATGGTCCAATTTTAATATTTTAAAATTTGTACATGATTCAACTAATAATCATATTGTTATTAGAATATTTATGGCATCTTATAAAACAAAATTATCTATAGTTAAAAGCCATTTATATATTAATGCTGTTATTTATTAAATGTAAATCCTATTTCACTCAAATTACGATTATATAATCATACTTGATACATCAGTATCACCGAGTAATTTTGTCAAAAATTTATTATCTGATATATATATTAATCTCTATCATACTGTCCTCGTCTATCTAAAATAACTGATACAAGAAATCTGACACACGAGAGGAATTCGTGATTCAACCCGTAATGAAAGTCCTATCTCATCAGATTAGAAACTTCTAAATTGTAATCACTCACACAGTCAGCTTTCTCTGATAAAGTACACGTTTTCCGATCTCTTTCAAGATCTTTCGGCATGCTTATTTAAATGGCATTCAAACAAATGATAAGTTAACCGTAACTTACGGCAGATAAATAAAAATAATCACATTTGAGAATAATGCATCCAGACTTACACTCTTCACAAAACTGGTTAGAAGCAGAGAATAGGGAGATGAAAGCGTTTTTTCTTTAAATCTCAAGATGTGTTATCAATTATCCATTGTAAATATTTCAAGATGAAATATAATACTTCATTTATTTTAGATTAGAAGCATAAGCAATACAATGTAAGATGTTACTATGGGCACTAGAATCTTTTGGCAAATTTACAATAAGTATCAAATCCTCAAGCTAAGCTTTAGAAAATTTTATGTTCGTTCATTAAGTAAATTTCTTTCTCTTTTGCCGCCCTTCTCATATAATAAATTACTTGTGGGCCAAAAGTGACCTTACGGTGATAAATCAACCAACTTATCACAACTTTTAATAAATAAAAATCCGAATAATCGATTCCCAGTTTAGTTTCATAAAGTTTTGTTTTCTAACTGATGTCAAATTTAGAGAAAAAGAAGTAACCAGTTGAAACATTTGAGTGTTCTTAAAGATGTGTCAAAATTATAAAGCTCTAGAACTCTCAAAAATTACACACCAAGTCAGCTTATAGTCAAAAATATTAATCTTAAGTAAACCTAATAAAATCGCCCCAATAGTTATTTTAAGAAGTTTGTTTCATGGCTTTATATAATAGCATTAATTTCTATAAAAAAAAGTAGTATTTTATTACTTTCCTGACACTTTGTAACTGGCAACGTCACAGATAGTTAAAAGTTTGCTGTGTATTATAGACTTCCTGGAGAGCTTTTCATAGACAGTAATCCGTATCCAAGTATTGTAAAAAGAAAGCTTTTGTTATTAAATTTTTGGCATATTTCTGATGTTTGCAAGATTAACATAAGCTTTGAAACTTTTACATATCACCAATGTTAGATATACACATTCAATATTTAATAAATATTCTTTCATAAAAAAACTATCGGATTATTAAAATGATTAAGTAGGGGAAGAGAAAATGCAAATATATATTTACAAATAAATCTTATAACAATCTTATAGATTTCTCCTGTAGAAGGCGCTGAACTTCCAGTTTTATTTGTTTATAAATCTACTTCATTCATTTTCTTTAAAAGTTTACCTGAAATTGTTTTTAATTAAATATTTTGATTAAGCAATAACTTAGATTAACAATAACTAGATTAATAAATAATTTAAAGTTTTCATACAAATGTGACATTTAAATAAATCATCATATCAAAAAGTTGCATGATGTTCTCATTTGCAATGTATAGCTTTAGCGTTTTGATTAACTTGTAAAAACCAAATATAATCAGATTTTTTTTAAGATATGAAATGATATGTATATGAAGAACATCTTCAAGAAATTTATTACACAATGAACAATCTTGGGTAATAAAAAAATGAATTAAATCGACATTAATTCATATAGCTATTTTTAGTATGTCCACAAGATGATCTGATACTCGTACAGTGCAAAATATCAGAGATGGCTGCAAGTAGAACTGCGCATTGAAATTCTTGATAAATAAATTATTTCAAAATTAGAGAAAAAGATTTTCTGGTAGATCTAAGCTGTTTTAATGAGATATATCCTATATAATGTATTGAAAATAATAATAAACTTATAAACAGTTTTAAAAAAATGAGCCAAATGGAAGAATCCAATATATATAATATTACTTTCTTCTCACTAATATTAATATTTTATTTTCCTCACAATTTTAATAATTACTTTGACTGCCCAATAATCCATTTGGAACATGTGTCATTTTTAATTATTCATAGAGAGGTATACTTTCAATTTTAATTACTCTAATTGGAGAAAGATATTATTGTGATTAAAATATAAGAGTTTTATGCCTTTTAAAACTGTCATGTTGATAAATTTTAATGCATGTGTGCTCACTAAGGTCATGTCATAGATATAATTTCTTGGAAATGTAAGCCCCTGGTTCGGTCCTTATCCTGTTGAGCTACGGGAGGATTGAAGTATTATAATCTTTTTGCCAGCACTTCTGCTGAGATAAGTGTATTAGAGTTTTTGACATTCTTAAGCGATATATTAACATAGTTTGATACAGACCCACTTTATATATAAAATTCTCCTTACCCGGATATTAAGCCTATTAAATTTTAAATTTTATATGATATTTCTTATAATAGCCTGAGGCCGGTCATCAAAACTACGAGGAATGTTCAGAGGCCTTTAGTTGCTAAACTACCTACATAGTATCATCAACATAATGGGATAAAATTAAATTAGGACAAGCTTATGCATGGTACATTATCATAATTTAGCATTGATCCATTGATTTGGTGTAATGTGTAACTTTGAAAAGGAGATATATATATATATCTGGGAATCAACATCATTAAGACAAAAAGCAGAAATATCAAGATTAGTCGTTTTATATTGTACACGAGAACATTGCTAATAATTCATTATGTATCTGTGGCGTGATACATGTACATATATACCAATAAATACAAGCATGATTTTCAAACCCAATAAAAAATTGTAGAAGAAAAATAAATCCTCCAATTACCTAATAAAAGATTACAATAATTTTTCTTGTGTAACACAAAATAGAGTATTATCCCCGATGATACATTGCACAATTCTGTATAATTTTTTAATGATGTATTGAACACATTGCGTAACAGAATTTGGCTTATACAGCAAACTGAAAAACTTCCACTCTGAAAAGCGATATCCTACTTGAGCATAGCAGAACTTCCCTTTCCCCAACGGTATCCTTAGCTTAAGAGCTGTTGGGAAGTGCTTGCTTGAGTGCTTTGACAACCCTGGAAGCTATGCCGGTGGTAATTTAACTACCGGTATAGTCACACATACTGGACAGGTCCCTTTATGATAGGAGCCAGACAAAATGGGATACCAACAAGAACTAAGTCAATCTATTACCTCTAGATGCTTTGGTCTTATAACTAACAGAGGCTGCAACTTTTCTCCATCCATTGAGGCTTGTACTAACTGTTTTACTGAATAAGCTACGCTAGAATACATACTTGAGTGCCTGGAGATATCCAAATATGATTTATATAACAATCCTTTGATGGTGTTTGATTTTTTGGGGGGTGTTCAACGTTATGTATCTGGTCTAATGCGGCTAGCCGTAGGGGACATGCAACAACAGGACTCTTTCAGTACTTAACCCTTTTCAATATTAAGCATTATGGATTAAAGATTTAAATTTCATACGCATTTTTTGCTTATATTTCATTCCAATATATGCATTTATATCTCAGTATTTTTCTTTATATGATTTCATTCCAAAACAGTAATTTCTATTCCATTCAAATGCAAAATAATACTAATTTAAAAATTATTTATATTTCAATAAAATTTTAAATATTTAAACATTTTGACTACCATTTTAATTTTTAGAAAATCATTATTACTGTAGCATTAATAGTTCATAATATGAGCATGACACTTTTGTTTGAAAATGATCTCGAAAACTCTGCATTAAATTAAATTTCAATGATTTGTATGTAGAATTTGGCAATGCGCTTAGAGCCAATTTCGTCTTCTCACGAACAAGGCTTTGAGGTTGTTTCACGAACTTCAAATCAGAAAGTTTCACTATTTTTATCCTCGCATGTTAATATCTATTTCTTCTCGGTTTCTCAAGAAACTTGTAAGTTTCCCTTATCACATTCTTTTGATGTGATAATTCTTATCAAATCTTTTGATCTATTTTGTGTAAATTTTACCAGTTATGTTTATTTCGATAAGAGCGGTTACTTCATTCTCGAGGTGGTGTGACTTCACCGATCGTAAGATAGACTGGACTAGTTTATTGATTCCTCTTGAATTTTAATGTACGTGTACTGAGAGAGAAATGCGATCACATATAAAATTCTGTTGCTACGGTACACTCAGTCATTTTATCTGTCTCGCCGTGATCCGTCTCCTTTCCTCTATTGGATATTTCCCTCTTGTCTTTCAAACTGTATGTAATGTCATTTCATTTTCTATGCATTTTCTCTTTCATAACGTTGTTTTGTACCCATAAAAAATAAAAATATTTATATTAATTAAAACTTAAATTTCCTAATAATTAACTATATTTAGGCACTCGTCCAGGTATGTCATTGCCCTAGAGTAATTTGTGCGTTTTAAATCAGAAATATCGGACGAGTGATTCACTAAACTATCTGGTCAATAAAAATTAAATTAAAAATTTTATGTAATATTTCTGTTTTAAAAATAAAATAAATTATTTTAAAATAAAGTACTATTTATTTGAATAAGAATTATTTTATGGCTGACCATTTTAACCATCAAACTAGATATGTACTAAAAACATCTCTGTAACAAAAATAAGATATGATATTTTGCCTTAAAATACATATAAAAAACATGTTTTATATACTATTAATTTAAATATATTCATTTAATGCCAGTAATTGCTTTAATTCTTTGTTTTTTCTCTTGCTTGCTATAATTGATTTCAGCATTATATTTTGAAGACTTTTTGTCCAAATTAAATTTTTTTAGCTTTAAAAGTATTTCCTTTTAATTATGTTTTTATAAACCAATATCCATTTGTATTTTTCTATCACTGAATTCATTACATTTTTGTGTAGGGAAAATATATTGTTAGTAATAATGAAGATATTTGTAAAATATAATAATTTAGAAAATTCATCATAACAAATCCCTAGGAAGAAATAATTAACTATATATTTCATTTTGCAAGTGTGTTATGCATTGTATATTTTACATACTATACGATATAAAAAATAACTATTTAATTCATTTTTTAAATTGAAATTCTCTCTAATAAATTTTGAATAGTTTATTATTCTGTCATTTTGTTCAAATTCTAGTAAATTTTGAAACAGACATTTGTTTTTGCATTTTTATTTTAATATATAATGGTAGACAGTAAACAGAAAATTAAAAATAATCTTGTTAAATATTTGAGATCCCATCGAAAAATTTTGCGTTAATTTTGATATAAAAACTTAATTTTTGTCAGTAATATTTGGCATCAAGCATAAATCATATATTGTATTTCCTCATACTATTGATAAGCTTAACAATTTTTTAATGCTTTATCACATAAAAAATACATAAATTTGCAATTTGAATGAAATAAGGCTAAAATAATTCCACAACTACTTATATCTTTAAAATACTAATTTAAGATTTTGATTTATAGTTTACCTCACTTTCTTTAAGTTTTTTTTTTTTTTTTTTTTAAGGATAAAACAATAAAGTATATATTTTTTATTTTTTTAAAAAGTACAGATTACTCTTGAAAAAATAAGTGAAATACGATAGTGGCTGCTGGACATCAAGCATATGACAGAAATTTAACAAAAACATTCAACTCAAATTTCTCTAACTAAAAAAATCATTGCATATTAATATTAATTTGAAATATCAAAAGTTTTAGTAGTCAAAATGTAGGTTAAATTTTATTTATAAATCATCTCATGTTTATATATTTAAATTTTCCTAAAATTATTTTTTTTCAAGAAAAATAATTAATATATTTTGAGTTATTAAAGTTTTGTTTTATATTTCATTGTTATTCATAAATAAAATTATTATTTTATGTTTGTTAAAAGTAATTTGATATATTGTTTATCATTATATTTCTGTTTGCAAAAAAGAATTTGCACTTTTATAATTGCCATTAATTTTTAATAAAAGTTCTTGTAATTTTACGATTTTAAAATCAATTATAAAAAATTTAAATATGTTGATTGAAATTGATTTTTTCTTTCTAGAGCAACTGTGTAAAAGTCGCATCTTCAACTGCTTACACCATGGGTCGTCTTGATGATAATGTTAAAACAATATGGAGATCTGCAGATGCTGTTTGCTTTGATGTCGACTCAACTGTCTGTACTGATGAAGCTATTGACGAATTAGCAAAATTTGTTGGCAGAGAAAAAGAAGTTTCTGAATTGTATGTGTGAATTTGATTTTATAGATTCTTTTTTTAGAATGAGCTAGCATTTAATTAATGTATAATTATGTAAATTATTTTCCATTCTTACTTTATTATTAGAAAATGTTCTGTTATCTATATTTAATCACCTTCCCTTGCATGCATAATTTTTCTTAACATGTGGTCTGAAAATCACTATTTTTTGTCATTTAATTGACTTCATATTATATGATTTGTTTGGAGCCCACTATTGTAATAGTGAATTTATTTTAAAAATTTAATAATTTTTTAAAATAAATGCATAATTATTTTAAAATTCTATTAACATAAATTACTCAAAATTTAATAATTTTTGTGTAATTTCTTTATGTTAATAGTATTGTTCAAAATTATTTTAAATTTATGTTGAAAAATTTTTATTTATCAAATTTCAAGTATAATTTCAAATATTTAAACTACTATATATGTGTTTTCAATGTTCTTTCTCACAATTATTCATTTTATGTTAAAATTTGTAATATATGTTTACATGTATAATTCTCACTAATGATTTTTTAAATTTTGATTTGCAAAAATATCCTTTTCCTTTAGGACACAAAAAGCTATGAAAGGTGGAATGTCTTTTAGAGAAGCTTTAGCAATGAGGCTTGATATTATTCAGCCATCTGTGTATATAATGAGGAGATATTTAGAAACTCATACTCCATCATTGACACCTGGGATTAGGTAACACATTTCCTATATGTAATATTGCTTAGAAATTTAAAGTTCATGAATTTTTTAGCCTATGTCATTGTCTCCAATGTTACAAACAAGAGTATCCAGTTTAAGAATGGCAGATTTTTAATTTTCATTAATTTCTCATTGGTGAACATCTTACATTTTATTAATTGGTGAAATACTTATTATTTTTAGTGATTATATTAATTATGATTAAATTTATGTAATTTTTTTCAAATTAACTTTATAATCAATTTATTGTATCATAAAAAATAAGTATTTTTATCTCTTATAGGAAAACAATGTTTTACAGAAACAAACAAGTATAAAATGACATTTAAAAGTATTGTAATACTACTTTGCTCCAAATAATACCAAAATATCATAAAAGATAGAACACTATACATTTTATAACATTCTCATTATAGTAAGTAATAATTCTATATGTATTGAGATAATTCATTCTAAAATATTACTTTTAATGTAATTGCTATTGAATTGAAATAACATTAGGTTATATTTATACTGTTAAAATATAATTTAAGGTTTTACGAACAATAAAGGAAAAAATTATTGTGCTGATTTATGTCTAATGTATGTTGAAGAACATATTTTCAGACATAAGTTTATATTTTAAAAAAAATTTTTATTAACATATCCAAATCATAAATTTTTAAAATTAAAAAAATTTTAAAAAGAAAAAAAAAACTATGGTGTTTGTGATGTAGAATATTAGAACTTTTAACTTTTTTAAATGTTGTGATAATCATTTCACCAAAATTGAATATCATTATATATATCATCATTAAATTGACTTGTAGGTGCTTTAAGTATTAATTAATATATTGTAATGAAAATTATCATATTTTGAAAATTAATGTGTTTTATTGAAACGGATATGGATTGAATACAGCTCGAAGTAAAAGTTAAATTATAATTTCTTTAATCTTTATAATTCATTCATTAATTTAACTACAATGAAACTAATATTTAAATGTTAATAGCCTTTCTGGAAAAATCTGCAACTACTTAAGTTTCTTTTTAAAAGTGATAATATTTCATATTCTAAAATTCAGCTTATAAATTCATTTTTATCAATCAAGTATAAATTTATGAAAATTATAATTTATTAAAATTCTTTTAATTATATTTTGAACAGTTTGATATCATTAGTAATAATTTTAATACTAAAAGAAATAAATTGTAAGCTATAATTAAAGTGATAATAAACATGAATATTTCTGTATTTTATTAATATTCTTTAAAAATATATAATAATATTTTTAAATATATCTTAAGTCCAATTAATCTTATTTTTTCTTTATTTATGAATTGAATTTAGTGACTAAATTTATTATCATTGATATTCATGTTATTGCATTTAATTTCTACTAAATTAAAGAAACATAATTAATAATACCAGAAAGGTTATTGTATTATTTGATAAAAAAAATAAATAAAAAATAAAAAAGTGAAAAAAAATCTTTGATATATTTAATGTGTGATTAATTTATTATTTCATTTTATTCTTAATGCAAATTTTAAATGATAATGTGTTTTTTTAAGCATTTAATTATTATTTATTTTCCAAAAATAATAAAATTACTTTTAAAGTTGTATTTTAAAAATTGGAGCATAATATTTTTACTCTGCAAATATATAATACTTATAAGAATTTTTGCTTGAAATCTGTTTTTCTAAATGAAAATACTTGTAAAGTAGTTTTTAAAGTTTCTTTTAATTAAAATAAGTAATTAATAATTTGAATTATTTTATAGGGAGTTGATAGCAGCATTACAAGCAAAAAATGTATCAATATTTCTTGTTTCTGGTGGATTTGATACCATAATTGAGCCTATTGCAGAAGAATTGGGTATTCCAATCAATCACATATTTGCCAACAGAATTAAATACTATTTCAATGGTATGATGCTTGGCATTTTCTAAACATCTTTTTAAAATTTTATGATTATTTTATTTGTATACTTGAATAAACTCAGTTAGACTCATAATTTACATCAAGTGATTAAAATGTTAAGCTATTTATCCCCATGAACTTTCATTCTTCTGCATTATTATGTATAATAAAGATATTGATTCAGTTGTTATGTAAAAATGACATGTCTAAATATTAATATATTTTAATTTAAGGGAAAATGTGTAGTTAAATTCTAACATGACTCCACTTTTAAATCCTGGAAACAAATATCAATTTCTTAAAAATTTTGAAAAGATTTAAAATTTTAAGTAAGGTTATTAAATTTGTAAATTTATGTTATTATTTTCTAAACAATATCCTAGAGATCTGAAAACAAGCAATAATTAAAAAAAAATTCAATGTAAACAGTGTTCACTTTTAGTATTTGATCAATTTGAAAACCAAAGAGCAGGATTCTTTCACCATCCTACTTTTACAAACTGGCATAACTTGCCTTTATTTGGACCTTGCGCCGTAAAACCCAATAAGCTTCGTCAACAAATGGTGATCGACCTTGATTAAACCAGCTGTGTATTTTCTTTCCATCAATTGCCAACAAAACATTGCCAGGACTTAAAGCATTTTTGCTTTCAGGCTTAGAAATTCTTTATTGCATGTTTTCTTCATTGCTTAGAAAGATTTCAGTGATATGAATTTATAAAAAAATAATATCCATTTTAGAACTTATTGAAAATGTTAATATTTTTGTTAAAAAATAGTGTTGGGTATAACTTGAAAAGGGGGAAAATGATTAACCAGGTAATGGATGTTGTCAAATATTCAAGTTTATGTTAAACATTGTATATGATATCAATGAAAAAAAACTTCCATTTGCACTGTGCATAATCTTTTAAATTTAAAAATTGGTATTTTTAATGGATATCGAAAATTGATTTTCTTGTTCAAGTGAACAGTTTGTCTTAAATTGAAAATAGTGAGTTTATTTTAATTTTTGTTATTGACGTAAAAAAATTACTTTAAATAATTTATTTTGGTAAAACTTTCTTTTTTTATATAATTAAAATGAAATTATAGTTATAATTATTACCATTAGTTTACTTTTTTTTCAACTATACTTTGTAATAGTTATGAAATTGACATTTATTCTCTGACTATATAAAGAGTTGTTTCCAGTATTGAAAAATTTAATTCCACCTCAAATGACGTTGCGCAGTATATTTCTATTTAAATGGTTTACAAATTCAATTATGTCCTTATAATTTTTCTTAAAATTGGCTGAAAGATTTCTTAAAGTTCCACTTTTATATTTACTACCATGTGCTATAGCATGTAATATCATAATAAAAGTTTGTAATATAGTAAATCAAAAATGTAGTAAACACTTCACTTTATGTACATTAAACAAGGTAAAGTTTTAAGTAAACATAATTTGTGGTAAATTGCCAATTTATTTAAATACACTGATTTGAACCATAAGAATAAAATTTAGTAATTAGGGAAAATATAAATTAGAGAAAATGTAAGTAAGGTGGTACATAATTTTTATTGTATGTTTTAAGTTTGTTATTAGTTAAGAATTTTGTTTAAAATTGTGTGTAATGATTATATATATTCCTTATTTTACCTATGTATAACATTTTTAGCATCCAACACATTTTTTAAAATAAATATATAAAATAGTAATAAAGTAATTTCAAATTATTCTTGCATTCAAATCTAACTAGATAACTTTTTTGTTTATTATATTTTGTTTAAAATTTTTGCCTATCATTTCCTAATGAAGTATTTTTTTTTCTAGGTGAATATGCTGGCTTTGATGAAACTCAACCTACCTGTGAACAAGATGGTAAAGCACAAGTTGCTGCATATCTTAAGCATCGTTATGGCTTTCAAAGGTTAATTATGGTTGGAGATGGTGCTACTGATCTAGCTGCTTCACCTCCTGCTGTAAGAATTGTTTATTAATTATATTTTGTATTTGAATTATACTTGTTGGAATATTTTTTATGTTTTTAATTTATTAAATTCTTCATTAATCAAATAGATTAAATTGTTGAAGATTGGAACATGCACACATATATTACTATGTTATATGATATTTTGTTAATGCTTTTTCAAAATTTTTATTAATATTTTAAAAAATAATTCATGTAAATGTTAAGATTTTTAAATGATATAAAGAAGTGATTATAAATCCATAAAGTATCTCCTTATTGATACTTAATTATTTTAAAACTGAATATTTCATTCTTGTTTCAAATCCTAAGAAAAATGAAAAAGTATATAATTTATAGAATTTATTATGTTCTATGTAGAAATTTGACAAAATTGTGACATTGAAAGTCTGAAATAGTATTCTGAAATGGAAAGGAAGTAAAAGATTGTTGCTCGAATTCTTTCATTTACATAAACCACTTTTTTATAAATAGTATATACAGTATTCTGTGCTATATTCATAAATGAAGTCTTATAAATTTATCTATAATAATTGAAATATATTGGTTCCTATAAGTAAACTTTGCTGTTATGCAAAAGGTAGGTCTCCTTTTAACACTTTTTATACGCAAAGCATTGTTATACTAAACACTTAGTAATAGCTTTTAAAAACTGGTTCTATAGCTAATTTGTTAGAAAGAGAGACAGATTCACTTTTAAGTATAACAAATTCCCCTATACTCATAATATATTATTGATCTGTAATTCCATGTCAATAAGATATTTATATAATAATTATTAGAGCACTGAAAATAATTTCTTAGATTTTTAAAAGAAAAATTAATATTTCGTGTAGAATTTTAAATGTTGATAGTTTAACTTTTTTTGAGAAACAGTAAATTTAGTATATTTATGTATATTAATCACTGTGACAACATAAATCTTGCTTCTTTGATTGAATATTTTTATCTAAATTGTCTTTAAAAAGTTTGATTTAATTGATCTAACAAAATAGAATTTATTACCAATATGATCAAAATTCCTATTTAAAATTTATTATTAGATATTGTCATTTTATATTCATTTTAAATATAAATGTTATGAATTTTTCTGTTTTAAAACTATGCAGTTATTGAAATTTAAAGGCTTTTCCAATAAAAAAAATGTTCTTTAATATTATTATTTTTAGAATATCTGGACTTGAGCTTTAATGTTAATGTAAGAAAATTTCTCTTAATTTGTTACTTTTCTGAGTTCCTGCTATTAAAGAAGGATAAAATTACTTTTTAACTGTATGTATGTTAAATTTTTGGTTGATTAACAAATCATTTTACGCTTTCCCAGGTATAATATTTTGTGAATTAAAACTGATTCTGAAAAATTACACTGAGTAATCTGAGATTCTAATCTTATTTACTATCAGAGATAGATCTCAGCTCAATATAAAAAGATTTTGAACAAAATGAATGATTGATTTCTGAGTTTAAAAGTGTTATTAGATTGATTTAAATTCATCAGATCTAATATTATATATTCAGGAATATCAGTTATAATTGTTACTTTAATCATCTTTTTACTATAACATTATTATAATGATGTATTTCTAAAATAAATGACTGAAATTTATTCAGAATTTTGAATGACAATAGTAATGTCTAGAATAAATATGATACAATTGGTGTCAGAATTAACAGTTAAGAAAGGTTGATACAACAGCTCTTTTGAAGGATTTAAATAATGAATCTTTTAAAAGAGTTAAACAAAAATATTTATCTGTTATTGAAACTAAAGGAATAGTAATTGATAAATAACATGATGAAATGTTCCTGTCTCCAATTTAAATTTATTTAAGAGATTTATTCAGCTTAAATAATTTTAATGCTACAAGGGGGAGGGAATATGTGTGAAAATCAGAAGCTCAGAATATTTTAGTCTTACAATTCTAAACTTTAATACCATGCACTTCAAGCTATTTGTTAATTCATAGAGAATCTTGTAAAGAACTTGGGATGATACATTTTTGGATCTTGAAAATCAAAATGCAAAAAAACTGAAACATTTAACAGTTATAATATTTAAAATGTTATACCATATTAGTTCGTAACATTAATGATTCTGTATTTATTTACAGGATCTCTTCATTGGATTTGGAGGTAATCAGATTCGAGAAAAAGTGAAAAAAGAAGCAAAATGGTTTGTCACAACATTTGATGAACTTACCAAAGATCTTCTAAGGAAGTGAAAATAGCTTTTTAAATTATTTTTAAACATTTGTTTCATCTTACTGTGATCTTAAACTTTTCCAGCAGATTTTCAATCTGTGAAGTGGCATTTTCTTTTATCCATATTGTATTTATATAAGTTATGCAAGATCACATTAATTTAGTTGCCTATTAAGTTATTGTATCATAAATTATTTATGAAAAAACTGATCACACAAAAGGCATCATCATTTTTTAAAATTTCTGTAAAATACTGTCTCACTCACACAATACTTTGTATTTTCCTTTTCAAATGTTTTATAGTGATTAGAAATATTTGTAATTTTTTCATAGAAAATACTTATTTATGCATAAAACATATAGTGCATTTTATATATTAACACTGTTTCAAAACTGTACAGGAGAATTTGAAAACTATCTGTATAAAGGATGCAGTGTCCTTTTGTTAATTAAGTTAAAATTATTAATATTTTCATGATTTTTTTCCTTGACTTTCTCTGAAATTAGAATGTTCTGCAACTAGAGCTTATGAAGAACAAAAGTTACTTTTTTAATAGATTCTTTGTCAAAAATATTTTAAAAACATTAATTTCTTAAAAAAAGTTAGAAAATTAATGGTAATATCTTGATTAATTATTATATTTAAAGCCTTCATATATATATATATATATATATATATATATATATATATATATATATATATATATATATATATAAAAATATGATTAATTTATCGAAGTGTATTTTTCATGAAAGCATGTATTAAAAGGCATTAATATGTAAAATAATAAGATCGTTATTAAGTATTAAAGATTTTTCAGTTCATAAATATTTATGTTTACATTATTCCAAATTTATTTTCAATATAAATTGGTACTTTTTTTAAACATTAAAGTTTATTAAATATTCATTCAAATATATTTATAATCATTTTCAGTATTATTATCTTTTCTTCTAATACAAATTTAATATTTAAACAAAATAATTTATAAATTTTAATACTTTACCTACGATTTGTATAAAATGGCAGTATTAATTAGCTTACAAGAAGTTCTAGAATTTCTTCCATCAAAAATACTTCAAAAAAATATTTTTGTATATATGACATGTGAAAACCAAATACCATATTTTGAATTACTTGGACAACCCTGTGATGTGCTTTTACTAGCAGATTTGTTAAATCTGCTATTGTTTAGTTTGCTTATATTTGTAATAAATTGTTTTGTTTCTTCAGTCATTGTCTATTTATTCATTTACTCATTCTATTCAACTCTATTATGAGTTTTTATATGTTTTTTTGACAAACAATACTACCTTTTAAAGTATAGTCTGTTGCTTCAAATCAATTTGATAATTCATACACAACAATATTTTTACTATCAAGTACATACAGTTATTCTTATTCATAAATGCATATTACTACGTAATGATTTAGGTATTTTTGAATAATTGAATTTTACTTTCTAACGAATTTGAATATTGTTTCCTATTGCTGCAAAATAACTTGATTATTGAACATTTAACAGTGATTTTATATATAAAATGTGCATGCTTTACATAAAAAGAAAATTAAAGTGAAAATAAGTGCTATTTATATCTATCATTAAATGTAAAGTGTCTAAAGCAAGAGCAGTCACTAAGTCGATCACAATCGACCTGTAGATTAACAAGACATTTTGGGACCCCTTTATTAAAGTAAACATATTTATGGAATGGTGCCAGCTAAATTGGAGAATTTGCTTTTCATAGTATCTATAGTTGTGTTTTCTTAACCAAATATTTCTATGAGTGAACAGGTGACATGTGTATCTTTATGATGATACATAGATATATTTTGTTACAGATTCATCAATTCATGTGTTTACTGCTACTGCATTGATACATCCAATCTAGCAGCCACTCTTGGCTCTAATATTCAATTTGTCAGTTTTGTATCATATTTTTGCTGTAAAACTAGTAATATCATATTTTAAAAGAGTTACAATGTTAAAAACGCATACAATTTTAATAAAGTGTTGTCTTCCTTATATCTAGCCTAGATTTGGCTGTACCTGTTTAATGGAAACTTTTGGGAATGTTCTTCCATATTTCAGAAGTAGAACCCCCTTGAGGTATTTCACTTGGAGGACAGTATGACTACAAAATATTTAACGTTCTCCAACCGACTTTAAGTAAAATATGACAGGCCTGCTTTTTAACTGGGAATCAAACTACCTTCTGATAATGACAACACCCTAACCAATCAGAACATAGGGATCACTTCCAAAGATAGCCACATCAAAATCGTGCAGGGAAGTTTTGATACATGTTTTCTCTTAAAAAATAATTGAGTAAATAAAAATTTAAATTTTTATTTTTGCCCAACAATATTTTCTAAAATCCAACACTATATCTAATGTTCTAGCATTTTGACATTAAGTTGTTGAATAATAACAGCCAAAGGCTGTTATAAGACGTTTTTAGCATCCACTGTGTCAATTGCTGTGTAGAAGGACTTCTCATAGATAGTGGGCCATATCATGTGTCACAAAGGAGGAAACCTGAAAAACTTTACAGCACACTCTCCGATGAACGTGCATACAAGAGACAAACCAAAATTCTCGTTAAACAATAGGCGAGATTAAATCGAGTACCATATTGTCTAAAGAACATCCTAACATTAAGCCGTGCTGAGCCGATGTTATTATAATTCAAATAACAAAATCGTAATAATTAGCTATAAACATTATACTGGAAGTAACTGTAAATAAAGTTTGAAACGACATGCAAATAATCTTTCGGAATGCATATTATACCGAAAATAACTAGAGATAAAATTTGAAGACATAGACCTCAAAAGTTCAGGACAACTATATTTAGTTACAACAGCAGGCTTATATGCCTGGAGATTGAGCCAAACAGATTTTCTCGCATGTATAGGGGTACGGACGAATCTCGGATTGTACCTTAAGTTTGGAATACTCGTCAATCATCCAGTGCCTCGTAAAATTGAACCATAGTCTGGTCACCCTTTAGTTGGTAACCTCCCTTCTACATATACGCTACACCAGTGGAAGGACTCTGGATGTCACAGAATAACATGAGCACGTCCTTAATTGATGGAATTCCATCAACTTAGTAATGAAGAATGTTATCAGTCATTGAGCCCGGTAAATGATGTTGATCCTATGGGAAGCGGTGTAAAGCAACTGAGGCACAGCTCACGTGTACAGGTGCAGCTATCTTTATGTTAGAGGTACAAGAAAGTACACTAATGTAGTAACGAGTAGAGCTATCTATGTAGTTTCAGAACGATGCTAGATTTCTTTTATCGAATCTGTGATGACAGTCAAATTCCTTGGTAACTAGAAACCAGATGTTTTCTATTCATGAGATATCTTGCCAAGGCAAAATCTGAATTATTTTTATAATTAACTAAGGTAATATAGGCGATATGTGTGGGCGTGTACTATCTTGTTAAAACATCTTTCTCAAGATTCGGATAAAGAGTAATGTCATGAGCTTTAATACAATAGCAACAGTGTAATGGTCACAGCTCAAAGTACCATCATAGTGAATAACAGGTAATAGATGTGTCTACAAAGACACTGTATGATATCACTATAGAGGTTGATCCAGGCTAAAACTCGCAATATCAAATGCAGTGTGGTAATACCCCTTCTTCACAGTACCATCAACCATGGATACAAACACCATGATGCTGTAAACATAACTTTAACGTTTTAACTGCAAGGATTTTTTTAAAAGGCAACATCACGAGATTTCTGCAATGAAATGCATTGATCACACTATTGACTTTCTGTCTGCAATGTCTTGTCAAGTGTAGTTAAAGCCAAATGAAATCAAATAGTAAAATGTAGTAGCCATAATCGAACGATGCTGCGAAAAGTATCATTAAACTATTCGTGCTGACATCTATAGTTTTACAAACAACAATATTTCAAATGCACTAATCATAACGTGGTTTTATGATCCATTAAAGTCATACGGATAATACGCTTATCTTCCCAGTTGTTAACCATTCAGGATGCTGTATCCAGCGTGGTATTCCAAATGATCATCCTGAAGTCCTCGATTTTTTAATCATGTCTTTTTATCAAATTAAAATATTTATTAAAATTATCTACTGACGATAATTTGAAATGCAAATTAGTGAATAAACTTAAGACATGAGTATAAAAATACAATAAAACAATTATTTTCTTTTCATGCCTCTGTGATTAAAATAACATATGAAAAATTCTGCTTTTTTTACGCGGATAATTGTCTTTTTAATTTTACCGCAACTTTCCAGTATTTATCAAGTAATAAAATAACCCCAATTCCTTCTTACTTCAGAAAGGATTTTTAAGTCTGTACATTCATATAATTAAAACAATATATTATAATCATATACAAAACTTTATTAAAATAAGTTATTGCATGCAATTATACAGATAAAGTTGTACTGATTCCTTTCTTATGTCCTTACTTAGTAACGGAAATGGCATTTATTTCCCCTTCTCAGCCCATCTAGCAAGGGGTGAATAAATCCTCTCGCTTCAAGGTATGGACACACAGTTCGGACAGGAAATGCATGCGTATGCGAAATCCCTTTTTCCTCGGGGGAAGCAGGCGCGTGGACCAAGTGATATACCAGATGAGAGAGGAGTCGAACGATCCCAACCACTTGGTACGCGACCGTCTTGTGTGATGTAGTAGAATGTAATCACCGTTTCTGTGAATTGAAGTCTTGATTCTGTTCTTCGCACCAAACACGACCACTGAATCCCAAAGTGGTGATCCCCGAGAATTATGAATCTCATATTTATGCTCGTATTTCCTGAATAAAAACTGCATAATTATAGAGTTAGCGGCTGTTGTCATACCAGCATTCATAAAAGCAGACCCTTCGTTGTGGTTCTAGATGATGGAAAGTACTTTCGCACTAGCGACTCCTAAGCCTGTAACTGACTCTAAAACGAAATATAATTATGAAGTCGCTCATTTTCCTCCAGAAACTGCAACCATCGTTAGCGATGTCATTATGCAGCCAGACACAACAGACCCATACCAGAATCTGAAGGGAAAACTAGTAGAACGGTGTTTGGAAAGCAAGATTCAAGAAATTCGGCGGTTGTTAGGAGGAGAAAATCTGGATGACCGGAAGCTTTCGGCATTGTTACGGAGCATGAAACGTCGCGCCGAGAACCACAACATCGATGATTCCTTACTCCTAGAGCTTTTCAATCAAGCAATGTCAGTTCCAGTGCAGACGATCCTACCATCAATATCTCCTCTGACTTCCGACAAAGCTGCTGAGATTGCCAAGAGAATTCTGCAAATTCCTCCTCATAATGTCTTTGCTGTCTCCAGTCAAATTCCTACTCAATCATCATTCACCTTAGAAAAGAAATTCAACTTTGATTCTCTCTACAAGGAAATAAAGGAGCTACGTAAGGAAATTGCGGAAATATGATACAGATCGAGAAGAAAGAATCGGAGACAGGAGAATTTTCACCATCGGCAATGATCTTCGTCAAGGGAAAACTCTGCTTTTATTATGCCCGATTTAAGGAAAAGGCTCGAAAATGTACACCTCCATGGTGATTCCAGGGAAATGCTACTCCGGGGGAGTAGCTTTGACGGACTCCTCCTGCGAAAATTTTACATCTCGTCTCATGTTCATAACGGACAAAAATACAGATACGTGTTTTCTTGTTGATTCAGGGAGTGATGCTTCTATAATCATCCCCTCTAAACAAGAACGCACACTTCCCTGCAAACATTTCGCGCTGCTAACGGCAGTACTATCGATGTGTATGGTCGGAAATCGGTAACGGTCAATTTTGGGTTACGAAGAAATTTTACCTACTCATTTTATATTTGTAATGTATCCAGTGCAATATTAAGTGCAGATTTTTTTATATCGTTTTATTTACCCAGACTTAAGGAATAAGCGTCTTGTAGATAATACAACGAATTTAAAAGTATATGGTAAACTATTTAACTAAAATATTTCTATAAAATCTGTTTTTGTAAATACTGCATCTGACATATGGTAAAATATTGTCAAAATACCCCGATATTACAAAATTACCAGATCCTGATATGCTATAAAATATAATACAGTTCATTATATAAATACCAAAGGTCCCCCAGTCGAAGCCAAGCCTAGACGTTTAGCATTTGACCGTCTAAAAAGTGCAAAAGATGAATTTCAGAGCATGATTGAACTGGGCCATTTGCGAGCAATGGCCCAGTTTAACCTGGTGGGTACAATATGTCACTATTTTCATTTCTGTTTGTCATTCTAGCTTCTTAACATATAGCCTACTAACATATTATATTTACCCAGCATAATTTTATTTTGTATATTTAAAAATAATAATAAAAAATTAAAAAAAAATAAAAAACAAAAATAAAATACATAAAATTACTAAAAGCACAAATAAAGCAGATATTTTTTATTCTCATTTAATTAACATACTAACACCTAATTTACTAATTACTTTTATATAGTTACTAATAATTTTTTATATTTACTTTAATGCTTACTTAAATTTCTCTTGCCGTTTTGACGGGAAACTCAAATTTTAGAACACAATTGGCGCCAGCCAATCAGAGCAAATCTCACCGCTAGATTTCGTCCATTTTTAACTAAACATAAAAATTTACTAACAGATTGCACTTGAATAAGAATTATTAATCAATAAAATTCAGAAAATGTGCTGTAAACAAATATTAAAATATCTAACATTAAATTATTATAAATTTAATTTAAAACCTACTAAACTTGACACACAGTCTACACTCTGACACAAAAAATAGTTAACCACGCCCCTAAGATACAACTTCCAATAATATGCCAGACGGATTTCAGATATAGATACAAACATCATTCCAGATCCAGAATAGGGTGAGGGTCCTAGGACTCAAGAACCTCCCAACAAGGCCGAGCCGAAGTAGCATTCTGGCTCTAGCACCCGTACTGATCGGACGTGTACACTTGAGCTCCAATACGCTGACGCCGTTGGCAATAAAGCCTATCCAAGCTCGTGCATGCCAAGTGCAAAGGTGTCTCTTTCTCAGCTTATTTTATTTTCCACTAGAAAAAAGCACTTTTCAGTGCTATAAACGGTTGTTAATTCTTGACATAAATTCGGAATGAAATCGAACATGGACAACGGAACCCAGCCAACTACGAAGGTCTCTCTCACTCCACAACAAGTGGAAATTCTAAGATTTGATATGGAGAACACCAAACGAGCCAAAAGGGCTCTGCTGGGCAGCAGAACATGCTCTGAGGCTGTGCACCCACAGCAACATCTAATTGATCATTTAGATCGTAAGATAAATTACTACAGAGAAACTCAAAGGACATCTAGTGCAGGTATCTATACTGATTATTCTGTTCTGGCAACCCCCTCTCAGACTGAACCAAAACTAGATAAGATAGTAGATAACAGTATTAATAAAGTTAAACCAGCTAATGTTGCTGGAAGCAAGTGTAAAAGAGCAAACGAGCATGAAGAGGATTTTGTAAGTCCAAAAAGATCAGCGAAGGTTACACTAGTAAAGGCCAATGTTGCCCACGAAACCACAATAAATTCTTTCAAAGTGCTAAGCGCCGAACAAGGCCTAGCCGATCAGATGAACGACAGTCCCTCAGCACAAGCCCAGCCCACAGAAAAAATACCCCCAATAATTGTTAGATAAAGTGAAAACCATATTAAATTTCTGGAAATTTAAAAAAGCAAAGTAAATTTCGAATTTGAGGCAAAAATTTCAGGTGAAAATTTAAAAATATTTGTCAAGAAAGCAGAAGAGCACAGGATGTTCACTGTACTATATGAAACAGGAAAAACTGAGTATTGGGCAATATGAGGCGCAATAAGTTATTAGGATATACTCAGATTTTTTTTTACCTATTGCGCAATAGGAATAATAAAAACAAAGAAAGTATGTGATCAGAAGCCTTCCTCTGAATACTAGCACTGAGGCAATAGCAAATGATTTGATAAATAAAAGGTTTTCAAATAAACAGGGTCAATAGAATGACCAATTTAAGGAACGGCTCTCCCATGCCCCTATTCCTCTGCACAATGTTTGCGTCACAAGACACCCCCAACATTCATGAATTGAGCACTCTTTGCCACATTTCAGGCGTTGCAGTAGAAAACTATAGAGGCCCCAAATCAGTAATGCAATGTTACAATTGCCAAAAATTCCACCATAATGCTGAAATGTGTCACATGACACCACGATGTGTTAAATGCGCAGAACGCCATAACACACACGAGAGACTGCCAGCATGAGAAACCACAATCACAAAAATGCACAAACTGCCAGGGAAATCACCCTGCAAATTAAAAGGGATGCCCAATATTTCCCAAACTTAAACCCAAAGCCCCAAAAATTAATAAAAATATTGAAAATCTTAATCAAAATTTTATTAGGCCTGGATTCTCATATGCGAAAGCAGTCCAACCACCAGCTCCTCAAGCCCCGCCCATGCCTATCACAGCCAATCAGAGCTCAGAAAATGGCTCAGAATTTTCAGATTTCGCTCAAATAATGGCCGAAGTTAGAACAATTTTTAAAGGAATTAATCTCAAACATTTACTACAGGAACTGAAGCAAAAAACTTCAGCAACAGATAAATTCTTCCTGCTAATTGCTGCATGCGCAGTACTTCCAGAAAAGCCCAAAACCATAATATGTCTGGCATCAAATCTGATCTGCTAGTTTCCTCTTGGAACACCTGCGGGTTGAGAAACAGGGCCGACGAGTTTCGTATTTTTGTCAATGAGCACTTCCCCGATATAATTCTTGTCCAAGAGACTTTCTTAACACCATAAATAAAAGTTAATCTGAGTAATTACTGTGTTTATAGAAACGACAGGAAATTTAGCTCCAATAGAGCCAGTGGAGGCACCTGCATCTATGTCAAACGCTCCATTCCACACCACCACGTAGCCACATCCACTCTCCAGGCAGTCGTAGCGTCTATAGTCACCTTGACTACACCTTCACTTTTACATATTACCATTTGCTCAACATACTGAAACGAAAACCCAAATATAATTACATAAATATGGATCTAGAAATTTTACTTGCTATTAACTACAACATAGTAATATGTGGAAACCTAAACGCTAAACACAGGGCATGGAACTGCCACACAAATAACAAATCAGGAGTAAGACTTAGATCATTCGCTCTCAAAGCTGATCTAACAATCCATGCCCCGCCAACACCCACTCATTTTGGCCAAAAAAAGGGCACTTTTATTGATATAGCAATTAAAAGGGGATTACATAACCCATTTAAAATTAACGCTCTCACGGAACTCAGTTCAGATCATAACCCAATCATGATCGAGTTCAACACAATAAAATATTTACACCCCCTCCAAACACTACCACGGATTGAGAAAAATTTTAGATAATATTCCATTTAATTTAAACACAAAGGAGCAAATAGATGCAGAAAAGGAAAAATTCACTTATGAGGTACTCAGAGCGCATGGCGAATCATAGAAGCCGTACAAACCCCACACCCTCCCCTCCCTCCCCAAAAAGCTCCGTGATTTAAAGAAGGAGAAAAATAGACTTAGAAGACTATTTCAAGAAACAAGAGACCCCAATTTCAAAAATTATATAATTAAACAAGCAATAAATTTAGAACCCAGCTCAAAAATCACAATCATGCACAATGGAGAGATAAACTACGATCATCGAGTACTGATGACAATTCTTTATGGAAAGTTGTCGGTATGATCAAAGCTAAATCACGCATAGTCCCGCCCATTCAGGGCCCAAATGGACTAAATTACACAGATTCAGAAAAAGCAGAAGCTATTGCAACTAGTTTTAAAATGCAATTTCTTCCGAACAACATTTCAATTAGATCAACCGAAAAAAAAGGTTGAAAAAACCATTTCACATTATCTCTCCAGAACACATACACTGGTGATATCTCCCACCACTCCCTCGGAAGTTATTAGCCACATACACAAAACAAAAATAAACAAAACACCTGGCATTGATCGAATATCCAATAAAATGATTAAAAAATTGCCTCTTAAAACGCCATTTAAATTGACCATTCTGATCAATGCCTCAAACACTCACACTTCCCCACACCATGGAAAACAGCATCAGTAATTCCCATTCCCAAGCCTAATCTTGATCATCACATACTAACAAATTATCGGCCAATTAGCCTGCTACATACTTTTAACAAAATCAGTGAAGCCCTAATACTTAAAAGATTGGACACCCATCTAAAAAACAACAGCATCATAATTCCACAACAGCATGGATTTCGAATGAAACATTCCATCATACATCAACTTCTAAGAGTAAGAGAAATAATCGCAAAAAATTTTGTTAAAAAACGCAACAATACTGGTGCTACATCACTTGACATTGCTAAAGCTTTCGATAGAGTTTGGATTGAGGGATTCATATACAAACTAATTAAGATTCGTCTTCCAGACCCCTTAATTAAACTACTACTTTCGTACCTAACAAATCGCAGCTTCAGAGTGGCAATAAACCACACATATTCCACCAAAAAATTGATAAAAGCAGGTGTTCCCCAGGGATCAAAACAGGACCCTAGACTTTTCTTAATTTGCATTAATGATATTCCCCACTCGAAGCTTACATTTTTACAGTTATTTGCACGACACATTCATATTAGCAGAACGTCCGCAAATATCACAAATTACAGCATTAAACACTCACCTAAAAGAGTTAGAGCTGTGGTTCAAAAAAGGGAAAATTTTAATTAATAATGACAAAAGTACAGCTATCATCTTCACGAGGAAAAAATACCCCCTACAGAAAATGTTTACATTAACGAGTCCCCCATACCATGGTCAGCAGAATTTGTATATTTAAAAATAATAATAAAAAATGAAAAAAAAAAATAATAAAAACATAAAATTACTAAAAAAAACCCCCCAAAAAAAGCAAGGATATTTTTTGTATTCTCATTTAATTAACATACTAATACTAAATTTACTAATCGAATTTTTATATTTACTAATAATTTTTTTATATTTACTTTAATATTTACTTAAATCTCTAATGCCGATTTGGTGGGAAGCTCAAATTTTAGAGCACAATTGGCGCTAACCAATCAGAGCAAAACTCACCGATAGATTTCGTCCATTTTTAACTAACCATAAAAATTTACTAACAGATTACACATGAATAAGAATTATTAATGAATAAAATTCGGAAAATGTACTGTAAACAAATATTAAAATATCTAACATTAAATTATTAAAAATTTAATTTAAAACCTACTAAACTTGACACTCAGTCTTCACTCTGACATGAAAAATAGTTAACCCCACCCCCAAAGAAACAACTTCCAATAATATGCCAGACAGATTTCAGATATAGATACAAACATCATTCCAGCTCCATAAGAGGGTGAGGGTCCTAGGACCCAAGAACCTCCCAACAAGGCCGAGCCGAGCCAAAGTCGCATATGTGAGCATTAAAAAGCCAATATGCTTCTCCCTTGCATATGGTGCGTAAAAAGGGTAATGTCGAGTGGAGATCGGTGGGTGATTTTCGTGCCCTTAATGCACAAGCTATTAAAGAACATTATCCGATTCCTTGCAAAACCGATTTTACTTCAGATTTGCATGGAAAACTAGTGTTTAGTCATGTCGCCACTTGACTCTAGCCACTTGGTACGCGACCGTCTTATGATGTAGTAGAATGTAATAAACGTTTCCGTGAATTGAAGTCTTGATTCTGTTCTTCACACCGAACACGACCACTAAATCCCAAAAAAGTAATCATTGCGAATCATTCATTTACTGATTGAATAGAAAGTCTGTTACGAAATATATCTCAAAATACGTAATTATAAAGTAAAAATCCAAGGAAAATGTAGTGTCAAATGTATTCATGTGTGAAATTAGGCTGAACCATTTTCATTTATCTTAGCTGATAATGTGACATTCAAATTCGATTATTTTAAAGACAAATATGAAGAACAGTATAATTCGTAGTCCTTGAAATAAACAAATCTGATAAGAAAGTTTGTCTCTTTTCCCCCTCAAATTTATGGCTTTTTTTGTGGCAGTGCTGTTAAATTTCAATTATTATAGATTTTTAAATTCTGGTACCCACATTTTATAGACTTTATCTGATATTATCACTTTTTACAAGTTAATTTATTACATTTAACTATTAATAGAGAAGTTACAAAATGTATAATTTATCTATCAATATTTCAAACAAATCGTAAATAAGACTCAAATTAATGACATAAAAGACTTGCAATTAATAAAAATAATTAATAATATTTTAGTGATATCTTTTTTTAAAAAAGCCGATTGTTTCAATAATTATAAAGTATAATGATGGAGCTTAATGCATGCTACAGTAACACCAAATTATTAAAAATAAAATATATATAATTACATACAATTATAAAGTAATAAATCTTTATCAGAAGTAATATTATAAATAAATAGTATAGCTAATATAAAAAATAAAATCACGCATATTCGGTCTCATGAGCTAAAGAAAATGTCAGTAAAACCAAAAAATATCCAGCCATTTCATAAAAATACAATATTAATTTGAATTAATATCATTGAAGTTGGCTATTTTCACTAGAATCAATTAATTCTAATGAAAAAAAAATAGACTTCAATAATAATAATTCAAACAAAATGTAGAAAGCATTATATTTAAGGATTTAAAACACTTAGAAAAGTATTCATACTGTCATTGATTTTCATTGTAAAACAGTAGTTTAAGATACTTTTATGAGTAAAAACAGACTATAGAATAATTTTAAATATAATTGCATTGTATCAAATGTAAGAGAAAGAACTGAATATCGGGAAAATAATCTCACTGAAGTCTTTTTCACTATAGTTGTTATCACCATGGGGGAAGGACATATATTTTTTTTCCATAGATGTATATTTATATATATATTTTTTCCTCCTTTTTTTATGTATAACTTTTTGTTTAATTTCTCTTTTAACTCCTATTGAAGTAATATAGAAATCCTTTTCCTCATTTTTCACAAGCAAAATACTTTGAAAAAATCTGAAAAACTGTATAATTCACGTTTATGAAATGCATTGGCAAATTATGCACAACTAAAGTGTTCTCAAAATCATAATATGATTATTGTAAAATCATAATTGATATTAGTATTATTCGCACCAAAATTTAAAATTCATTTGCCCTCTTCAAATAATTTTAAATATAAAAATTCAGAAACTTTCAATAAATATGATTAAAATTAATGAATATAATGTATTATGATAAAAAATATAATTATTAAATTAATAAGTAATAACTAAGAGATATTCCAAATAAACTTCTCCTTATAACTGAAAATTTGCTTTTTTTAAAAAAAAAATCTTATTTATCTTAAACAAGATGATATTCTTTTACCCCATTCAGATCATTCAATTTTCGCCTTAAGTACAAGTATCATAGATTAGGAGCAGTGACAACAGTCACCGGAAACATTTTCACAAGGAGATCAAATTAACTATATAACAAACCCTTAGTAATGCAACAACTCAACTCATAGAAACTGTGTCAAACATTTTTTTCTCTCTGATGGTCAGTTGTTTTTGTTTCTGTTCTTAATAAAATGGCCGACGTAGGTAGACGGTCAGAATCGTATTCTCCGAAATCGAGCCCTAGAGGGTCTCGATCTCCTGTAGTTCCTCGAGAAAACTCGACTGGAACTTTAAAAACAACAATATCATTAGGAAAGGGAAAAACTCCTGCAATCTGGCATAGTGGACCATTTTATCTCATGAAAGAACCTCCAAGTAAGAGAAATATGGTTGCGAAATATAAGAAATCTTAAATGCCCATATTGAAGTATAGCTTTTAAATTTTCGTTGCTCTCTGTTTAATTACACTTTGCTATACACATTCTTACTAAGTAAAATAATTTTAATGCGATGTTGAATTTGGTTTGGAAATCTTTATGAAATTCAATACAAAAATTTGTTTCTCATTTGCATTTTTTTTTTAATTTTTGCTTCTTTAACATTATATTTTTTTTATTAAATATATTATTGATATTAAAATTTTTAATTAATTTTTTTAGCAAATTGGTAATAAAAGAAATATTTTCATAAAACTGATGAAAGAGCGTTATAGATACATAACTCGGTGAATTATTAATTAACTCAGAGAATTCATTTAAATTGTTGACAATTAAATGAATATTTAAAAATCATCTTCGTCTTAAAAATCTTTAAAATAATTTTTAATTTAAATTTGCTTTAGCAGAATGTTTTCTCAATTTGTATATGTTTTATACTATAAAGCTATTTTCATTTGAATTCATAATATAAAAAATTAGAATCTCTGATTCCATTCAAAAATTGTTTTCGAAAATTATTTCTGATATTAGAATATAACTACTCTTTCTTGTTTAGAGATTTAAATTATTTTATAGATATGAACATGTTAATGTTTTTCATAAATAAATCAATAAAAATGTCTCATTTCATATAGGCTAATTATAATATATGATGAATTCTAAAATTAATCTAAAAAAAATTATTTCACTCAAAGTGCAAGTGAAATTTTGGTTACCTTACACCAGCTTTAGTTATTACAAAATTTATGAAAATAAAGTTAATGTTAATCCAACATAAATTTGTATTATTTCTTTCAATTTGCATATTGAAAATTTTCAAATATCCAGATTGATATATTGTTTTAAATTTAATGTAATATTCATAAAAAAATTTTGCAACTATTACAAAACTTGAAATAAATATTGTAAAGTTAATATAGTAACTTTACTATATGTCAAAGTGTCTAATAACTTCTATTCAATTTCAAATTTCTTGTAGGTTTTACCAAGTATAGATGAAACAGTATGCTGTCGATAACTAACAATAGCTGCACCGATTTTTCGACAAAACTTATTTAAAATAAAACAATAAGTTTAATTGCTATAATCATTTATTTAGGATTTCAAATGGCTAAAATATTTAGAAAGGTGAGAATATATATTTTATAAAGTTTTCATACACAAAGATTAAACTTAATTAGTAATGTCTTGTTAGCAATTCTTCATTCTACTTTTCGTATCAAAGCATGTAATCAAAACAATAATTATATTAAATTCTTACAGTAAAAATTATAAAATATTCTCAAATCAGGTAAATTTTTTTATTTTATTTTTATTTATTTATTATTGCCGTAATATTTGTAATAAGAGTAATTTCAAAATCTTTTAATAATTTAATTGGTCTTTTTATCTTAATTTCTTCATAAGGAAAAGAATTTAGTATATCTAACATTTGTATTTTTGCTTAATTAATTTGCTTGCTTTTTAACATTAAAAATAAATTCTGTACTTATAATGTACTTTTGAAAAAACCTTGAATGTGTTACTCCCTTAAGATTTTAATTGAACTGAAATTAACTTTAGATTTAACACCATAAATTACATTGAGCTGTTACACTCTCTAACTTTGAAAATTTTTTTACAGTTGTGTTTATTTTAATAACCATATGAAGTTGTTTTAAATGTTTTATTTTTATATTTGTAGAGAGTGAATTAACTGGTGCAACTAATTTGATGTCCTACTACAACTTGGAACATTCCTATAATAAATTTTGTGGCCGTAAAATGAAAGATCAGTTGAGCGCTTTTTTACCAAATTTACCTGGTAACATTGATGGACCTGGAAGTCAAGATAACAGGTATCAAATAAAAACAATAATAGAAATAAATTGAAAAAATCATTCTTATGTTTGTTGATTTTTTATGGGTATAAAATTGTATCTTGTGAATTGTTTTGCAATTATCAATCAAAAGTTAGTGTAAGCTTTCATAAAAACATTCCAATAAATACTGACTAGTCTTCTTTAGTTCATTTTAAAATTTTAATTCTGTTTATTTCTATACATTTAATCATATACCAATAAGTAATAATAAGTCAGTACACATATTTTAAAATAAGTTGAGGTATAAGAATTGAATAATTAAAGTAAGATTTTTTTAAAGGATTGATAAATGTTGAATCTAAAGTATAATATTGCTCTTACAAAAGGTGATATTATTAATCTATGGAAATGATATTCTAATTTCACTGTCCATTATTCTTAATTATGGTTGTAAAGTTTCATTATTGCTAGTATATATATATAATATTAAAGAAATCCAGGAAGAGATATGTAACATATATTTATATGAAAGTAATTCCAAAAAATCCTATTACTTAGTGCTGGTATGAATTCCAATTTTGTTTTGTTATTACTTAGGATGTGTAGCTAGGCTATATTTTATGCTAGACTACCCCCATAAAACCTAAAATGTCTAAAAAATGTGATGGGTCCTAAAGGACATAGTCTTTTTTAAAATTTAGGCAAGTTAAGATATGTCAAGGGGAGGCCATATTTATGGAACACCAAGTACAGTTTGTAAATGTCCTTTCCCTCGCTGAAAGGTGATTCCTCTTGTTTGCCAACTCAGATAGCGGGAAAAGGCAGTTTGATAAGATCTTGGTCTCACCCCGTTTTTTTTTGGCAAAATACCATAGATTTCCAATTTTAGCAATTTTTTTTCATGAGCTTAAATTATAAAATTTATCCCAATTTTAGTTTTTCAATATCAGGATTTCATATCTTTCCTTGTAACAAGGATTCGTGTCTAAATACTACATAGTTGATTTACAAAAGTATATATTAGGTAATAAAATTTGAAATAGCCATGTGAATAACCATGCTGCTATTCATGCTTGATTGATAATATAAACAATAATATATGCTTGATTGATAATATAACAACAACTCGTTTAATATTTCATTTTAGCTTTCTTACTATCCTCTTGTTTTGACCATGTACATATCATCTTTATTATATTGTCAAACTAGCCTTATCATTTTTATAACTTTTAATGGATGTTTTGCTTAATACACTCAAATAAAAATAGCCTTTATTCTACAATTAACTGTCTTTAATTATCTATGTAACTAGTCTCAATTATGAAAAAAATAAGATATGACTATTGTGATTAGATATTAAAAACAATCACACTTTTCTTGAATACGTTCTAACCTCTAAAATGATAATTGAGCAAGTAACGAAATCTCAAACTTAGAAATCCACAGTGATCTTATTCTAAAAAAGCCAAATTTTTGTTAGACTGATTCAGAAAAACCTGGATTTATTTAACATTTGAGTTGTAAAGCTAAAGAGCTAGGTTATAGAATTTTCTTGTTTTTAATTTGTTTTTCTGGTTTTACAAAACATGTTTAAAATAGTTGAAGTTCTCTACATTTAAAATTGAACCCTAAATTTAAAATAGACTTAAAAGTAACTAAGTAAAAATTAACCATGGTAAAGATTTAAAAAATATTAACTGCATAAGAGTAATTTTATGAGTAATTTATGTAGGATTTTATACATTGCTCTCACACTGTTCAGGTATGTTAATTTGAATATTAAATGTTGGGTGCCAAAATAGATTATCTGTAGAACTCTAATAAAGCTTTTCCGTAAGTAGAGGCTCATGGTTAATAGTCAAAAAATATACTACAAAATTAAGACTTTTTACCTAAGGAGGAATCTAAAATTCTATGATTTCAAGTGTTTTATAAAGTTGAAATAGAGTAAGTTAAAAAGTATAAATACTTAATAGTGAATTGGATGATAAATAAATGTGATATAGAAACAAGTATTTAAATATAAATGAAAAAACTCATCACCTTGCCATTATGATTAAATTTGATAAAATATTTTAGATATGTATAAAGTACTTTGCTATTTGGTTATAAAACTTATAAAAGTGTTAATTGCCTATTGAGAGTACCTAACTTTTATTGCTGCTGTTCCTCAAGCGAATTTAATTTGTGATTTAGAATGATATTTTCAAATAAAGTACAATTTTTTAATTTATGTTTTCCAAATGATTAGTTATAATTTTAATTTTCTTCAGTGGCTAATTAAATTACAAAATTTGTTATAGTATTTATTAATTAATATCTAAATTGCTTTTGAACAGTTTATAAAGAGCTATAAACTCTTTGGTATTATTTGAATAATGATTGCTTCTTTGGTATTGATGAGGATGAGCTGCATGGCTGTTTTATAATTTCTACATATATGCTATGTAAATATTAATAAATTGTAAGAAATTAATATTTTATCATTAATTTGCAAGGAGGTATTGAAAAATGTAATGAAATACTATGAATCATGTATACACAAAATCTGAAACTATACAACATGTGTAGTTTTAATGATAAAAAAAATTTAAAATTCCCTCAAATACATATTGTAATGTAAGATTAAAGTAAATTCTACTTTTTTATGCAGCTGTCAAATGTGTCAAATAACAAGTTTACAAAATTTAATGGTTTCCATAATACGGCAACTTTTGAATTTCATAGAATTTGATTACAATTTTCTGACTACCTTTTAATCTTTGTCAAGTTTGATTGTGTTTCTAATAGCTGTGTTGTCTCATTGAATGTAGTTAATTAATATGGTTTAGTTTAGAAAATGTGACAAAATTAAAATAATATTTTTTTTTAAGTTACTTATGATTTTAGGATTTTAAGTTTTGTGAATTGCAATTTTTAAGTTAATTTATAAAGTTTGAAACTTTTCTTTTATGTATATATATTAGGACTACCCGAAAGTTCTGTCCGTTTTAGAATGAAACAAAGGAATACATTTTTTCATACTTTGGATAAACTTTATTGAATAATATAGTTGCCATCATTATTTATGACTTCTTGCCAGCATGATGGCAATTTGTATATCCCATTTTTAAAAAATGTCTTATCTCTTGAAGCCAAGAATTGAACCAGTGCTTATCTGATATCTTCTTCGTTCTTGAATTGTTTGCCCTGCAAGAAATTTTGTAAGGACAGAAACAAGTGATAATCAGATGGTGCTAGGTCCGGAGAGTATGGTGGATGCGACAGAATTTCCCAGCCTAGCTCTGCGACTTTCTAACTAGTCCTCAAAGCAGCATGTTGCCTGGCTTTGTCATGAAAAAGTATGATGTCCTTCCTATTGAACATCGCAGGCCTCTTTTCTTGGAGTGCTGTTTTTAATTTATCCAATTGCTGACAGTACCTCTCCGAATTTAGCCTTTCGTTTGGTTTCAACAGCTCAAAATGTATTGGTCCTTGAGTGTCCCACCATATACATAACATTCTCTTGTTCAGGCTCAACATCGGTTTACAGGTGGAGGGGGCAGGTTTTCCGGGTTCACAATATGCCCTTTTTCTTATGATGTTTTCATAGGTAATCCACTTTTCATCCCCAGTTATGATCCGGTCCAAGAAGGGTACGATTTTGTTGTGTGCAAGCAGAGATGTGCATGTGATGATTCGATCATTCAAATTCTTCTCACTTAACCCCCCCTTGTGTGGCACCCATCTTGAATACTTCCACACAAACCCTAGTTTCTGAATATGATCGGAAATGGTTTGTTGAGCTGAATCAAGTCTTTCCGCAACCTCCGATGTTGTCAAAAAAGGATCTTGCTCTAACATGATCTTGACAGTATCGTTGTCGATCAAAGATAGTCGCCCAGAGTGTGGCTTATCAGAAAGGTCGAAAACACTTACATAAAATTTTTGAACCATCTTCTGCATGTTCTATCAGAAGCTGTATCTTCACCAAACACTTTCAATAAATTTCTATACGCTTCTGTAGCATTTCTTCCTTGTTGGAATTTGTACAAAATACAGTGGCATAAATCAACTTTGTCGGTAGCCATGGGTACACGATTGCGTCTCACTTAATACTAACAAGAATGAATTTCGTTTTAATTCATCTGTGACGAGAATGTGTGTACATTGTTAGCGATCAAAAGAGAGGCAAATATGTGTCACAGGAATATACGCATACTTGTTGAAACTGATTGTAACCAGAACGGACAGAACTTTCCGGTAGACCTAATATATATATATATATATATATATATATATATATACATATACACATATATAACGTTTTTATATATTTAATGTTAAAATATGTGTATATATATTTGAAACATATGTTATATGTCTTCTATACAGTTTGTTACCATAATATTTAGATAAGATGTAGTTTAATAACTTTTTAAAGGATGTTTTTGTCAGTTAAGTTTAAGCTATTATACAAATGAAGCTATTTTAATAATTTAATTATATTGTTGACCTTGTAAAGAGTCAACTGTCATCCAATATTAGCCCAGTTAATGACACTTCACTGTTGTTGTTATATAATATGTTTATGTGAAGGCTAGTGTAATTTTTTTAGTCAAAAATTAATTTATAAAAGCGAAGTTATTCACACATAGTTTTTTTTCTTTTCTAATACCCACTTTTTGATTCGTTCTCAGTACCTCTGAATGTAATGTATTTTTGAAGGTTGTTATCACAATGAATCAATTAATAAAATCATGTTATAATTTTTGCATGATTGATTAGGTAATTATACTTATTTTAGTTTTCTAATATATATTTGGATGAAATTGCAATTATTTTTTATTCTTATGAAAACCCCTGTTGTAACATAAAAGGAATAACAGGCAGTATTAAAAAATTATACAAAATTGCATAATTTATTTGTTAAAAAATATCAGCAACTGGTATCATACTTACCAATGGTTAGGGTTTTATCATACTGTTATCTGAAGGTTTGTAAATATAATTTCTATAAAATATGTTTTAAAAAATTTTAGAATTTTGAAAAAATATGTGCTTTTTGTATAAAAATCTTACGATAATATTGTTCTATTTGAAATTGTACACAGTATATGCACTTCTCTTTTTGTTCCTTATATACCAACAATTAACTGTAGGGAAACTTATTTAAAAAGTTTTTGTGTGATAAAATTTCATTTAATACATATCAACAGCTTTTGATTTTTAAATAATTTTTCTTAATGCATTCAAAAGTAAAAATGTCTATTTTTTTTAATGCATACTGATTATTTGTTATAATATGATAAAATTTATTCCCTTAATTGGTACTTATGTATTATCGCAACCAGGTTGGCGCGATTTGTAAGTTTGAGTAAGAAAGTATGAATAGAAAGAAAATGTACATTTACTAATTACAGATAATTTTTAATAGTTTTTTACATTATTTTGTTTTAAAATATTAAATAGCAATTAAACCCTTCTGGTTTTAGAATTTAAATAAGTTGCAGAATTATTTTTTCGGCGGAAATATTTTGGCTATTGCTGTTAGCACTGATTGAAAACTGCGCGTCTTCGACATTAACAGCTTGAGTTGGGCGCCATATAAATTCGATAAGGTATGAATCAAGATGATGACAGACTGTTCCTCTCTGTTTTTTATTGCGCCATTTGGCTGAGACTCACATGCGCTCTACAGGTTGTGTGTGAACGCCCGTGTCGGGATCCACAATGTTATATTTGCGATTAACAGTTCCATGCAGAAATCCAGCATTTTCCAACTTACTTGTCTTGTATCCTTTCCAGCAATTCTGAATAAATAATACTTCCTTCCTTGTGTATCTAAATGTATATTTTCGCAAATTTTTTCCATGAAGGTAACGGCGCTTATGTTAAGTACAATAACCAAAAAAGTCTCTCGTTTCTCAGCAAATTCCGCCGAAAACCCATTGCTATTGTAGTACACGCCCAGTGTTATTTTTTCTTTTTACAAATAAATTTTCGTCTATTTCCAGAATAAGTCCATCGCCTATTAGCATTCTTTCTTTTTCATCCATTTCAAGGGCACATATCTCCCGCATGTAATTGTTCCAATCTATAACAGTTTTGTCAGCAATTTCCATCTCTTCTGCACAAAATTTAATTGGGGTTAACTCTTTACACCAACAATAAATGAAGCGCTCCGCTGTCACAAATGAAATTGGACTACCTTCAAGCCAATTTCCGATTCTTCACCCAAGTGTTGATTGCACTCTTCGACGTTATATTTCCAGAAGATTTGCTTTTCAAAATAGTTTCATTTTATGAGAATTTTTACATGTATGTTCGTTCGGTATAATTCCATATCCCTGTAACAATTAGCAGCATTTTTTTCACTCGCAGGCAGATCCCAAATACCTATAGTTAACGTATTTCACGGCATTCAATCTAACCAGTAAGCAAAATAATTTCTTTATGAAAAACCACGTATAATACGTTCGGTTACCGTAAATAGGGTCACCAAATTTGGTTATTTATGCGAATTTTGGCCTGGTTGCGTTAATACGTAAGTACCCCTTAATTTTTATATTTTAAGTCTTACTGATTATTTGTTGTTTTTATGGCTTCATGACATATATTAATGCTTTAAAGTTGTTTATTAACTGCTCAGATATATTTGTGGCTTAGCATAAATTTATTAATATTTTTTCCTCTTACCATTAAAATTACAATATTTGTATTACTCCATTCAAGTTATACTAATGAAAATTAGCAATGAAAAAAATTATGCTATTCATATTGATTATGTTATATTAAATTATGTTTAATCACAGACATTCTTTCATTGATTACTTGTCTTTCTTTCTTCATATTTTTTATTTAATTCACAAATGTATTTTCTTCATTATATGATTTACTTATTATTTTTTGAAATCGAAAACTAACTAATGATAATTGTAACAAAATCATTTCATAATTGTAGTTTAATTGTTAATAATATTCTTATTTGTATTTTGGTAGCTCTTTGAAGTCTCTGATTGATAAACCTCCTATTGGTGGCAAAGAAATTTTACCTTTGACTGGTTCTCAGCTATCTGGTTTTAGACTTCATCCTGGTCCTGTAAGTATTACAACATTCTAATATTTTACATTATAATTTATTTTTATAAATATTTTAAGCCATTGTTTTGTTGGTACTATTAAGTATTTCATAAATTTAATATCACTTTTCATATTAAATTTAAAAAATATTTTTATATGTCCTACCTTTATTTATTCAGTAATCTCAGAAGTAGAAATAATTTCAAAGTTCACATTGAAATTATTTACAGAATGCTTCAGCAATTTTAAAATAAAAATTGTGAATATATGTTTTCTCCATTTCTAGTCACAGCAGAGTATGCTTAAATTTTCCTCCTGTGTTTTCGCTAAAACATTTTCTGGGTTTTTCATAAAATCCAAGATTTTTGCTGCTAAATGTCTGATTATCAGAAATATTTACTTTCAGGTTGTTAGCACTGGTATATATAATAATTATTGGAAGTGGGCAGTGTTTATTCTGTATTTTAAGCTAGTGACTGAAGGCAAATATTTTCAACATCAAAGATAAGAATTTGTGTTCTTGCTTGAAGATGACTTGTGCTAGATAGCTTTGCTAGGCACATGGCTTATTTAGTATTAAATATTCATCTTTTAGAAATAATCGTCCTATGTCTGAGTGTAGAGATGTGTTTATTGAAATGTAATAAGTCCCCAGTACAGTACAAATTTTTAGTTTTTCATTAATCATGTTAATCCACAATATCTCTGGTATCGACATTTTTAATGCCTATAATACTTTAAGGCTTTATCCTGCAATACTCTTTGTGCTTCTCTGGTAATGTTGGAATACAGAAACGTGTAATAACTAACATATTTAATATTAGAATTTTTGTCAAATTTGACATTAATGTTAAAATTACCAATGCAAATATCTTCTAATATGTCAGAAATATTTTTTAAGAAATAAGTTTTTAAGAAAATATTTATTTTCAATTTGCTGTATATTCAATAAATTGAAGCAAATTTAATAGAGGATCATTTTTTAAATTTGTTAATGTTTACAATATAATCTTCAAATATTTGAAAATAAATGGATTACCAACTTACTTTTTACATATTAAACTATGTAATGTTATTTAATGTATAAAAATATATAAAATATTTTTATTAAAGCTATACAATATAACATTCATGAACCAATCTAATAAGAAACAAGAATGGTTTGGTTAAAATTTAGAATAACTTTTTGTGTGTGTTTGCAAATCAAGCAAGCTTGGAGGGGCAGATGTATTAAATATTGACCCTCCAAACATTATATATATATATTATATATATATATATATATATATATATTATATATATATATTATATATTATATATATATATTATATATATATTATATATATTATGTATATAATTTATATATATAATACTCTGCATTGTGTATATTTAAATTAAACATAATAAGTATAGCATATTAGTAAAAATTTTAATTCATTTACCTCTTTTTTTTTTAAATCATTCTCATTTATTTTAAGTTAGAGAATGTTTTTCTTAAAATATTTATAATTTTGTTGCCAAAATATCTTAAATCTTTTAAAACTATTTTTTTCAAATGTTGTGATTATTAATGATCAATGTATGTTCAGTTAACTGACACTTATTTCATTTACTCTCCTGTATTCCATTTTCACGTCTTCTGTCTTAAGTTTATATTAGACACAATTAAATGATTTTTTACTTTATCTTATAAGCTGTAACTGTTATGGTTTGCCTGAAGATTTTGTGAAAAGGATTAAATTTGTGAAACAAATTATTTTATGTAACATGCATTTAATTTTATGTAGTGTTTAGTTAAATTATAACTTAAAGTTTAGTTAAAAATAAATGTTTAGAAAAATTTTATCTAATTCTTTTAATACTTATGTTGATTGGTCTACAAGATACATTTCCAAACATAATTTTTCTGCAATTACTTAAAAATGATTTTATTATATTAAATTTAAAGGAATGATTTTTTAAAAACATGTTTTATAGAAATATGAATTATCTTAAAAGTAGAAAAAAAATCTTTTCATTGTGAACAATTTTATTTTGTAAAAACCATTGTTATTATACAAGTTCAGGAACTTTTATTAAAATATATTGTTCAAAATTTTAATATTATCTTATAAATCTATAAATGAAAATAATTTGATATTGAATAAATTCCATTATAGTCTTAGAAATTAAATTATCTTGTATGTTTCGAGATACTAGGTCTTATAGTTATATTAGTCTTAAGATGATATTTCTTTTTAATTAAACTAAAATTGCAGAATTTGCTTTACTTGTTTCAGTTACCTGAACAATACAGATTGATGAATCAACAACCTCAAAAGAAAAAGCACAAACACAAAAAGAGCAAACATAAATCTGGTGATACTCCAGCTCAAGAATCTCCACAAGGTAATGTTATGAATTCCTTTTTTTTTTTTTTTTTTCTCAGAGGGTATTTGACAGCATTTTTCAAATTTTTATATTTTCAACAGTTCAAATTTCATTTGTTTAATCAATTTCAGATTCAGGGTGTTAGTTGTATCAATTCATAGATTTGAATAAATCAAAATGTCAAATTTGTGATTTTATACATACAATTTATATATTTTATTTTTAAAAAAAATTGTTTTTCTGAAGGCCACTCTTCTTGAATCTGAATGTATATATTTTTCTCAATTTATATTATGCCAATTTTAATGTAAACAAAAGTATGCAAATTTTTACTTGTATGTATTAATTCTATCTTAATAAATATTGCAGTAACAAAAATTAGTATTATTTGCCAATTTATAAAAGAAATATTAAATAATATATTAAAAAATAAAATGAAAATTTGTTTATATGAAAATGTGCTTAATTGTGAATCCTATTTTACTGTAGTTCATTCCAAAGGAATTTTATTTTTCTAATTGCTTAATAGCTTTTGATTATTACTAATAAATAATAGAAAGAATTATTTAAATTTATTAATAAAAATTTAAATAATGCTTTCAGAAAATAATAATATATAGATTATTATTTTCTGAAAGCATTATTTAAATTTTTTAGTATTAAGTGTTTAAAAAGTAATTTATTCAGTTTCATTGTTATTAATTTCATTGTTTATAAAAACCGTATTAAATGATGATAAAATTACTATTTATTTTTTCAAACAATTTTATTAAAGTTTAATATTAATGAATGAAACTTCTAATTTACGTAATTAAAACACAAAGCATAAGGTTTCGAATGTATGTTGAAGGTTATATCTCTGAATAAAACAACACTATTAGCATAATAATATTTAACTATTGTCTTATGAAGTTGTTATATAGAATTCATTCTTGTCATTGATTGTTCAAGAAAATTCAAATTTTACTCTTTATTATAAATAAGACCACTTCATCCTTGTTACAAACTGACTTAAAAAGATAACAAAGAGGATTCTATGAAATAAAGACAATATATATTATTATAAGTGAATTTGTGTTTTTAAAGATTGGTATATTACTCAATAAACTATTTAATGAAAAGTATAACACAAAAAATATTTGTATGCTTTGTTTTTTAAATTAATGTTAATTTTGCCTATATATTTACATAAAATATATTTTGATGCTTAAGAATTCATTATCTGTTTACTAAAAGGTTATTAAAATTTATCAAATATATTGTGAAAGCAATTTGTTTTAAGCTAATGATTTTTTAAGAGAGTTATATATCATATTGCAATTAAATTATTTTAACTAATTAAATTTTTCAGTAATAAGTTTATGAAGTCTATTTTCAGTATTTTGTTTTAGTGTAAGTGAAAAGAAAGTATGAAAATGTATGAAATTTTAAAACTTTAATTGGAAAGTTTAATTTATTTATTGTTTAAAAGTAATATATTTAAAGAAATTAAAGCTGATATTTATTATTAATCGCTTAAAAATTCAAAAGTGATAAATTTAAGGTGGAGCTTGCTTTAAAATATGAATTAAATCACTGATCACCAAATCATTCTGGATTAGATTTGAGCGTTTAGGCATTTCTATAAATATTTTGTCCAAATCCAAAATAAGCTACCAGCATCTAATAGGATCTTTCACTTTGCATAGGAAGGCAGAAAAACCCTTCATTATGCTGAAGCAGTCTTTAGCATCAAGAGTACCTAAGGACATCACATGTAAATGCAATATGATGTGCCAATTCCACTCTCTTATGGCATTTTCTACATAGTCTTGTTGAAAAAGTCTTGTTCTATTCTATGAAGTTTTCTTTATCTAGTCTAAAGGGGTAGGTATGCTATTAATAGCATCAATTCAGTAAAGGAATCAAAATAAAACGGAGGACTTATTTTGATTCCTTTACTTAGTTGATTCCGATGACAGGATACAAGTGAATTTACCAAATGCTTCCAAGATTTTAAAAGGGTTTAATTTGTTGCCATTTGTGGAATCCTATTTATCAAAATTGAAGAGTTCTCTATATGTGTAATAGTGCAGTTTGATTATCCTTGTGAGTATGCAGTTTTGGGTTTGGAAATGATTTGTTTACAAAATGATTTACTTATGAAATCACATTTGTCAAATCTGAAAATGTTAGGCTTCTTGTTCTTAAATAAAAAACAGTGATCCAGATTTTCTTCATAGTAAATGTGATGTTCATGTCTACAAATATATGAGCTATCCTTTTCCATTTAGAAATTTATTAAAAATAAGTACTGAAACAGAATCACTGATGAACACATGGACAATTGTATTCAATTGGCAGCCACTGCCTATATTCCAAATATTAAAAATCTCAATAAAAGGAATACCATCCTTATCATTCAAATTAATTAGTATGATAAAAAAATCTAATTGTATTTCAAAATTTATAATGGATTCCATGTTTATTCAGCACGTAAGTTTATGGAAAATAAACAAATATAAGATTTTTCTTTAAAAACTGTAAATTTTTCATAGTTCACATAGGATTTAAAAATGGAAAAGCAACTCATGTGTTTGGATATCACTGAGATAATTTAGTCTTAAAATTTCATTCTATTTGTTGCAGAAAATTGTAAATTTTTGGACGTTATGAAATTTTGTAATATTTGAAAATAATATTGTTCTATGTGTCTATTTTTAAAAATATTTATTTTATTATTTTTTAAATGTATTCATATTTAAACTTCTTTTAAACAGAGGTGCAGAAAACCAACGTTTTTGTTGCAGATGTTAGCTCAGAGGGTCCTCATGAAAAGAAACACAAAAAACAGAAAAGGCATGATGAAGAAAAAGAGAAAAAGAAAAAGAAGAAAGAGAAGAAGAAAAAGAAGGTACTCTGAATACTTTTAAATTTAGTATTAATATATTAATGAAATATTTTGTTTATTATTTGTTTTTACTGTATATAGAACATTAATATCATGAATTTGCTCAAAATCATTACGTTATGTAACAAATTATATGTACACCTGTTGAATGTGGATTTTTTAAATAATATAATAAAATTCTTAAATTTCCTATAATTTTTTCTTTACTAACATTCGTTTATGTTCACAGGGTTTTTTTTATTTTTTATTAAATTGCAACTATCCTTATTTGTGCCAAGCATATTTTAAATTATCAGACAATTGAAAATGGCTTGTTTAAATTATTGAATGTATAAGATGTACATTTTTCTTGCTATCAAAAAAAGGCAATGATTTATAAAATAAATAAATGCAAAAATACCATAACAGTTGTATCTGCATATCTTTTCTGTTTTGGAAATAATTATTCCAGTGTTTGATGTTTCTCTTTCAGAAACATGGTCCAGATATTCTGACTGGAACTCCTATTGTGGCTGTTCCCAATGTACTGCCACATCAAAATATAGTTCCAAAGCCTTTGTGAAACAAAGCATTTATAGTATTATAAATTAAACAAATTACATCCACATCTATCATGTATTTGTTTCTTATTCATGTATAGTGATACATTTTATATGTGTTTGAAATAAATTAAAAATATATGTATGGTTGTCTACTTTCCTGTTATATTGACCTATTTAGAAACAACTGAAAAAAATCATAAATTAGATTAAACTTTATTTTTATATTAATGAGTAATAATTCATTTGAATTTAAATTTCACAAATTATAATCATATTTAAAACTTTATTTGACTGAATGATTGAGACCTAAACCTTAAAATACATTCTGAATCATTATAAACATTTATGCTTAAAATGGAAATTAAATTCAAGAACTGTTGAATTGACGATCAGAGTTACAATCATTCAGCCTTAGTTTTATATATATATATATATATATATATATATATATATATATTAAAAATGTGGGGTATAAATATATTGATACTGTTATGCAAAATTTGCTTACATAGTAATATATTAGGCATTGAATCATTGTAATAATACTTTTTTAGAATTACATTTATAAAGTTAACGAAGTTCTTGCCTTTTTCGCACTGACGTTGAGTAAAGTGTGAATAAGTATTTAAATTAATGCATCACATGGTTGAGACAATATTCAATTGAGAGTAAGAATATAAGTTATTGTGAAAGTAGGTCCATCTCACATATTTATAATTTGTAACTCATACAGTAGCAAAAAGAAATGGGCGTGTCAAAGGAGCTTGTTTGGTGTTTGCTTTACCACATCAAAGTGGCTTATCAGCTGCTGCATGAAGTTACTGAATATGTCAGCTATTTTAGGATAGTGCTGTGAATTAATGTATGGTAAGGCATTGGATTTGCAAATTCTGTTTGGGAGATTGGTATCTCTGGGATAAGCTAGTGTCTGGTAGACTAGTCATCAAATGGTTCACTATGAGCTGCTACCAGTGGCCCAAATGATCATTGCAGACCTGTATTCACAGCAACACATGCAACAGAAGGAGCTAGCACTGGTTAATTGCAAGAGTGTATTGTTCTTGTCTATTAATATGATACCGTATGTCATGTGGGTGGCCAACAATACCATACAGCGGCTTGGTTGAGAGATTTTGTACCATTCTTCTTACTCATCTGACCTTGCACCATCAGATTACCACTTCTTCCATTTCCTAGAGAATCATCATCATTAATAGAAAATCCTTTACTAATAAATTTGATCTATATCACCTCTGGACTTCTTTGCAGTTAAAATCACTGAGTTTTACCATGGGTGGATTGCACCACTGAAGACATGTTTTTAGTTGTGAAAGTATAGCCCATTGTTAGTCCTCAAAGTAATCACTGCTGTAATGATTACATCAAAGAATTAACAATGGGCTATATTTTTAGTAGGTCGATAAAAACACCAAGAACTTTCTTGTTTACCTTGTATTACAGTTGCTTATATTTATTGTATCTATTACTTGATTATTGTGAGTATTAAAATCGTTTTTTATATTGATGGAAATATTAATATTTATTTGTTGGCTATAGAGTTTTTGTGGAATTTGGTGACTTAACTTTTCACATAATATTATGTTATTTTCTATTATAATGAAAATTGAGTAAAAACTTTGAAGATTGTTACTTTAACTGCTTTATAAATTTTATTACTAATTTTGCTGCTAGTACAAATTTTTAAGTACAAAAATTCAATATATGATATTATTAAAGGGTATATTATTCGGATGACAAAGTTAATATAAAATAAAAAATGACACCTTAATATAAGAATTTAAAATTTAATATAATTAAAAATTGTTATTTTGAACTCTGCACTAAATTTTTACCAACATTTTCTGTTGTTAAAACCTGTTCATAAAGTTTAAATATGAAAATCACTGTACTACTTAATTTTGTTCAATTACTTTATTGATGAAGTGTAAAAAATATATATATATTGACATATAAGAAAAGGATTTGAAATTTTGTACTATTTTTTTTCTTTTGCCACTTATACTGCCCTATTTCTCACACATAACTTCAATAAAAAAATTAATTTACTGCAATTATTGAGCAGAGTACGTTTTATTGTCAAAGGTCCATACCTGTTCCTTTTCAACAAACTCTAATCTTTACCTCCCTATTCTCCTATCTCCCACACACTGTTGTGCCTATGTGTTGAAAAGGAAAGAATTAACTATATTATTTTAACTTGCTCTTTATACATTCCCAAGAAATGATCTCTGTACATCGTTGGGAATTGGAACCTTGTGGTTCTCTGAAATTATTGATCTTTCCATTCATCTGAAAATGAAAATTCAAGCTATATGTAGACTTAATGAAACAACTTCCAGATCTCAACTTTGTGTCAATATGTCATGATATCATTTTGTTTCCTCTCTTATTGAATTTTTTTTCCTATTTCTAAGTAGTTTTTTACTGCAGTGTTATGTTATTTGTCAAATATCAAAAATGAGTCCAGTGATTTTGTTTCTGACAAAATTATGAATAATTAATATCAATGATCAATTCATCATTTCTATATCATCTAAACATTTTTCATATTCCTTCTTCCGTGTGAGCTATAAACATAATTAGCTTCTAGCGCTCCAAACTAGATGGTCTAACTTAACCTGCTCAAGCTATGCTCCTTCAATTTAAATATGAAGATCAATGTATGCCACATCAGTGAATAGGTTAATTACTTAGATGACAAAATTAATATAAAACTCTGGACTTTTTTTTTTTATCAAATGGAAAGCATAAATTTACATTCTTTTTACAACCGTTTTTAAAATGTTTTACCTATTACTTTTCACGATATTATTTTAATATAAAAATAGTTGAGATTTCTGATTATTTAAATTATTTAATTTTTTTTTTCAATCTGGAACTTAAAAGAACACATTTAACTGAACTTATTGAAATAAATAAAAGTTCTGAATATTTTGATTTAACTTTACTTCAAATATTAATATTTCATTATTTATTCCAGAACTGTTTGACACTAGTATATTTAGCTAAGATTGCATATCCTTGTAGAATTCTGTATCTTTCAAAATATCTTAATCTGATATTAATAATGTAATTGTATCTAAAAAAGTGATAAAATTTAGTCCTGCTGAGGAGAGTTAAAACTAATTTAAAAACTTATCCACATCTCATTAAATGTCAAAGAGAAATAAATTTAATTTTAAAGTATATACTTTGGTAAATGAGTAAATAATGTGTTAGAAGAGACTTTTGAACTGTTAAAATGAAATTGTGTTTTTTTTATATATCTATTATTGTGGCTAAAAATAAGTTTATATATTTGTAACGTAACGTCGAATTTTGGAGGCAAACGCTGGAGGGGGGGATTTTCTCGGGTTGTTTGAGGTTTAGTTTTACTTAAGCTGAATTCACCAAACACCATTTTGACTCCTCAGATGAGGAAAAAAATGACTAAATGGATATAAGGGAGCATTAGGTCATATTTACATTGCATCTCGTAATCTATGAAAAAGAGATAAACTGCCTGATCCAGAACCAAGAAGGATAAAAAAAGAAAAATGTTCTGCCTAAATAATCCTAGAAAGGAAATATCGCTTAAAGGGAAAAGAGAACTTATCAAAACAATAAAGTTAGCAAAGGGGAGACTTAACATTATTAAAATGAGATGTATCATCAAAGGAGGTTTATTGAAACAAAGTTCAGAAGACTTATGCAAATTAATAAAATTAGTGAAGCAAAACGACACTATATATAAGACAAGTTGAAGGATAAGACCATTTTTCATAATGTAGGCAAAGAAAGAAGATGGGCAAAAAGAACCAGAATCATCTGTAGGTAGAACTAAATATTGTCTACTGTTATAAAAGCAAGTATAGGAACAATTATATTTAACCAAGACAGCTTTAACGTACAATATAGTTTTTTTTTTCTCTTTCTTTGAAGAAAAAGAACTATATATATGAGGGCCTGTGTCAGACTCTATGAATACTTTCAAGTATAATGTTTTAAATAACTTTGTTTAGGTCACATGTCAAACATTGCAGATCTCTGCTAAGTGTAGCAGATATGGCATAAAACACACCTAAACCGCAATTACGATAAAGCAATTAAGATCTGTAATCGTGCTTTGCACAACTCAATGTTCAGAACAAAATTTGGTATAAAATATTATGCTAAAAGCAAAACGTGTTATGTGTATGAAAAAAAAATCAGCATAATAAATTATGCTGACGGTGATATCCTCCATATTGTCATTAGAATTTAAAATAAACGTTGAAGCGAACAATTTACCTGCTTCACCTCTTTTGTTATTAAAAGTGCCTTTAATAGAGCAAAATTTGGAAGATATACTAAACTTGTTGCTTGAAGTTATATATTTTTTTCACATCTACTGGATGATGTCTTTTCTGAAGAATATAAATTAAATTGATAAGATGGATAACTTAGGGCATCGGAGTTCTTGCTTGGAATTCGTATTTTGATTACTTATTGCGAACGAACCACTCCTTGATCTGATAGAAATATTGAATGGAGACTTTAAATTAACCATGATATTTGCTTTATTTACACAAACGAATCGAAATTCCACAATCAAGTAGGAAAAGGGTATCTTTAATCTTCCAAGCATAATTTTATTAAAAAGATTCAAATTTGATTAAACAATGAAATCACAATCTTTGAAGCAGAAGCTACAAGCATATTACCAAATCATGAACTTTGTTGTTGACCAAAACATGGGAATGTACCATTTGTACACAGACTCCCGATCAATGCTTGTGGCATTGACGGGATTTGATTTGAAGAACGATACTCTCTCACCAGGAGAGTGTAAATAATAATACTGATGTTTGCACTTCCACAATAGGTTAAAGTCTACGGGTATAAAAAACGAACCTGGCCGCGAAAGCAGCAGGGGAAGTTAATAAATCTAGCGTTAACATAAAATTAATATTCAGCAATTCAAAATGCACCATACTGGGGAAAGGAACTGGTAGGTGCAATGGTACAGTTTTAACAAAACCAGACAGCTTATTCCTTATACCCAAAAATATCTAGCAAAAGTTATCTTTTCTTATATTCGTTGTCTTCTTTAATAGCCAAATTTTGACAGGCCATGAAGCTTCCTAAATTTATAGAAAGGATTCCATGGAAAATTGGATATTTACCCTCATGATGATGAAATTCAATAGCCTAAGCATCTCTAATATTTCATTGTTTACAAATTTCAAAGCTAGCTTCAGAGGCATTTAACTAACTGAACTGAAATTACTTGATCGTAATTTCTGTCTCCATCCATATTATGAGATTTCTGTGATCTTCGCTTTTGCTCTTGGCTGTGTATATGTGCAAATTTGCATTATATTTTTACTTCTTTTCTTATTTGTGTTACTTATCGTATAATTTATGTATTGTATTTTGTTTCATTACACTGACCTTTGTATTTTCGTTTTAATAAAGGCCAGATGGGCCCGCATTTTACGTCAAAACGAGTCTTCATAAATCGTTGTGCTGTCGTCTGCAGACGACTTAGCACTCACTGCATTCTTGCATCTTTTAACTGATGCTTCTGTTTTCTGTGTGGTAGCGAGATCAGTAGCATTTTCGTCGCATGTGCAATGTTCCTCTCCGGATTACTGTCCACGATGTCCCATCTTGCGATATAACTTCGGTAGGTCGTCTCGCATTCTTAATGTTATACCTCTATATTATCTGTGCGAAGTCTGTCTTGATGTCAGGTTCTGGTGGGCCAACTTTTCAGTCTAAAGGGGGCTTAGATTGAATACTTGTCACTTTTGGTCGTTGGCAAGTTCTGTAAAGCGTTCAAGGTTATTAACTAAAGGTCTCGTGATGTATAGATATTTCTGTGTTGGAGATTTAAAACGTTCTTTGAGGAAGGATTATATGTGTATCCAGCGGCTAAAATCAAGGCATTGAAATGTATAATCGACTGCTTGTATGAGGATCAATGTGAGAAAATAAACAAGTTCAAGCACATGGTTGTTGATCTGAATATCTCAGTTGGTGAGACATAATATATAAATACATATTATTTATGTTACGTGAGTTCAGAATGTGTCAGCAGTGGATCATAACCTGCCACCAGAAAGATGCTTCTCAAGGTTTTGAACAAAGCACTCGTTTGCTGTAAGGTGACGACATTCGGCTTCATTCAATACACTGAAGCGAGATATTTGCCAAGATCTCGAGGCGACGCTATACTAGATGGGATCTGGCAGCACAAAGAAATCTTGGTTTGCCAACGTCCTGTTTTTCTAAAGGATGCACTTCATCTGATGAAGGACAAACAAGTTATGAGTTTGTCAGTTCTCAGTAGGAGGAGTAGCCCTTCCTCAGATGAATTAATTTATAACTGAGTTAGGATTCATATACTTAAAATATTTTTATTTAAACTATATATGATTATACACACAAATTCCATCCACTCACACGAACTCACATATATATGCATATTTGTTAGACAAATATGAAAATTTAATGACACTTGAGCTGAAAACAAACGAAGCTTGATTTTTAAGAATGAAATTACATGTATATTATTTTCAATAATTTCTTGTTACTTTTCTGTCTCTGTCTGATCTACATGATTATTTTTTCTTGTTCTGTGAGAGTTTTTTTATAATAATTATTTTTTTTTTAATCTTAAAGCGAAAATTAATTCAGAACCATCTGTTTTATAGTTATCATATTCAATATTATAATCTAAAGACTATTTAAAATAAATGAAAACAAAAGGAAAATGTGAAATTCAAAATACTTTAACTTTTACAAATAAAGAATCATTCACTTCCGAATAGTATCGGATTTTTTATCATCATTATTAGGTTTCAAGATTCTGTGTAACTGATGTTAGGTAAATATGAAAATTATTATAAAATTGGAACATCTTTATAGTTCAGATTGCTCCTGAAGTTTTTTATTTTATTTTTATTATTATTATTATTTATTTTTATGAAAATAATGGAATTCCATTTGAATATAAAATATTAAAATATTTTGAAATATTACTGTTACTTATAATTTACTTTATACATCTATATAATAATTAAATGAAATAAATTTAATATTATGAAAAAAATATAGTATATTTAATTTGCACATAAACAAAAAAATTTTATCATGCATGTTTAAGCATAAATTTACTTCCTATAAATCAATCACACAAATAGAATATATATGCAGATAAGAATGAGCGTAAAATAAATGTTTCAATATTTTTTATATGCAGTCTCTGTTAAGTGAATTGCCTTTTTCAATGCAGTTTTGAATTCCGCTAATTAAACTTAATTCCTTGGCAAAAAAAGGATTGTAAATAAATTTTATCTAATTTTTACTTAAAATCTGTTTAGTGTGCAATGTTGCTTTTGTATATTTCTATCTCAAAGGTCTCAGAAATTAATCTAAGAAAAATTTTTGCGGTGCTTTTGATTTATGAAGGCAAAGAATTTCATATGAAGATTAAGGTTTTGAAATCTCGCACAAACACGATATAGATTTTAACTGTATGTAAGAGTGTTTTTAATTCTAATCTATAATACTTATAATTTTGATTCTGAATAGACTACATGGAATATATTTTAAAAATGGAAAGAAGTATAATTTTAGTCAGTAAATTTAGAAAAAAATCGAGAAATTTGTTCAGAAAAACCAGTGTAATTAATTTTGTTTTTGGAAATCATAAGACCTTGACATTTACGTATATGTATATCTTTACATGTATTAAAAGAACTAGTTCTCCTAAGAATTTTCTTCGAGGAAAAAAACTACAACTCATATTCAGTTTTCATCCTTTTTGTTGTTGTCTTGTCTATGACGTGCATTGGAATTAAAATTAGATTCCGCCGAAGACGCTCCTTCATAGTGCTTAGTTCGAAGTCTGGTTAATGTAGTTACACGGTTGTACTTAAGATCGGGAATAGAGTTCTTATCTAGTTGAGATAGGAATTTCTGTCTGGCTATAGCATCTACATTTGTAAGGGTTAATTTATTGCTGAAATGAGGTCTTCCTTGGCCAAGTTATTAGCTTGCTCGTTGCCGAAGCAAGCTTATAACTTGGCCAAGGAAGACCTCATCTCAGCAATAAATTAACCCTTACCTACGTGGCGGTTATTCCTTATAGAGTGCAAGCTCTTTGGTTTTTGTTTGAAAGTCGATTATTTCTTGAGTTAGCTGGGAGTTGCCCTTTAAGATTGCCTAAAACTCAGACCTCGAATCAGTGAACGGCTCAGCAAGTCCACTTTTGGACCTTGCTCCATAAAACCCAACCAACCGTCGAGTCAGTGAGCAATCCAATGTCACTGGAATTCTCAAATGTTTCATTATAAAAGCTTTTTTAATAGCTATCAGCTCGCATGTGTAGTTTGAGGAAATTTTTTGTGTAGGAGCTTTGTGGGATTCATGTTCACCAGTTGGGTGAATGGAAAAGATTCCAGCGCCGCATTTTTTACCAGGATCAGAGTTAGATTAATCATCCATGTAGTCAATTATTTGGTTACCGACAGCTTTCGAAAGCTCTTGGATTGTGTGGATGCCCCTTTGCTTCAATTCTATGGATTTCATCTTTTTTAAAAATATAATCACCTAAAAAAATTAAGTTATTTAAGGAGATACAGAGAAAGGATTCAAAAATGTAATTCTGTAGTTTCCCAATGATTTCAAAAAGCAAATAAATGAATAATTCAATAAAATGTGAATAATTCTTTTAAAGTCTAGAAAAGTGTAATATTATTCAATACGATAAATAAAATTGATAGTGATAAATAAAGAAATTTGTTAGGAAAATCTAAACTCTGCTTATTAGAATTAAATTTAAAGTAATTAGACATTCTTCGTAACATTTTGCATTAAACTTAATCTGCTGTATTTTAATTACTGCTATTTGAGAAAAATTTGATTATCTTTTCAAGAAAATTTTTTAACTAAAAATAACAGTTTATATTATTTATTTTATATTCTACAAAGTGAATAATAGTTGTATGCGTATTTTGAACACGCATACAACTATTAGAATCTGCATTGAATAACAAAAAATTTAACTCATTTTTTTCTCGATTCTTAATATTAAAGTTATAACATAATTAAGATTAATATGGATTTTATTCTCTAATAAAGTTGCTGATAAAATTCGATAACTTGTATAATTAAAAGTGAGAAAATTTACTTTTCAATTCTGTTTCGTACGATGAGTTTAACAAAAGACGCCCTTGAAGCGTTTCTTAAAAATCTTGTAGAACTCGTTTTACCGCAAGTCGACATTAGTTGCGGGAAAGCCACAAAATAGGGAAATATTCATTTCGCTTACTGTATGGTAACGACATCTAGCGTTGAAAATTATTTAAAAAATCACGTGATCCGTAAACATAATTGAATTCTTACTTTTAAACATCAATTTTGTCATCTTTTTTTTTCTGTCATCAACACAGTTTTCTTATAAGTACATCAAAAATTTAATTAGTTCATCGCTTTTATACGAATATTAAATATAATATTAAAATTGGTTTATTTGTGAAAATGAATATTTACGATATTTATTATATAAAACATAATCATATAAAATAAAAATTTGCCATATTGATTTTTATATCCTTAATTGTTTCATTTACTACCAAAATTTTTATTTCATTTTAGTAATGTTTTAAAAATTTAAAGGCACTGTATCAATTTCTATTTTTTTTTTTTTGGAATTTCCTGTTAGCCACGTATCGTACATTTCTATGTATATCAAATTCCTAAACCTAATGCATATTAAATATATATTATTGTATTACTAATCAAACTAACAAAATTTTAGCTTTCACAAAAAAAAAAAATACTAAAATAAAAAAAAAATAGACTTTTCGTTTCTTCCTCTAGCCCAAATTCATAAATACTAAATGAATAATTTTTCTGATTTTTTTTAATTAGTTTTAGCATAAAATATCTTTAACTGAATTTCCAAATAATTAAGTTTTATGATGCAATTTCGAACAATAAATGGAATTTCATTTCAATAAGTTAATTAAACTATGTGGTGCAAAACAATCTAGGCAAATGATAGATAATATGTTTGTTTGATATTAAATCAGTATTAAAATTAAACCGTTGAGAAAATAATTACTAACCCAAATTCCTAATTTTGTTGTATTTAAATTCCATAAGTATATTTGCCCAATAAAAAATTGTATTTCTCGTAAAAACTCGTATAAATTAAATTTAAAAACGTCTTTATGAAATTTTAGTAGTGCCATCTTGCGGCTAAAGCTGTTTTCATATATTTTATAATTGATTCTTTATTTACTTTTTAAATACTCATAAAATTGGTACAATTTTTTTTAAAAAATTAAGAATTGCGTAATTGTAAGTAATATAAAATTTAAGTTGAAAATGATATTCAAAAAAAGTCTGAAAATATAATTTTCTAATTACAATAAGAAAATATTAAATGTTTGGATTTTTTTATTAATAACACCGTTTTATCATATATTAATAAAACATACTATACTCCATTTAATTGTTATATATAGGAGTGAGCCAAAAATATGTAGCAGCTATAAATAACTAAAATCAATTCTAAAATGGAAGTGTTAAATTAATTACTTATAAATTATTTTAACGATTTAAAATTTTATTTATTCTAAACCATTTTAATATATTATTATTTACGTTAATATTTATAAATAATAAAGTTTTTAAATAAAAATTTATTATTTCTAAACAGAGGCTATTAGAAAAATAGGTGTTTGATCATAAATATTTTTGTACTCTACTTTTTTTTAGCAACTAATCATTAATATAAGAATATCCATACATTTACGATAAACCTAGATTTTGAAAATTTTTAATGGTTTGAAAATAATGAAAAGCATTTTCAATTATTCATTTCTTAAAAGAAATTAAAAAAAGAAGATTAATTTTATCGTTAAGTTTAGAAAAATTATATGCTCTATTAAGAAACATGGATTTGGTGTGTTTATTTTACCACATTTTACTATGTCATATTTAATAGTTTTATATCAATTAAGTTTAAAATATGTCCCAAGAAATTTTGATACAGTTATTGTTTCATCAAAAAATTTAATGATTTTTGTCCGACCTTAGAACTGGGTTCAAATTAATTATGAATACTTAAATTCGAGGTCCTTATAACAATAGAAAAAGTACTTTTGTTTGAACTTTATTTTTTTCTTTTAAATGAAAATTGTGGTAAACTGGGTATTAAAATATACTAAACTATTGCAAAATATTCAATTTACATTTCATAATATTCTATTAAATGATGATTAACTAATAAAATAAATTAATGAAGTGATAAATGAAATAATATTGTTTGTGCTTAAAATAAATATGTTCATTTTGACTCATTTAATCTGTTTTACATGTTTGACTTGTGTAATTTTACTTTCTTATTGAACTCGGTGAGCAAAATTTAAAATAACAATTGTTTATCTAAGTTTAAAGATTTTAATCAATCTAATGAAATTAAATTTTTAAGTCTTGACGAATTTACTAAATTTATTAAAGGATTACATTCACATTATCTTGTAAAATTTCTTGATGGTGTCATTAAGTCCGATCATCTTTCTTGAAGTTACTTACTGAATTTACAGCCAGTAATATGTAGATTCGCTAAGTGTAAATTAGACTTTCCATTGTTACAAACAGAAATTGGGTTGGTTTCATTTTTGTTCGTCTTTCAACGATAATGTTTTTGCACACAAGGGCTAAATAGACTGGAACCTACGATTTAAAGGGGATTCCGAACCATTACAAAGCTCGAAGTTCGAGATGGGATTTGAACCCAGGAACTATTGAACCGAAAACAAGAGACTGGAAATTAGTATATGGATAACATTCACTTATTCGTGATTCAAAACATAAACTGTGTGAAATAACTTCAGCTTCATTGAAATATTTAGTATTACCAACAAATATGCAGATAGATTTTTACTTTGCTTTATTGAAATAAATATGAATTGCAATTGCGTACAAACATAAGCACAAGCATTCGACTGTCGTAAATGTTGGAAGTTGTGTTCTTTTTTCAGATTTGATAAAATATTAACATAATATGTATGCAGATAGCTCTTGATTTTATTCTTAATACGATACTATTGAAAATGAAATATAATGTCCTGCTATCAATAGTTACAAACTTCATAAATTTATTTTCCTCGTAATCATGGTCGATTGATCAATAACCGTTTTAAAATAGGATCTTTTCTATATTTATGAACTTTAATTTTTATCTAAAACATTTGGAATGAATCATTTTGACTCTTTTATGTTAATAAAAGTTTAACCGTGAAAATTAATTAAATTTTGTATAATAAAATAAAACATATTTTATTATAAATTAAGTTTTCAAAAATAAATAAAATTTTGTATGATAAAATAAAACCAACTTTTGTTAATAAAAATAAATAAAATATTTTTCAAGCTGTTGCATTCATATTAATAAATGTAACCATTATCAATGTAATGATTGTAAATTGCCACACAGTAGATACATTAAATGTTATTTAAGATTTTATGTGATTATTCAGTAAAAAGTGTAAGAAAAATGTAAAAAATTTAAAAACATTTTCAAGGTAAGTTTATAAAAATATTATAAATATTTCAGCAAGAAGTTAACGCAGAAAATTTTGAATACAGCATATCATTTAAAGTGAAGAAAAAAATAATAATTCGTTGTTTTTAAAGAAAATATTTATAATTAAAATATTTGTCTTGATTGTGAATGATTACCATATTAAAATTATGAATAAATTTATATATACAGAATATACCCATTCATATTGAATACTCATTAAGAATATACTCAGTTATCATTAAAAATTGTTTTATAAGAATTTTCTTCACAATTTAAGGCATATTATTAATAAAATAAATGCATCGCAGATAAATTTCAATAAAAGGTTTGTTTTTATGAACGGTTCGAGCTTATTGTTATCTACAGTTAAGTGTATTCATTTCTGAATTTAGAGGTGATTGCTTTTGCTTAGTTCGAGTTAGTTATTCGTTACTACTAGTTGAATTTTCTCTTGTGTTCTCAGGTAATCGTAGAAGGATTAAGTAAACTTTATATTAGTAGTATCGGATTAAGTTCTAAATTTTTGGCGAGTTTTGTGAAAAAACTCAATCTTACTCAATGCGAACAATAAGCCTACGAGCATACAGCTCCAAAACTCTTTCTGTGTGTGTCATATTTATATTAATAATTTATATTTGTATCATTTCAAATAAATATGTACTATTATTGTGAGAATATGTATTTGTGTAATGTTTTATATTTAAGATAGACACATTTAAATAACAGAACTTGGAAATGAAAAATAAATTAGCGAAAATTAGATTTCAGTGTAGAATTTGGTACCTCTTGGTTTGAAAAAAAATTTTGCGATAAATTTCGGTGATAAAATTTAATATCTAGTAACCCTGGTACTCAGTTTATCATTTGTTTAACGACAGCGGCCATCTTCTCTAATCACATTATTTAAATAAAATGTCTAAAGTTTATAATTACATGGTCTTTAAAATATAAATAAAGCCAGTTTTACCAACCATTGATTTGGACGTTTAATATGTAATTATTCTCCGCTGATAAGCAAGTAATAAGTCCTTAAGGTTTTAATAATTTCATTATCTGTGCATAAGCTGTGTATAAGTATTTAATATCAAGAAAAACCAATCACTTTCTCAGGGAAAATGCTTGATTGAAAAGTGTTTATATAAAGATAATTATACCTATTTAAGTATGAACTCATGTGAAATGAGTTGCGATATTTTTTTTATGAAAATTTAAAATTAGTTATAATTAGTTAAAATCTATAGAACTTTAATATCACAATAATTAATGTCTTGAAGCAAAAACTAGATGGAAGAATTTAATTACAGTTTATTAATTCATTATGTTACTTTTATTATTGTATTATAAGGTCGTAGTTTTTATCTATTAAAATTAACTACATAAAGAACTTCTGATGCAGACGGGTAGAATTTCTCTGTTTACATATATTATAATTATTATATTATCTATATATAATATTATAATATATATTTTATAATTATTATATATATTATATTGTATTTTCAATAAGTCACAAAAATAAATGAGTTTCTACTTTTAGTAATAAATAAAGGTTTTTACTTAGTCTTTTAACAGTTGTTTTGTTGAGTATAGACTTCCGTAAACTATTGCTTACAAGTCCTAAAAGGTTAAGAGAAAAATGCATATTCGTCACATTAAACGGAGGGACTTTAGAGGGTGCAATGATATAAAAGATGGCAGATGAAAAATATACAGTGTATCTAGAGAGAAGGTCTATTATAACACAAATGGAAATTCGATTAATCAACTTTTTGGGTGGGAGAGTGTGATTTTAAAGTGTGAATCATACATGGAACAACTTTCGGGCTTTGACGACAAAGCTTTAAATCGATATAGAATCATAATACACTTCAATGTACATAATGTTTGGAAGTAAAGTTGAATGCATTATAACCAACTGCTTACTGTTACTTGGAAATTTAGAGGAAGTCAGCTAATTAAAAATGTGAATGCATAACCTTAGATGACAAAAAAATAGGATCGCGTGTCAGTTACGATATGTTTGTTACCATTGGTAAAATCACTGGTTATCGTAAATGGGGAAAAAAAAGATACCCATGGCAATATCGTTCGTAAAACTCAATGACTTGTTAAGAATTAAACATAAACCCTAGAACCGAAAGCGAATGTCTATGACAATTAGAAAAGTACTTTGTCGTGTGTTTAGAAAACTGTCTGAGTGTAATTACTCCTAAGTTTTTGAAGTCAAATTTAAAGATTACTGCAAGTGCATGGGATTGGCAGTGGAAACTATTGCTTACATCTAGAGAGAAGGTCTAAAAAGAGTGAAAAGAAAATTCTGGGAAAAGTATTCTTTACACGATAATGCATGACAACATATAGCAAATGTAACTCGGATAAAATATTATTGAACTTTTATGATCAGTTTCATTACACTAATTTTTCTCATTAGAGCTCCAACTGACAATCACTTATTTTGCATTTTGCAAAAAAACTTTTTTAAAGGGAAATCCCTCTGTCACCACTGAAACGAAAGGTGATTCAAGCTGTTAGAAATTTTTCTAGTCAAAGTCAACAGCATTTTACAGCGACAATTGATCATCTGCAAGATAGGAGAAAATCATTCATAACACAGAAATAAGTGCATAGTAAATTGTCATAACTTTATTATTTGAGTTAACCAAAATGTATCGATAAAAAATATATTTGATAAAAACGATGAAAGTTATTTATTACTCAACTCTACACGTGTTGATATTTTTATTCCAATTACTTTACATTAAAAATCTAGCCAAAACATTTCCCATCTTATCGTGTAATACAATGTAATGCATAGAATTAAAAGATTATGAAGAAAAAGCACGAAATTAATTGGAGAAAAAGAAGATGATAAGTATTTTTCTTCTGTCTAAAATCAAATGACTTTTATACAAAGTTTTGTCAATATACTTGTATCGTGATAATTACAAAGTATCTACGTATCACTTAAAAAAAAGACATATTTATGAGTTATATATGTTTAAAACTGCAATAGATTAAATTAAGTTACACTTTAACGAATAAGTAGAAACAAAAATACTTCTTAAAAACCATTCGAAGTTAATTTGATATACTTTTGTTTTTTGATAAAATATTTTAAGACAGTTCTTATCTCAGTGATAATTTAACAATGCAGATTCTTGCGACATATTATAATTAGACATGAAATTTCTATATATAACATTACACATGTTCGTCGACCACTTTCAACAGATTTTCTTTCAAATAACGTGAGCATATTTCAAGCAAAATATTGCTCCTATTTTAAGCTTTTTAATTTTATATTTCATGTCTACATTTTTAATTTTCAGTCAAATAATATTTTCTCTTCTGTGGTACAGGAGTTGGTTAGTTTTTTAATCATCTTTAATGGTGACTTCTTAAATATTCTGTTACAAAATTATATGCTTATTTATATTATTTTTAAATTCTCTCTTTAAGTTTATAAATCACGATTTAATTTGTGTGTATTTCTTCTATTTAGAGCCTTGTTATAGGAAGTATTTACATAATTATCTTTTCCCTCTCCACTTTAATTGTTTAGATGAAAATTACCTAATTTTTAAACATAATGTGAAAACTTTCACCTCTTTCCAGTAATTAGAATAAATTGTTCGCTTGTTTATCATAGGGAAAGATAAGCAAATTAGCATGAAGGGAAGTAAATACAGAGGATTCTTACACCTTAACCTTTCCTTTTGAGCGTCCCCTACGTGACCCCGGAGTTGCCCTTAAACTGGTCCAACCGCCATCCTTCCATCTCGCGAGGAGTCTCCCCCTTCGACCTAAAAGAATCTTCCTTGTGAGCGGGCATCGTAAAATCCGTATCCGAGCCTCATCCATTCATGCCGTAAACGTAAAAGACACGTGGCTCCTAATTTGCATCGATCGAAGCGACACCTCTCGCAGGAATGATTCACGTGGCCCCTATTTCATTGCTTTTTTTATTCTTTGTTTCTCTTCCTATATCCCTCCCTTTTCAGGAGAGAGCAGCTCCGGGGAAATCGATCGTTCGGTCTCCACCAATCAGAAGTCTCTTCAGGGACTCATTGTGATCGGAGGGGGGGGGGAGTCGTAGTAACCCTTTGTCTTTAATACCGAAGAATCCGTGATAAATATTTGAAGGATACTCCCCTTCATCATCACGTAAGATTCTGCCCCCCATTCTTATCGAATCTTTTCTAAGAATGCAATTTACAATCATAAGAATGGCTTTTCTGTGTTTTGCCTCTCCTCGGATAGTTTCCATTCAAAATTGAATTCCTTTCATTAAATAGACCAGTTGAAAATAAACAATATTATCTTCTGAACAATTATTTCATATTGACTATAAATTTATGAAGTGTATACAATTGTTACCTTTCTAAACATAATTAAACTTCAAAAATTCTTTTTTAACAATGTTAAAAAAGAATTTTTGATATATTCATTAAATATTTGAATTCTCTCGATTTAAATGATTTTGACTTTCCCTTTTCTGTAAGCATGACTCTCCCCTTTTCTGTTGATTATAACAAAAATATGATTTATGTAAGTTTCTAAACCAAGATAAATTTAAAATACGCATTTTTAATTTTTAGACGCACTTGTATTCTGTTTATTCTGATACTGCAGTTATGAATATTTAAAAACATTGTTAACTGTTTATTCCTGGTAAAGAGTATGTACAATGATTAAAATTTTTATAATAAATATGAATCTTTAAGGTAAATAAAAATCCTCGTCCTTTTGATTGTACTTGATTTAAAGTAACTTAGTGACTTCATTGAACTTCTTATAAAATAAACTATATTTTGTTATATCCCTGAATTTACTACTGCTTTTAATTTTGAAACAATTATATTGTGGTGTATATGCTTACACATTAACAGGTTATTTTGAAGAATTATAGAGAATGTTGCATTCACATGTATAATAATTTACAACAAAAATTTTAAAAAATAAAATGTCAATTATGTGTTATTTATAATTAATTCCTGTCCTCTTAGTTTAGTTTTATGATAATATTTTGCAAGATCGATCTCTTTTAAATCTAGATATCTCCATGAATTACATAAAACAGATTTTAAGATTTCCTTATAAAATCTATTTTGCAAATACATCTTTTTTAAAATTACATAGTAATGAATATAATAAAATTAATTTTGCTTCGTAACTAATTTTTAAGTAGGTAGCGAATTTCCTGAATATTTTTAAATGACAAAAAAATATTACAAACAAGATTAAGAAATTATGAAATATATCTTTATTTCTTTGTAAAGATTATATTATTCTTTGCAATAATTTAATCATTGAATTATTTCGTCATGAAATATTAAAAAAATACATATCTTATTAGTTTAAGTTGAATAATAAAAGAATAATATTTGCTAATAGATGTATTAAATTTACATTTGAGATCAAATTGAATATATATTAATCCATAAATTAATTTTCGATAGTTATCTAGAAGATAATAAATAAAATCTATCCATTGTTTTTAAAATATACAAAAATCTATACTTTTTGATAACTAGCTTAACGCCAGATTTTCAAATACATTAAAAAAAATTTGAATAACTTTTATTTACTAATTTGAACAAATATATTATGATGAGCAAGTTAAAAAATTATAAAATATAAAATTTATATTTTGTAATATAATTTTCTAAGCAATAAAGTAAAATTTGAGTTTTTTTTTCTTACTATTATAATTAAAACTCTAGGTTGTCCTTGTATAAAATTTTGAATAACATTTGATTTAGTTTTTACCCATGAGAAAAAAATGTATTAATTAGATACAATTAACTTCTGCTTTTAATTTTGTAGCTTATTAGAATAATATCAAATTAAGAAAAGGTCACTATTAATTCTTTCATTAATCATAATCATTGACTGCTGTTAAAATAAATATTGCCAGGAAATTGAAAATTAATGATATTTTTTGTTTTACAGAACATATAAACTACTAACGAAGTAAGTTTTCGTTGGCAATTTATTTAGTAACGCATTCTAAGAAACAATGGTCAAAGAAAAAAAAACTTCATTCTTCCCATTAATTTTGAAAATTATCTTCTACTTTGAATTTTGAAACTTACTAGAATAATATTAAATTAATATAAGGTCACTATAATATTTAATAATTCTTTCGTTAATCATAATCTTTGATTGCTGTTAAAATGAATAATGTTTGGAAATGGAAAATTAATAATAGTTTTTGTTTTACAGACCACACACGAAAAGTTAAGAGTGAAATTATCGTTTGCAATTTATTTGGCAAGACATTCTAAGAACCAAAGAGAAAACTCATTCGCAAAGTGCCTCTCCTCTTTCCCACAACCGAAGTTGTATTTTGCGTAACCTTTTATCGATTGCTGTTATTTCCTGCTGAGCTCGGCAAAATCCGGCTCCTGCCGCCGCTGCTGACTGGAGGGAATGCCTATTTACAGTCTTCAGCGAACTGCTGAATGCAAGCCGAATTGTCTGAAAAGAAAAATTAACAGCGATTGGTTGAAATTAGTTCCGATATATCTCGCTGGAGACAAAAATTAGTCCTCTATTCAAAGATTTAACGATTCATTTTAGTGTAAGTGATTAAACTTCAATTTATCTTGATAAATGATGATATGTGTAGCAACATAAAATGCTCATTTTCATAATGAAGAAAAAAATAGTGTTACTTTTCTCGTTATCTAAATACAACACTGATTAACATTTTCAAAAGGTTTATAAAATAATTAAGAGAAACATTAAGTTTTTTGACATCATGACCTAATAATTTAAAGCTGACGTAAGATATTTTTAACTAAACGATTATCTTATGAGAGAAATATATATAAATTAAGAACTCATATATATAGATGTATACATAGATACTCGAAACAACACCCAGTTATTATGATCTATTGGTATTGACTGGATTACAAATTTTTACACTAAAATGTTATCTAAAATTCTGCTCTTTTTTTTTTTTACCATGTATAATATTCCTTTAATCATAAAAAATGTGAATAGAAATATATAAAGATATATATATATGTATAAAAGATTTCACACATTCTTCATTTTTGCTTCAGATTATTACAACCTTTTATTTATAAAATAAACTAAAATAGGTGTAATAACTTTTTAAAAAATGCTTACATTGTCTGAGAAATAGAAAAAGATATTAATATACGATGCTTTAAAAAAAAGCATTGAAAACCATTATCTGTTAGTCTAAATACAAAACAATTATTTAAAAAATGTTTTCATTTGATTCACAATTATTTTAATCCTAATATAAAAGTCAGTACCTTCACAACTCTTTAACGTTAAAAATTGGTGTTACTTTGTATAAATTAAGTTTAGGTTTAATATTCATATAAAATTGAGAAAATAGATGTGTATTTTAAATTTATTTCCGACCTAAAATATTGTTTCCAAATATTTTAGATCAAATATGTTTTGCTAGAAATTTAATTCTGCCCAATTTGTAGAGCAAGATTTTTCAAAATTTTAATTTTTTCTTTACTAAAAATTAAAATATTCACACACACAATTTTTTAATATCGAAATATTGTCCTCAGTTTAATGAAATTAAATTCTTTGAATATTAAAGAAAGTGAAATACTTGAACTCATGGACACTTCATTGTCTTGTTAATAACATTAAATTAATTATCTTATTATTAAGAAAAATATTAAGTGAAAAACAAATGTTTCATTATCTTTTAATTGTTCTTCTTTAAATTAATTTAACATAAAGTTCTAAATACAGAGTAGAAGGAATAACATTTCCTACCATATATGTGCGGTAATTAATCATAGAAGAATGCATAAATGTTCATTGATAGTGTATGATTCTAACGTTGTGTAAATGTCTAATATAAATTAAAAATTAAAACGCAGTCAAGAATGTATATTAATATACACCAAGCATTATGGGTAACAAAATTGTATTTTATTCCCCTTAGATTTAAAACCGGATTTTTAAATTCATTTTTCATTAAACTGCATGTATATATTTTTTCATCATATTTTGGTTAATTTCTTAAATATATATTTGTAATTTTTTTTAGTCTTTTGTTGTTTTTAAGTCAAATAACATAAAAAGATTTTATATTATTTGAAAGTCATATTGAAAAAATTTTAACAATGAATTATATTAAATACATGTATATCGAATTGTTTAATTCATTTAAACAACCTTAAATTTAATAAAAACATTGAATATATATTTTTGAATTAAATCATAGAGTCAGAAATATATGGTGAATCAGTCTATTGTTAGAGAAAACTTTTATTAGATTTAACTTTTCTTTTTTTTTTTTAAGAATTGCTCGTCAAGTTTGTCATTTTGAGGTAACAATTTTTATCAATTCTCTCCTAGCGGAGCAACGTAGACGAACATTTACGCACGATCCGGTCAAATCGTGACGTAAGTGAAGGCAGGCTTCTCATATCCAGTAGAGGTCGCTTCTGACGCTAGTTCGATTGCTCGCCAAATATCATCTTGTTTACCAGAATTTCGAGTTTATCGGGATTGATTAAAAATAAGTTTCACTAAAATTCGATTTGAATGAGCCATTAGATGAAAAAGTTTTTCATCTGAATTAAATTATTTATCTGAGAAAAAATAATTTCTTATACAGATTTTAAAAATTAATTTTTTGAATAATTTAATTTTAAGAAATTTTCAACATGTTCAAAGAGTTGAGAAATCATTTTAACTAATTATTTGATAATGTAATTATAAAATTTAATATAAAAAAGAAAGTTTCCTCATATAAAATTTTTATAAGTTTTTATTTTTCTATTAGTTTTACATATTTGTCTTTTTTACACACATATAAATATATCATACTGTGCAGTAGATCCTTCAAACAAACCAAGTAGTCGATTCCACTCCCATCAAACGTCTCATAATATTGTAAACTGAAGAATTAGACATTTGACTAACACATATTTAACATGCGCAGAGCTTTTCAGTATGACAATCATTAAAGGAGTAAAGGAAGATAAATATAAATTACTCATATAATTAAGTATTTCTACAGCTTCAGGACGTCAATATTTCATAACAGATGTCTAAAAAAGAAAAATTATTGTTCGCTTCAATTAATATAAATAGCGTAATTATTTTGTTAAAGACTTTTGAAAGACTGCGATAAAATTGTAGTTAAGAAATTTAACTTCAAAGGTACGTAGATTGATATTATTAGAACTCTTGAGAAAAATTGTTTATTGATATCAATTTTATTTCTTTAAACAAACATTAAATAAGCAATTTTTCAAAACACAAAATTTTGAAATTGTCGTCGGGATCGGTAAATAATTGAAATCTGAATGACATCAGTTTCATAATATATCAATCAGAATATTAACGCATAAGATTTTAAAATTTATAAAAGCGAAATATTAATTGTATGATCGTTAATAAAATTTTTAACAATGCAGCTACTATTAGTAATAAAACTAATCTTTCAATAGTCTTGATTTTATTTTCTAAAATAGTTTTTAAATAAATTAAGACATACCTTTCTAGATGAAATATTATAATTATTAGTACTTATATAAAGTTGAAAATACTTGTATAAACAATTGTAAAATGAAATTTAACCTAAAGTGGCTGAGAAAATAAAGAAATATTTAATGCATCTTCTTATGTGAATTAATTTGTTTATTTAATTATAATATTATCATCATCGCATTTGTATATATATATATATATATATATATATATATATATATATATATATATATATATATATATATATATCGCATCATCGCATTTGTATATATATATATTCCTTATCACGTTTCTGATGAATTTTTGTTATATATTTATAGATATATATTCTGAAGCTTTCTGATTATACTTATGAAATAAAATAAGAATATAAAAGTTATAATTTTTGATAAATTAAAAAATACAGTAAATAATAATTTTTTTTTAAATTTATGAAGAAAGTTGTATCTATTTATTGGTGTATTATTAATGAAGTAGATTAATGATGAATGGCTACGATTATCTTGATTAACTGTCATCGATAGAATTCCTTATATTTTGATTTAAATTATTGGAATGATTCCAAATTTTAGATGGCTGAAGAAAGGAAAATCGCAGTAAATGGGTTCTCCAAAATTATTTTACATTAAGAGTTTCTCTATAAAATATTGACTATACTTTAAGGAAAAACTAATGTACCCATGAATTAATTGATAAATAAAGTAAATTTCAAATAAATTTTTTTGTTTTTACAATAAGAAAGCAAAAATTAAAAGATGGCATTTTAAATTTCTATCTACGAAAAGAAGAAAATTATATTGAAGTAATACATTCTAACAATTAGAACAACCTATAAGTTGGTTTAGAAAAAAGTTAAACGTAACTAGCGAATAAATGATTAATGCTATAAACACACACTGTGCGCTAAATTATATGTCAATACTCTGCATTTAAATCTGTGTATTGAAACTCATTTCATACTTATAAACACTGAAACATGTCTAATATTTATCATTCTGTACATCATATCTTTGACACTTCTCTCTTAGGAATCACCTAATTCAGTTTCAGAAATATCATTAAGAACTGATTTTTAAAAGTAAATATTGCAATTTTAAAATAATTCCTTCTGTGTGATAGTTAAAAGTTACAAAAAATGAAACCCTTACATTTGTGAAAGAAATTATGAAATCGTAAATATAGTCTTTGAAATTCTAGGATTGTAGAAGTCATTGAAACATAACGGTTTTATAGAGTCAAAGATTCTTACTAAAGTACATATTTCCTTCAATATGTTGAATGTTTTACAGATATGCCACACAAACTGTACTGAATCAGTATCCAAACCTCATACAGAAGTTAATCAAGAAGATATGAATCCAGAATTAAAACAATGACAGCTGAATGTTAGAAAATTATTCCACTTTTAGTTCATGCACTCTGACTGGAAGATTTGAGAGATTTAACGTTCCTCTAACAACACACGCTGGGTGTAAGTTGCATTACAGTATGACTTACACCCAGTATCTCCATTCCAAGATTCTAAGCAGCAATCTCCCCCCTTTTCGTACAAGCTTTTTCATTTTTTCTTTTTTTATTGTATTTGAGGCAGTTTTTAAAAATACAATCTCGATTATGTTACAAAAAATGCCTATTGAATAACATTTTAATATGAAACAACTTAGAATGTGTATTATTCCATTAAATAAATATATTAGCATTCATAAAATGAATTATTACATTTATGATAAATGAATTTTTTAGGTAGCAAATGTGTAAGGTTTGGAAAAGTTAAACTTATATCAACATCCCATTCAATTTCATCGATTTATTGTTTATTTAATTTTTTTTTTATGTTTTTCTTTATCATTATAAATGAATGTTTTGTTATACATTATGAATATATGAATCTTCTAAATCCTTATGGATACATTATGAACTTTTATGAAGTTTTACTAACGCAACTAAATACAACAATGAATTAAATCAACAGTGTTACCCGGAAATGTGTGAAATTAAAATCAACAGTGTTTTTTCTCGAAGAAGTCTGCAGTAAGCTTTCAAATCCATAGTAAACTGCTGACGGATTCTGAATGGCCATTTATCGCCAGTTGAGTATCGCTGTTTCAGGATGATATTTTTCTAAAGGAAAGAATCATATGATTTAAATAAAATATAATTTATAAATTGTTAACTGAAATGAAACATTATTTTAACATTTAAACTTCCCATAATTTAAAATTTAAGGGTTATTTCCTGTTTTTGATCGTACAATTATAAGCATTGGGGGAAATTATTACGAAATTTTAAAATTTTCTCTAGAATCCATTTCATTCCAACTAAAATTCGATTTCTGCAACGAAGCATAGCTTAAATATCCGTTTTCACAAGAGCTTATGCTTAGAATTGTACACGAATTTGAACGTCTCTCTCTCTCTCTCTTTCTGGCAAAGTGCAAAATTTCTAAAGGGAACTTCCTATTTTCTTCTGGTGAAACACTAAAAGAAAATATATTTACTCAAGAGATTTGAATTAATTTATAGATTCAAAACAAAATGTAAACATTTCGAATTTTATTTGGTTTTTAAATATTTTTTTTTAAATTGATATAAATACTGATTAAAATGATATAAGTTGAAATAATATTTTTTAAATAGAATAATGATATTCAGTTAAGTTTCTTAAAACGAAAAAAGTTAAGTTTCTTAAAACGAATCAATGCAGATCCGGTTTGATTGATAGATTCATTCGATTCGATGATATTAGAGAAATATATTAATATTAAAATTAATTAAATTTAAAGCGCGCGCGCATATTAGCGTGGAGCAGATTCTTCATTGTATAAAGCATATTAGCATGTTAAAGCAATATATTAAGTTTAAAATACATACAGTCATAAACTACATCGCAAAAATATATCCAAATTAGAGTAATAAAAATTTTAAATAAACTATTTTGATGAAAAATCTAGAGCTTGCAATATATTAGATTTTAAATTAATTGTAAGTCTATTATATTCAGAAAACAAATACAGAACTAACAATAGATATGTGTCTGATTACTTAAACGGCCCAAGAAATTATAAATTTGAAATTCGAATATTAGAATCTGTGCATTTAATATTCTTTCTTTGTGTGTAATGTTTGTTTGAATCTTTTGAAGAGGTGATACTTTAATTTCTTTATAGAGCTTGCCGAGTAAATTTCTGTCCTGGTATAATACGAAAATAAGTGAAAAAAAGCATTTTGCATCGTGTTCATGGACGGAATTGAACTTAAAGTTAGTACTTCAATGCTTGCGAATATTAGATCGTTGACCGTTTGGCTGGCAAATCACACTTTCTGCGATCGGATCCATGATTGCCAGAAGAATGAGAAAGAAACAGAATTTATAGATGAAACTCTCCTTCTGTGTGTGCATGTCCTCCTCGCTTCAATTTCAACGCTCAGTTACATTCAGAAGCAGCACGCTCCGCCAGGCCTGGAACCAGTTTAGCATGGAATAAAAATAAGCATCGACACGATGTTGTTCTTTCTTTATTTTTTATTGCTTGTTTTGCCCTATCCTTTCTTTTATGATGCCGTAGGTGAAAAGAGGTCAAGATCATGTTCGGTTTTAATCCATGAGTGCTTGCATATTTAAAATGGTGAACTATGTAAAGAAAAGGAAATATACAATCATAGATTATACGTTACAGGCTGCTTAAGCTAAGATTGGGGCTTAGTTCGAATAAATTACCTCTTCTACAATCTTATACGCTCCTAGCATTCAAAGACTATAAGCAATGCCGAACTTTTCGTTTCTTAATGAATATTTCTAATTATTTTAATACACAGATAATAAAAAAACATTTGCATTTTTATTTCGTAAATTTATTTCACCTTTTTAAAGTTACTTATTAAACAAAAATATTTATTTCAAATGCGAATACTCAGAATACATCATTAACAGCACTTTTTAAACTTGAGCTAAAATCTCATAATTGATTCTGAAAATTCTTCAGAAACATTTCCATTTCAAATCAACAAAATAATATTAGATAAAGAATAAATATGAATATTGTATTGAAATTTAATGAAATTTGAATGGAAAAACATTAGCATTTCTGTTTTCTAAATTTATAACATCTCGATAAAATTACTTATTAGTGTACTAATAATAAAAACATTTATTTGAATCATGAGACATGATCGACTTTTAAAGCAGAATTTCTTCACTAACATTTCCATTTCAAATCAACAGAATAAGGAATAAACATGAACAGAGCCTATCTCAACGTATCAGTTTAACTATAACGAGGATCAAAGTACGTGAATGACATTAAAAGAAAATCTAAATTTAATGCACAATAAAAAGGCAATAAAAAATAAGTATAAAAAAAGACAAATTTTTTTCTAAATTACAATGAATTTGACTTCTTCAATTATTATAGTTTAACATAATTAAATTTAACATTGTTAACACTCATTTTTTCTATTGAATTCTAGTTGCTTAACATGAGTACGGTTAATTCTCTTACTATTGAGAAATCAAAAAATTTCATTGTAAATTTTAAATCTGAAAATTAATTAAAATTCACATAAAAGTTTTATACATATCTAAAGAAAATGAAATAATGTGTTTTTGCCTTTTAATAAAAAAATCACATTACAAGGAAATTCATAAACTATAATTTTCAAAAACTCGTAATTAGTTTAATTTTATTAAATATATTTTAATTTATGTACAATTTATGTATGTTAGTATAAATCTTATTGTAATTTTACTGTTAAAATGTGCATTTATTTAATCTCCATTAAATAATTTCTAAGTGTGTTCCCTTTTAGAATTTCACAAATTATTCAAATATTTTATTGCTGCTAATACCTAAGGCTGAAAAACTCAATATCTGGGGATTAAAAATATAGTTCCAATATCTGTTACTTGAATGTAGATCATATTTTATGGTTATATTTTATCGGATACCCCAATGCATTTTTAAATATTTTATTTTTAAATAAAATTCTTGAGTAAAAATTGCAAGTATTTCTTTAAGATTTATTTCCAAACATTTGTCACACAATTTACCATTGATTTTAAAATTTCATTTAATTTTTTCATCAAAATAAAATAATGCAAATTGAAAAATGTAAGATTATTAAAATTAACGTGTCTTATTTGTTTGCTTTGCCCTTTCCTAAATTACATAGCTATTAAATAAATTTATTTGATATGAATTCCTTATGTAATTGTTTTGCTATAGGTGCTATTTGTGAATAATTTTTTAAACAAGAACATAGAGATGTCTACAATCGAAACATGTTTTTATGTAAAATTAATTTTACCAGGACATTTGATAAAATTATATTTACAAAATTTAAATAATTTTAGCAACAAAATGCATAATACCTAAAATAATAAACTTTAATATTAGGGAGAATTGGTAACTAAAAATTATTGTAAAACTTTTTTGAACATAAATAATTTAAATCAAGCAGTTTACATGCTTGCTTGAACATAGATAGATTAAAAGAATAAACAATTATTTTTCTTAAGATATAGATTAATAACTCTCTTATAAAATAACTAGGAATTGGTTTCTCTTTTTAAATAAATAGGAATTTACGACATCTAATATTGGAACGTCTGCCTTTATACGTGAAAAATTTCTTCTTTCTTGGTGTTTGGATTAAATGCTTAATTGATAGAAATCATAATTTTTAATTCTATAATTTAATTTAAATAATTTTATAACATAAATTCACTATATAGTATTAGTTCACTTCATTGTAAGTTAAGTTAATAACATTTTCCCTTTTATTTTTTAGACATTGGAACATTTTGGTCAGCAACGCTGCAAACATGATTACTTTTTTACTTTTAAGCTATATTTATGGAAAATAAGGTAATTTTAAGTTCTCTGACTGCATTGGACTAATTAGAAGAGAAGTGCAAGATATTTTCTCCCACAGGTAATACAAAAGTGATTCACTATCCTTTAAAAATATTTCTTGTATGCATGGCAATAATTCGTAAAAAAAAAAAAAAAAAAAAAAAAAAAAGAATAGCTTGGTGATTTGGTTTCTTTTCCGTTTCCCTTCCTTGAGGCAATTTTCATTCAAACAGCTTCGGTCCAAATTAGAATTCATTTTGAACTGTTCCTCTAACTGAAATTCTGATTCACTGAAAAATGCCTCCAAAAGTATAACCGAGATGACATTTTAACTGCTCAAATTCTTATTCTAAGACCTTGAATTCGGGAAAAGAATGCCGGAGAAGATTAATATGTATCCTGGAAGAAGGATTCTGAAGGAATTGAAAAAAAGAAATGAATAGGAAGAAGACGGAGAGACCCCAACGATTGGAATACAAATGATAGCCAGACAAAGTGAAAAGTAATGGGGCATCCAAAAGATCTGCTCTCCTACAAAAGAAGAGGGAAGTGGGATATTCATTTTCCACTGTGGGAGAAAAACGTGAGAAATGACTGTATTTAATCATTGCCGACAACAGGATGAATTAAAACAAATGTATGATAACAATAAATAAACAGCTGAGGCTCTTGGTTGCCGATTCATTCATATATGTGCATCGTCGCAGAATGTTTTCAATAACGATTATTATATCTATAATATTATGTAATCCCTTAAACTGGTAATTGTTTTATTTTTTTCGTTTCGTTCTTTAATGAGAGCATGCTGAATTCTTTGAAGCAACTGGAGTAGAGGAACGATGCCATTAAATGATACTTAGAATAGGTTCATAATATCATTTAAAATTATTTTGGAGCAATTTCTTCTAGTGTAATCCACTTTATTTATTTTAGCGTTATATATATATATATATATATATATATATATATATATATATATATATATATATATATAGATATATATATATATATATATATGTAAATATATATATGTGTGTGTGTGTGTCTAATATTAAATTTAAGATAAGTTAAGCTAATAGAATAAGAGTTGGCGTTCTAAAACACAGGTGCAAGTGAATTCCTAAATTCCTAAGACCTTTCTTATACATTTAACAGCGTAGCATCCCCTATATAAATCCCCGTCAGTAAGAAACTTTACTCAGATGTCTGCTAACCACGGTAAGGGTCACACCTATATGTTACAGATGGACAATTTAACTTTATTTCATCTTTTCTTTAAATAAATGCTATTTAGAATGTATCTCTGTTTTGCATTCACTGCCTTAACACTCCGCTGAAGACTGCGTCTAAATTAGGAGTTATATTAAAAAAGAATCTAGTATTACACACATATATATATATATATATATATATATAAGTTTGAGTCAAATTAATTAAGATGAAAGTGAATTGGAACAGGTACATATAAATTACTTCATTGGTTTTATTTTTTAATTAGTTTAGGCAATAATCGCACAAACAAATCAATCTAATGTAAAAAATAATCCAAAGAAATGGGGTATTTTATTTTAAAAATAGTTAGAATTTTAACACGGAGTAATTGAAAGTGTAGAAAAGTTGACTATCAAAATCTGCGAAAAAAAAAGTACAAAAGCTGGAAAGGTTTTCTAAAGTGATACTAAATGTTAATGTATTTATCCATGAGTTTCATTGAATATAATTAATTCTCAGCAATAAATAAAATCATAGGCGATAATCTATGTATATTAGAATCAGTTCTATCTCTTTATAGAATACACGTAATATAAAAATGGTTCTCATTGCTCCATCACTGATTCTAGGTTTTCAATATATAGGCTACTTTCCTTTTTTTCTCATCCAAACTTTATTTACTTAAAATATAATTCAGCTAAGTAAGAATCTATCGCTACTAATCAATGCAAGTGTTTGCGATACAAATTTTTGTTTTGATATTTACCAATTTCAAGCATTGAAATAAGAAATAAATATCATACTCTTTGAAAGAGCTTAACATGTCTAATATGTTTGGAATTTAATATATTGAATATCATAATTACAAACAATTGAAGATACCAGTTTATTCCTTGGTAGTTGCCGGGAAAAAAGCGATTACAGCGAACTACTTCAGGCACTCAAGCTGTGATTACACAACATTAGAGGGGTTAAGAAAAACATTACATTCGTAGAATTATTTTACATATTTATCTATATTTCAATAAAATATACAAAAGTTTAATAAAGAAATTAAATAAATAAAACCAGAAGTTGAATACAATTGAATCAAATGGAATTGCAAAAAACGAAATCGCTAAAAATCTGATTTTGCTCATTAAAACTGAACTTGACTTATTTTATAATAATAATAATAAAAGTAAAATTACAAAGATATTAAATGATTATGTTAATTTAGTATAAAAAGTCAAATTATTCGATTACTTTCGATTATATAATGTAATATCAAGTGAAGAAGTCTCTAATACTTATATAATACATTTCAAGAAATATATTTAAAATAACTAAAAAAAATTTTTTAAGCTTAATAATTTGGTCGCAAACGGATTTTTATTATTAATTTTGAAACTTTTTTGGAACTCAATCAAGGATTCTACTTTATTTTTTGGGATAAAAATGTTAGCAGAAGACATTGATATTTTTTAAATTATATTTTCTAAAACATTTAAATTTATTTAGTTTCAGATTTGATTCTTCGTTTGCATTAGTCGTTTCATCAAATATTTAAAGATTTACATTATTCGAAGTATTATTAGTACATTATGATTGATAGAGAATATTAATTGAATATGTTAGAGAAGTTAAAGGAAATTAGAAACAATCATCTGCAAATCTATAGTATATTTCAGAGAGTGTAATTCATATTAATAAAAGACTATTTAGATTTATTTTAACTCATTTACACACTTACAAACATTAAACTATATTAATTAGTATTTATTGAAGTAATCAATGAGTATACTATAAATTGCTGTATGTATCTTATACTCATATATTAGTTACATTATATTATTTTTTATTGTTGTTATCAAAAAATTGGTAGAAGTTCTTTAAAATTGGAATAATTTTATAGGAGATATATACTATAATAATAAATTTATATTATAATAATGAAAAGTCTTCCAACTTCAAGGCACTTCTACAAATATTTTTTCCAATCAACAAAATATGATTTAAAATCGTTTTTGTCAATGCCTTCGAGAATTCGAAGCGAATTTTCTTTTATCGAATTAATGGTCCCAAAACAAGAACCACAAAAAAGCGATTTCAACAATAGGAACAAGAAAAAAGTCATATGGAGATATCAGGTACCATATCAGGAGAATATATTACTTGTAGGGTCTTATTTGTCAAAGATTGATGAATAATAGTTGCAATGTGAGATGACATTTTATCACTTTGATAAACCTATGAATTTTCTTCTAACATTTGAAGGTAGTTTTCGACGCATTGCTTCACTCAAATAACTCAAAATACTCTAATAATAATAATCTTTATTTGCTCTCTGACCAGTCAATAGGAATTCATAATGCATAACATCATGATACTTAAAGAAAACATTCAATATTAGGCTTACCTTTATGGTTTTCTTCAATTTTCAAGCAGCATCCGTGTCAAACGCAAAGATTCAAACTTCACCACCTGTAACACCGTGTTTTAAAAAAGAATTACCTCTTGAAAATATTTTTCGGCTCAATTGAGTACATAGCTGTTTTCGGAAGAATTTCAAAATTCTTGGAATAGACAAATGATATTGAGATGTTCTAGAAGCGAAAACTCGCAATCTTAACGTTCCTTTAAAATTTCTTGACAAGAACCAATTGATATAGGAGCTTGTTCAATAGCTTTTCTTATTGTCAAACTACGATGATCGAGAATTCTCAGACTTGATCGATATATTGATCAGTAATAGATATGAATAGTTTACCTAACAATATCAGCTAGTCATTTTTAAGTGAATCTCTGTCGCCTTTCAATTCTTCATACAAATCAAATATGGTTCGCTTCGATAAACAGTTACCTTTAAAAGGTTTCTTCCATTTTAGCTTAATTTCAAATTCTTTTCTAGTAGAAATTGTATTGCAGAAACACAATTTAACAATCTAATGCATACTCTTTCTCACATTTGCTGTTTTAGAAAATTGACAGAATTTTTCTCATTAAAAACCATTTTTTTTTAAACGATAAAAATTTATTACCTGTTTCCAAATATTCAAAGAAATTATAAAAATGTTATGCAAAAAATTGCCGGCGATATCTACAATTTGTTTATTTTATATCAGGCACTTATTATATTAGTATAGTTTCTTTAAGTATTTCATTATAAGAATATAAATTAAATATTATATATTCAAATAATTATATATTATTTAATTATAATTATTAATAATAATATATAATTATTTATTTAATAATATATAATTTTAATATTTTATTTATTTTATGCATATTACTGTTGAAGTACCTTCACTTTCAATTAAATTGATGTTAACTTCTGTTTCATAATCTAAATAGTAATACTTATATCAAAATATTTAAAGCAAATTTCTTATGCTATTTTTTCCACAATGTGAAGAGTATAATTATTCTAATTGTTTCCCTGTAACTACACAACCTAACATCTTCATGGGTTCATTTAAAAGTCATGACTAATTGATAAGTTTAATGAACAAAAAAAGAGGTAAAATTGTACCTGTTCCATGCAATTGAAATTCGCTTGGACAGGAAATCAATTAGTTATTTTATTTAATCTTCTTGTTCTTGTGATATTTCTATAAGTTAGTAGACATATATTAAAATCAGATATATTTACTGTTATATTTTACCTTTTTTTTAGGAATTCAAAATTTTCTTAACATATCTGCAAATATAAATTAGCTAATCTATATTAGAAGCTTAACAAAAAATTCTCAAATTACAGTGAACTATAATTAAAACGATTAAAAGAGAAAATTTTGTAATATTATTTTGTTTAAAAAAACCAGCTTTTCAATTAATTATGTAATGCGTATTTTAAATATTTCTGCACACACACTTAAACTTTTATTTTTAAAAATGTTCGTGACTCTTAAAAAATCAACCAATAATTAATATTTTAACAGAAAGAGTGAACATTACCTGCCAATGTGGAATTATAATTATTAAATATTAGAGTTCTTGAAAATTGAAAATTTATAATTTTTATATTTAACTCATTTTTTTTATTTCTAACCTCTCAAAATAGCTTTTTTTTTCTCAAATCATTACAGACGAATACCAGACGAAGATTAGATTCATGTGACTTATTTATTATAATCTCAGTATTAAAGTTCTTCGTATGACACAACATCCATTAAAGAATTAAAAGATGTGTGTGTTTATGTTATGTCTGCAGATTAATCATTTTTCCTTAGACCTACAATCAATTGTTATTTTTTTTAACTTTGCTCATTTGATGTGTAATTACGGAAATATTTAATATTTCTAATTCACATGTTAAAGTAGATAATTTATTTTTGAAGAGCTAGTTTAATTTTTAACTATAGTGAAGTACTTAATATTGTCTTTAGTATTTCTAAGTCTTCTGAAATATATTTTTATCGCAGCTATTATAAATTTTAGATTATTATTCAGCACATTTATTATTTTAATTATAAGTTTTAATGTTAACTATTTTTATAAGATTAATATTTTAAAAGATTTATTGCAAATATTTTTTCTTCCTGTAATATTACTGTTTACCTTCCTGTAATTTACTGTAATATTATTGTTTTATCTAAGCTTAATGATGTATTTTTTTCACATATATAATCTAAAACTAAACATTCAATAGCACAACTAATTCTATAATATATAAGAGCTAACATACTTAATTTAATTTTTTATTTACAATTTCACTCTTACTGTTTAAAAATTTGTTTGAATATTTTTTAGAAATTCTTGCTTTGTAAGAATTAAATTTTTTTAAACCATTTATTAGAATAATACTTGCGCTTTGGCAAGCCAGGCTCTAAACTAAGTGAGAATTTCTAAAATTCCATTCTAATTGACTGCCCCCAGAATCATTTTTCAACTGTAGTGAATGTATCTAAAAATTTTAAGCTTTTTTACTTTTAAATATGTAAGCTAAAATTTAATTAACTTATTTTTTTAAACGGAAAAAAATTTCTTAGTAAAATTCAGACAATTAAGGACAGAAATATTTAAATACTTTATAAAAAGATTAATTTTAACAATCATATTTAAGCAAAAATTATTTGATTTAATATAAACCGTATTTGAAATTTTTTTTAATTTGCTTAGTTAAAAATTATTAAAACATAAACAGTATTAATAATCAAGACACAGATGTTATTGTGGAGTGTTTTTTTTATTCAGTTGGATAGTATGAGTGATAAAAACTCGTTTATATTTCATAATTCAATGATTCAAAGTTTACTTAAATGACGATGGAAGAAGCGAAGATACATTCTGCAGTTATGCAACACTTTCAGCTGCTTATCTTATTTCGACGAAAGTAAATATTACGCCTTTTTATTTTATTATTTTTTTCCTAATTATAGATTGATAAGATGAAAAACTGTAAATGTAAAGATGGAAAAAATGAAAGGGAAGGAGTTAAAAATATGAAACATATAATGTCTGCTTATAAAATAAATATATATTAAAATTTACATAATGAATATTGAAATATTAAATTATTAATTATTATCAAGCTGCTCTCTCTCAAAAGCAAACAATTTTGTCGGTTGGAAAACTAATCATTTTTTCTGAAATTATTTGGAAAAGAAAAGAAAAAAAAAGTAAAACATAAACTTAACTTTTAATAAATTAGATTTAATTCTATTAATAATAACTAGAAAAATATAAATTAAAAATTGAAAATCAGAAAAAAGTATATCACGGGTTCGTGTTTGAAGAACGTAATCATACAACTAAAAAAGTAATTAAGATTGTAGTTTGAAAGTAATTGTGATTGTAATATTATTAAAATAATTATTCAATTATTCAACTTCTGAATTACAATACTAGTTTAAATACTTCTGTTGGCATTCTTAAATTTTGCCTTTTGCTAATTTAAAGGTGTATAAACTGGAAAAGGAACCTAAATTCAAACAAGTATTTTTTTTATTTATATATTAAATAGCTGAATCATAAACTCATATAAATTTAGAAATCAGATCAAAATTCAGAAATTTTTCTTGAGGACGAATTCGAAATCTGAATTTCTTCTTGAAAGCGAATTAGAAATTTTAAATATTTTAAGTATTTCTTATATTTCTGATTAATAGGAGTTATAAGCATGATTAAAATTTCGAATCAGAAATCTAACCACTCATAAATCCAATTTATCTTTTGACTCGTGAAATTTCTGAATTTATCAGGCAGTAATAATATTATTTTTAATAACAGTAATATTATTATTTTTAATTTTTTTATTAAGTGGAAACCAACAACTATGCTAAAATGAAAAATGCGAAAAAAATAATTAAGTAATGAAGTAAAATTATGCACATATGTAAAAATATTAATTTAATATAAAACATGAATACAGGTTGATTATCTAAGCAAAGTTCATTTACTGTTTCATTTTAATAAAAAAAATATTGTTCTATTGTTATTCTATCCCCGAATTCATTTTGCTTATCAATACTAGAATAAAATTGAAATAGTTTTGTGTGTAGTTAATTTTAATCATTCTTATTCAAACAGACTCCACAATTACCAACTAATATCGTTCGTTTGTATACACCATCGAATACAATGTTAACACACGGGGTTATTCCTTGGCATAGCATAAAAAATATACTATTCTACAATTATTCATTGTATATTAAGTAAAAAACATTTAATCTAAATTTATCCTTACTGGAATGTACATTATTTAAAATTATTAAGTCATATTTATTACTAACAGTTCTGTTGTGAGACATAAAAATACTGTCGTGACGATTTTTAACATAAGCTATAAGATATTCTATTGGATAATATTAAAATTAAAGTAAAAGAGACCGATTTTTGAATCGTATTCTTGATTTAAGAAATCTTTTACTTTTGCCCATAAAGAAATTAATGCAAGATGACATCTATGAATAATGTTAAATCATTTGCTCGGACACAAGTAAAAAAAAAAAAAAAAATAGATACTGACAAAATATAATTATAAGATATGTTAGAGAATATCATTGTTCTCAGTCAAAATATCAGCATTATTCAAAGCTTCCCTATTACTCTAAAATATTATATTTTGTGAGAGTATTTGAGACTCTTTAGCGACTCTTACTTAAGAGTACAGCAAAGATTTCATATTAAACATTTTTAAAGATAAAATTTATTTGTAAATGTAATAAGATCAGATTTTTCTAAATATTATTACTATTTGCAAAAATCTGAGCAAATAAAAATTTATTATACATCTACATACACACTATTCATGATATATAGCTAACTCTTGCATGTTCATGAAAATTATGTAAAAACATTAATTTTGTACTCGTAAAAAAATAAAATAAGTAAATATCAGATGAATATTTATTAAAGCCTACAAAGCACGTAATAATGGAATTAAAAGTAAAGTACATTCGAATTAAAATTTAAATAAATTTAAGTTCACATTAAAATAGAATTAGACTGTTAAAAAAAATAAAAAGTTCCATGAAATTTCTTAAATATGAGGTAGTTTTCTCATGACATCTTAATATTTTTTACGTGGTTAATCATGTTTATAATTATAAAACTATATTTTTCAAACATCTTTATATTAAAGAAAATTTTTTTAATACAATTTTTTAAAATTTTATTTTGTACATTTTTGTATATTTTACTAATTTACAATTTCATTTGAGAATTAAAATTTACCTACATTTTTTTAGTTATATTAATAGGACAGAACAATTAAAAGCGGGATCTTTTTAGCTGAAATATTAAAATTGTATTGATTGAAACAGCTATGATAAAGTTTATTGAATGACAGAAATTATAAAAAAAACAAACAGGTTTATCATTTAAATCTTACATTTCTCATACCTACACCATTAAGAAGATAATGAATTAACATACACACACATGGCATTTTGCCTAGGTTTCTGGGAAATTACTCATTAAATTTACTTGAAAAACCTTCCTAAATCAATAGGAGTTGAAAGAAAAAGTTGGCGACATTTGGCATCTAGATGAAATTGTGTGATTGATGTTGGCGAATAAGAGCAGCACAGCAACCCTGCATCCGACTACATCCATCCATAGATGCTGTGAACGGCACGTACGATTTTGACAGGCGGAGTGCAGATCGTCGTAGTAGTAAACTCGGATGCGGTAGGAGCACTTCTGGTACTCCTCGTAAAAAGACTATAATGTTCTCTAAGCATCGGATTAGAGAATATTTTACCGTCGTACTAGAACTTGATAGTTAATTAATAAATTTAGGATTTTCTCTTGATGAATGCATGAGCTTGTAAGGTAAAAACAAAAGATGTCGAGCCAACAGTCGCAAAGAGTTCGAAAAAATGTATCACCCGGCGGTGCTACTAAACAGGGTCCTATCAGGGCTACAGTACCCTTATCCCTGATGCAAACCTGTAGCCCGACTAGATGTCTCAAAAGTAGTCCTTCTAATTCACCACCAGTTAATTGGACCAATGAAGGCAACAAAGTTAAAACAAGACTTTCTCCCGATAATCGGATATCGCCTGAAACCCAGTCCACGACTCCAGGATATAGAGGTAAGATAGAAAATTTAGTAAATGAGAGAAAATGCATTCTGCATAAATTAATTGATTTACAAATCCTTGCTGCATTGTTTGTTTTGGTTCTACGTACCTATTTGTTTACATTTGCAGTTTATTTGTAAACTCGACTCCGCCTGATGGTTAGAATTCGAATAAACTGGTTTCCTGTATAAGGATTGTCGTTTCTTTTATTGCTATGACTATAGGGACATACATTCATTTACTATGAAATACAAATAGCTTTCTGAAATTTGGTAGTTTATGGTATTTTTTTGGAGTGGTGAGACACTTAGTATCCAACAGTTAGTTGATAGTTTTAATTTTTAAAAATTAGTCATTTTATTTATTTATTTTTTTTTAAAAAAAAACATGTGTTTTGATGTATTAAGTTAATATAAATCGTTCTCAATTTTTATATTTCTTGAGATATTGCTTTCGAAAAATGTATGTATAAAAAATTATTATGATTTTCTGCAGACGCCATGTTTGTTAGTATGAAATCCCCGGACTTCCTTTAGCCTTTACCATCGAAAAAAGTAACGCATATCAATTATAAATAATCATAATAATTAACTACATTATAAAATTTGTTGCTGTGAAAGTTATATGGTTGAATTGTGGGATTATAGTCCTAACTGAAGAAAGTTTGCTTTGACTGTTTCCCGATCTATTTTGTACTTTTTTTGTGAATACATTTGTTCTAAATTGTTTTAATTTTCAAATTTATTATTTTTATCAGCTGGTATCGATGTAAAAGAAAATGCTATTTATTATTAATCAATATGATTTAACGCGTCACTTGGTTTTGGGTTGCTGATCTGTGATTTTTTTAATTGCTCAAGCATTTTGGAAATGCATAACAAAATGCTCATTTTTTATGTGTATTCATAGAAGTATATTTGCACAAATATCTTAAATTATATGTATATTTAATTAAATGTTGTGTTTATAAATAATCTAAAATAGCAACTTTTTATTCTATATATGATTAGGGATGCCTTTGTTTATTTTTTCCAATCAATAATATCTTTTTTATTTTTCATCCTCCAGTCATTTATGCTTCAAATTATATTAAATTAATGCATTTCTCTAAATTTGCAACTTTTTTAAGCTATCGATTTCGATAGGCTTAGCTATTGGAAATCGGTGGAAATTCAATGTATTAAAATTATAAATAATAATTCAAATAATATATATATATGTAAATTTTTTTCTTTTTAAGGTACTGCAAGCTATTTTTAAAAAGTTCACAATTTTTTATATTGTATGGATACCTCAGGTTATAAACATTTGTCTGACTTTCCAATAAATTAGTTTAAACTAGTATTTGGTTCTCTAATCATGTTTCTACCATCTCAACATTCATTCAAGCAGTTTATTATTTATGATTTTATTTAATCTAATACTATAATAATCATTTGAAAGTAAGAAATTCATGAAAAGAGTTTCACTGCAGATGAAATAACTACTAATGTTCACTTGTGAATTGTTTTATTTATTTATTATATAAATATACTAATGCTTCAAAAGATTTGTTGTATATAAGTAATATTCAACTGTATACTGTATGTATGGCTTATATTATTATTGTATATTTTATGTATTGCTTGGTGTAAACAAATTTTCTCAAAATGCTTTCTTTTGTAAGATTTGTTATGTTTTAATCAGTATGTGGTTCATGTAAAAGTTTGTGGCTTTTTTTTTCTTTTTATATTTTTAGTTAATGTTAATTTCATGCTTTGCTGGCAAACACAATCATTCTGTAATATATTAAATGTATAATAAAATATTTTCTTATTTTTACTTGAAGTAAAGATAGAAGTTGTTATTTATTTACCCAGTATTTATGTATTGATATTGGTAATCATCAAATGTATAAAACTGAAATTTGTTTCTGAAATTCTTTTTCTACAATGTAAATACACTTAAAATTCTGGATGATGTATATTCACAAAATATAAGCCTGCTTTATTTTTGGTTAAATAACAGTAAATAGTAGGAACTAAGTATAGAATAAGTTATAATAAAATGTGTTACATAATCAAACTACTAATAAGAAATAGTTTATTCATCATTCATGAAATTTATTTTTGATCACTCTTGTTAGTAATAAACTTAGCAACATTTTTTACTGAAGAATAAGTTCTTAAAAGTATTTGGAGCAATAATTCATTAATAATTTTCCTTTAAAATATTTGATTTTTTAAAATTTTGTATTTGTTGTATTCTATGTTAACTGTAATTCTCTAATTTGTGAGAATAATGTATTTTAAAACAACAATGCTATTGTTCTTAAAATTGTGAATTCAAAAATTTAATAATCATGTCAATTATTTGATATGTCTGTGTTTGGTTTATATAATAAATCAATTTTTAAACATTTTTACAATGCCTTTCTTTCAGGCCATACTGATAGCTACTATTAAAATATGTCTTTCACTTTTCTTTCCAAACAGTTTTTCACATTTTTCTCTTTAAATTGTTGTAAATAGAGCATGATCTGCAAACTTTTCTTATAATGTCTAATTTAGTAATAATTATCAAAAATATTACCAAACTTAAAGCAACTTGTTTTTTATAGATATTTTTGGATAAAAGCTTTAATTTTGTTTGATTTATTAAAATATTGAATTTGATATAGATAAATGGTTTTAATTTAAAAAATATTTTTCTGCTGTTGATATTATTTTAAAATTATATTTTATGTAGATTTAAAATTGTTGTGTAAGTTGAATTTTGAATTAATATGAACATCATAATTTGTTTTACTATGGTTAAAATACCAAAACTAGTTAATATTTTTAATGGGATTTTTATGCCAATTACTGATTGTTATGTGTAATTTTGAGTTTTTATTTTTATGATAAAATAAATTTTGCATCAAACTGTTCATGTTTTTTCAGTTAAATGAATAATATGCTTTATTTTTCATTGAATATTTTATTTTTTTTGAATATTTGTATAGTTATATCTTTTTAATATTGAAATTTATAACTATATGTGTAAAAATATTGTCATTTTGTGTAATGAAAACTTATAACATTAACATTAGAAGAAAGAATATTATTTATGATTTTTGTTGTATGGATAATCTTTATCTTACTTATTTTTAAGTTATTCAAACCAATTTTCTATACTCAATGTTTATAATAATAATTTTAACTTACATTTTATAAGCACAATATGTAAAATACAAATCACATAAAACTAAATAGTAACTTTTGTTAATCAACTGCAAATAGCTCTTGTTGAGCAAGTAAAATTGTTGGTGCAGTACACAACATTTCAGAAATATAAGTGCAAGCTCTCAAATTAATTTAATAATAGAGAATAATATTTTTACTAAGAGAAAATGGCAATAATATTTATAAATACTTAAGCATTAATTTTGAATTTGTATATATTTTCATTTTTGTGAAAAGTTTTTTTGTTTATTTTTTATAAATGAAATTTTAATTATAAATTATATATATTAGTAATTTTAAAATGATAATTTCATTCCTTTTACAAAAAAAAAAAAAAAAAAAAAAAGTGTACATGTGGAAAAATGAAAATATACCAACATTATGCTAAGTTAGTTGTAAAATTACATTATTTTCCATGATAGAAAAGAAAATATTTTGTTTTAATGCATAAATATAAAATTTTACTTTAAATAACTAATTTCCTTAAATTAACAACAATAAAAAAAGATTATTTTCAACAATGTCTTATTAATGTTTAAATTATGTAAATTACAGAATATTTATTTTGTTCGTTATATTTCCTAAATGTTTTATTGTATTTGTAAAAAAACAATAGATTTTATATGACTGCAAATCTTTCTGTCCTAAATTTCTGTCTTGCTTCATTTTATAAATTTAAAATAAACATGGAAATTATTTTCATCATTTTATTGTATTCATTAATTTTAATGTTCTATATGAACTATTATACTTTGCATTTGTTATACATACAGTAATCCATTGCAAATAGGTTCTGAAAAATATATTTGATTTTAGTGTTTAGTGAGAGTAAATTGAATTTATAATGTTTAAGTGCAAGCAGACTCTGTAAAGTCATTAAATATTTTGGAATACCATATAATTAAGACCTTAAATAACTGACTCATAAATGAAAGTTTTTGCAATTTTTAAAAGCATTTAAATCACAGAACTCAGAAAATTTGATAATAATTATATTTTAAAATAACATAGTTTTTTTTGTGGTATGTAAAAAAAATTTAATAGGTGTGTAAAAGTAATAATTTAGTTTTTCTTTTTTTTTAATCTATCCTTTTTTATAGCAGTTTTAATATAATTCCAAATGCTGCTTTTATTATAATTTTTCCTGAGTCACACACAGTCATACATATAAATCAAGTGGCCAAATCCACTAGTTCCAAAATATTTATTTTTGATTAAGAAAATTATTGTAAAATATAAATACTAATTTGTTCAAGAATACCCCTTTTATTTATGTTTAGTACAAAATTTGTTATTCTGCTTAAATATCATATCTTAAAACTCTGTTTTAATTGAATATTTATTTTTAAATCAAAGTAAAATTTCATAAATATTATTTAGGTCTATCATTGTATCTAGAATAATTGCTATTGTTATCTCATTGTTACTCTTTCTATTCTTATATATATTAACTAAGTGGTCTTTACTCACAGCTTGTAAATTGGATTAACATCTCAGTTGTAGATATTTGATCTGGTATTCATTGTAGTCATAAATTTTCAATGATTTAAATCAGATATTGGAAAAAATGACCATAGAAGAGGAAATTGAATTTTTCTCTCCTTTTAATTCAAATAAATATCTTTGTAACATTATTTGTTACCAGAAAAATTTATGTCAAAATCTTAATGATTATAGTTATAGTAAACTTTTCAAAATCTTCAAATTGAGCTTTTGATCGTATTATTTATTAGATTAAGAAATATATAATTAAAACAGGAAATAAGGATGTTTCTATTTCATGAAAATCCGCAATATACAATATATTTACGCATTTGATTCAAATGTTTTTACCATCCCAAGCAAAAAAAACTCTGCTTTTTCAAAATGATTGATACTTTTATCTCTCTAAATAAATTTTGCCATTTTGAACTTGCTCGTGCAGAAAAATATTAAAACTAGATTAGTATCTTGTCATTCTTATTTATTATGCTTTTTCTCACTAACCTTTTTATGAGAAATATAGAAAACAAAAATACATTAAATGCTTCCCCTGGAAATTGTAAATTTTTGTGTTTTTACTTAAAACACTTCACTATATAGTTCATAATAATAGAAAGTATAAATTAATAATATTGATAGGCGGCATTAGAAAAGAGTTAATCATGAGTAAAAAGTTAATATTACTATCCAGTTCAGATGGTTCCTGTGCTGTTTAATGAATGTTGATACTACAAAGCTTTTAATTGTGACACTGAGGTATTGCTCAGTTTTTTTTCCTTTTGTCTAAAGTCTTTAAAAAAGAAAGCTTTTGTCTTTCTTTTTCTTCTTTATATTTCTGAAATCAGGAGACTAATAATTCTGTTTTAAATGAAATTTGGTCAATAAAATTTTTTTCTATGTAATGAATACAAAAAATGAATACAAAAAAGTAAAAAATATAAATTATTTGAAAATTTTTAAGTATTTAGTTTATTACATTAAAATTTAACTTCTGTGTGATAAATGAACACAATTTAAATTTCTCAGTTGATAAAGTTGCAGATAATTTTTATATGAAAGCTTCTGGAAGTAATTTTAATTAAATATTCACATTTTTGTGAAATAAGTTTTATTTTTTATTTCTGAGTATTAAAAATTATGAATATTTAAATATAAATACAAATTATTGCAAAGGTATTTGTAATAAAAGTTTTAAAAATGCAAAAATATTAAAACAATCTTACTCGAAATTGATGATACTAATAAAAAATTTCATTAATACTGTAAATTGGCTGAATCATAAAGCATTACCTCAGTTCTAGGTATTATGTTTTTTCATTTATCTTGTAATTTTTTAAAGTCTCAATAAAATTTTAATTTAATATTTTTTGTTTACTGTAATATTTTAACTATTTATTTCATTTCATTATCTAGTCATTCTCATTTCATTCCTTTTTTTGTTAGTATCTTTTCCATATTGTGGTTTTAGTAAATTTCATAGCATTTTTTAGTATTTGTAGAATTTTCCAAAATCCAGTTATAGAACAGAATTTCATTTTCTATATCTGTGATAATGTGCAAAGAATTATTGATGTTATAAATACACTATCTATTCATTGGTAAAATTGAAAATCTCTAAAATTTACTGGAAATAAATTTTATGTTTTTCTTATAATTAATAATTTCAAATGTAAAAGTATGAATCCTAAAATTAAATAGCCATCAGTATTAAAAATGTGTCATACATGCACTTATTAATTTGTTATCCTCGTATCATTATATCAAATAAACTAATATAATGACATTATTACAGTAACTAATGGTTTGCAATCTGTTTTACAGTTCAGTAATCACAATAAGTTCAATTGTAATCTTGTTCTTAGGTTGTAGATCAAAGTTCACTTTAAACTGTCTTTGTAGAGTTGACCTTTGCTTGCAAAAAATGAATATTCAATAACAAACCAAACATTTCTTTATTCATGACTATTAATCATTTTTTAGAATAAAATTTAATAATTTATTTTATAAAATTATATATTTTAGAATCAAATATAGATTTTTTCAGCTATTTGAATTCTGTGATATTGATTCAAATATTTTTCTTAGTCTTGATTATTTTGAGACATTAAATGTAACTTTAGAAGCATATATTTATTGTTCTTAAGCTATTTTATACAGAGCTGTAAGGAAGACATGATGATAGTTGAAACTCATTCTGTTAACATTCTTTTCTTCAAACCAACATTTTGTGAATTTGATTTACACTTTAAATACAGGTGTTTCTTGTGATTAGAATCTACTTTAAAAATATGTCCCTGTTGAATTATAAAATAAATAAAAAAAATATTGTCAAATGATATATCTAATCAGTTAAATCTAATTCACAAAATAGGGGAATACAATGAGCAATATATTATTTAAGTATCGTAAAAAAACATTTTTCTTGACTTTATGGTCAAGAATATTTTTCATAATGACAAAAAAAAAAAAAAAAAAAAAAATTGCAATGGAATAATGCAATTCATGAAAAATTATAGCAAAATAGAAATAATGACAGATTATAATTAAATCAACAAGGCTTTTTTCCTCAGCAGCATGGATGATCAACTTAATTTTAGTACAGAAAGTGATCCTTCCTAAAATTAATTTTAAAGACTAATAATTTACATTTCTCTAATTATATTTAAGATTAAGAAATACAATATTGAATTTATTTTAAATCGATAATATTCTTTGTTAATTTTAGATCTACAGTAAAATAGCTACAGAATGGAAGTTCATGTATCAAATGTATTATATATTTCAAATATAGATTCAAAGTATATATTTATGAAGCAGATTCTGTATTTAGATTTAAGAATAGATTGGTTGAAAAAAAAAAGCCTAACATTGTTAGTTTATTATATTCTCAATTAATTAATGAAAGACAGTTCTACAAAGAATTTAGTAAGTGTCAGACCAAAATACTCTTCAGATCCCTTAATTCTAATAAATATTGAAATAATGTTTACGAATTTTTTAATAAAGCTATAATAAATAATTTTAAAGAAGTCACTGATTTTTGCTACCTCTCTGCCTCTTATGTATTTATGATAAAATATTAATGATGGTAGTTGAGCAGTCCTAGAATCTTTGTTTGGTATATGAAATAGACAAGAACAAATAAACCATAAACTTCCAGCATGAAATTTTTGAATTTGAGAAGGGAAAACATCTATGACAGCAGGCAGACCAAGAATAAAGAAAGACAAAAAAGTATATAACAAAATAAATACAAGAGTATAAAATAACAAGAAAATGATAAAATACTGGAGGACTATTATGTCTTGTGTATCTTAAAGTTATACTATATTTGCTGTTATATTCTTTATATTATGTTTTTCATATATTATGAACATTTCTATACTTTATACATAATGAATATTGTTAATATATTTATATATGCTGTTACATCTCATATGCTGTTTTGTATTATGAAATTATATGTAAAGGGTACAAAACTCTTAATTTTGATGTCTGATGATGCACATAGCTAATAAATATTTCTAACAATTCGGTCTTACATTTTGTAAAAAAAAAAAAAAAAAAAAAAAAGAGAGAGAGAGAGAAGCCTATTATATAACCATGTATCTATTGTTTTTATTATATTAACATTTTTTAGTTTCTTGATATTATAATTCTGTGTAATGAAAAATAACTAGATACAATTTCAGTTATGATAAAAATTTGCTGATAACTTTCAATAAATCAACTTATAGTGTTTATTTTAAATAAATTTCACCTGGTCCTCATTTTAGTGTTGCTAATCTCACAATCTAACTTTCATTTCATTTGTAAAATTAATTTTTTTATATTGGGTACAATTTGTTACCTTATAAAATATTTTCCTTAAAATTGTGGTTTTATAAAAAAATAAGAATATCTGTTAAAAATAATTTTGAAGAAGAAACATTTTTATGTTTCACCAAGCAAAAGCATGAAATGTTCGTGTTTAAACTATATGTTCTGAGTAAAATATTAAAACAATAAATTTTGAATTACTTAAGATTTGTACCTAAAAAGTATTCTTGTTTCGTTACAAAATTTTGCGACTAAACAAACTACTTTCAATAACATGAGTAGCCATTAGTTATTCTGATTATCTGAAATGTCTTCTGTAGAAATGATAATTGTGGAGTGAAGCTAAATTTTAGGTTAACTATCATCCACTATGACAAATCCTGTTTTTTTCAGTCATCAATAAATTCATGGATTCTGTTGATCAGTTTGTTCTTTCTATATGCTTTATCTAAGTAAAAATTTAATAAAAAAAATCATACTTAAAATGTCATTTTTAATTTCTTCTGTTTTCTTTTCATTACTGATATTTTATTGTAGAATATCATGATTCGACACATATTTATTGCTTAAATATACAAGATGACTTAGGAATTATTTTTTTGTTTAATTTATTATTTTAAAGTATATATTAGCTGCATATTTTTTGCCATTTTTTTATTGTAGTTTTTAAGTTTCCTTTTTTTTTTGTCCAGTTTCTGAAATAAATTTTTGTAAAATTTCTTTGAAAATGTTTGTATTAAAGTCTATTTTAAATACTGCCAAGTTCTTAGTGCTATTTGTTCCTTTTTTTAAACTTTAAAACTGCAAAATGAAAAAAATCTATTTAAATCATTGTTATAACTACTAATGTATGCTTATTTAGCTGGCTTTCAATTCATTTTCCCTGTTAATTTGTAACATAAATTTCCAAAATTAAATGGGAATCATTGTTGTTTAAAATAAAAATTTAGTTTAAATATATTGTTTTAATGGAATTTATATTTATTCCACATAATAAATTCATGTTCTTGATAAATATAAATTGTTAAGTTTAATGTGAAACAGTTGAAATTATATTGTTTTTTTCATGCTTCAATATAAGAATATGTCAATTGGTTGCAAATTATAGCAAGTAATAAATCACTGTATTATAAACAAAGAGTAAACCATAGCTTTTGCTTTTTTAAATTTATATATTCATTTAAAAATTTAAGATTTCTTGTTTTGATAAAAAAAATATATATATATATATATATTTAAATAAAATGTAGTGTACAAAATTGATAGCATGGAATGTAATATATAAAATAATTTAGAAAAACAATGTGAAGTGAATCTCCCTTTTCATTCAAGTTAAAAAATAGAATTGAAAGAAGTGATTGTTAAAGTGATGACTAATTTATGTGAATGGAAAATAGAGTTTTGATTTTCTTAAGGTTTTGAAAACAGCAAATTAAATAGATGGTGCAAAGTAATCTCTTAATATATTTTTTTAAACACTTTAAGTTTCCTCTTAATTTCAGAATTCATTTTGAGCAAATAGTTTTTAACCCTAATGTTAATATTTTTTGAATATTATGCATTATAAATTTTCATAATGGTAAATTAATAAAACAATATTTTACCATTATATTAAGTTAAGTCATTATCACATTTCTATCAATAAGATCTGCATTTTGCTTGACAAGAGTGATATCATTTTTGTTAAAAGTTATTGTATCTAAAATTCCAATTAAATGTGTGATTTATTGTAATATGTGTAATTATTCTTTTATGATAAAAGGGTAAAAATTTAATATACTAATCTATCAATTCTTATTTTTGAATTGCTGGTAAATATGTTCCTTTATAATTTGAAATGTGGCATAAAAAGTAAGTATTAGATGAGCAACTTCATGAATTGTGTGTGTGTATGTGTGTAAGAAAAATCTTTTTTGTTAATGTTTCCATGAATCGGAAAAGTTTAAAACTAATTCAAGTAAAATATCTAAATCTGAAAGAAGATTTGTTTCATACAGCAGAGTTTTTTTTATATTTTTTATTATTATTTTATTTAATAAAATTGAGTTTTTTGCATGGGTTTATTAACGATTTCACAGATATAACTTTCCGTCATCAGTTTTCTGAAATACAATCATACACACTCAGTTTTATTAAAATTTATAGAAATGTTACTCCTTATACTGAAAAACTTGATTTACAACCTTCAATCCTGCAACACCCTTTATGAGTCTTCCCAAATGGCGTCATCGTGTATAGTTTCTAAATAGAACCATTTGCAGATAAAAGTGGTATAGCTTCCTTTCATTTTCTTAAGTGCAGCAGTTAATTACCTTGCACTCTTCTCCTTGCATAGTCTAATATGATTTCTGCATTTACTTTTAGAAAGCTTTTTTTTAAAATTCGTCAGTTAACATTTTTGAGGGATAACTGAATAAAAGTATAAATAGAAAAGTCATTTTGTGTTAAATAATATGTATTTTTGTTTTATACTTAAAAGCAAATATTTTGCATAATTCAGCTTCCATTCTTCAAATTCCTGCATCATTTAGTGTGGAGTTACACACATATTGTAGATTAATCTTTTATTCATTATAGTTGTGTGTTGCTGATATTTAAAAAAAATCATTATGAATTTTAATGGGGTCATTGTAGCTTACTGGTTAAAGCATAGTCTTTCTTTCCGGTAGGGCGGTGTTCGATTCCAAGTGTCGCCAAAGACCCACCGAGTATAGGAGATATACGTGTTTGGAAAATTTGTGATGACGAAATTCCTGTGATCGGTTGTTGAGCAGTTATAATGGGTGTAATGGTCTGGAGAAAATTCTCTACCTTTCCTGATCAATGTTAAAATTGACCGAGAGAATCATCTGGTGGTGCCATCTATCGGAGGAGTTTTAAAGCAAAGTCTCAACTTTGCGGTGCTGTTATTAAATGAAAGACGCACCTTTACTGACTTAAATTCGCATAGCCAACGGCATGCAAATTTAGCTTATCCAAGTGTCATAAGTAATAACAACAACAATAATTTCATCTGTAAATAAAAGCATTAAACTCTGAAGTATAAAATTTAATAGATTTTGATTGTTATAAGAAATTTAGAAAAAATTTCATTTTTTTAAATAGTTTAATCTTATCATGTGTAAAAATATATATATTTGAAATTATGTAATAATACAAAATAATGTGCTAAAAGTTAACATTTAATTGCTTTTCTAGTTCGTTTTTTGATATTTGCGCGAGGATATCAAATTTATTTCTAGCGTTACAGTTGTGGTATCTATAGGGATTATTCTATTAAAAATTATGTTAGTAAAATTTTATAAAAGATGAAAGTAGTCTCATATAGTCCAAGTTTTATATAGGAATTAAATTTCTTTCATATATGCTTTATATAACATACTCACAAAAAAAAAAGACTGTATAAAATTTCATGTATAAAAGCATAACAAATTCGGAATTTTTGCCTTGTTATTTTTTGCTTTTTTTCTTTTCTTTTTTGTCTATAATAAAAAGGAATTCTCTTAAAATCTAATCTTATTCACCAAATAGTGAATAGTGTTCTGTAATATTGTTTTTTCTTCAAGAATTGTTAATCACACAAAATACGGTGCAATATCTGATTTATAGCAAAATGTTTTACTCAGAAATTTTAATATCATTCGAATTCTGCATTATAAATTTACATTCTAGAATTCACTTAAGAGAGCCATAATTTAACGGAAATCCCGTAATAAATTCAGTAATGCCATAAAAGAGAAATTGACATTCTTACTTAGGGCTATTTAAAGTTGTATATATTTAGCGTGCTATACCTAAGTTTCAGTAGGTCGGATTGCTCAATATTTTTTATTTTTTTAATAATATATACTACTATGACTATAAAAAGTGTTCAATATTAAGGAATGGTTTTATTTATATGAGAAAACTGTCGTTTATAAGTATTAACCAGCCTTCAGTTTTGTATTTTTAATAAAATCCCGAAAGCTTTTATGGAATTACACAAAACTGCAGATAGTGCGTAATCAACATCTTGATGAAAAAGACCAGTTATTTGAAATAAATTGTGAGGAAAAGACATGCTATTGACGCCGAGAAATTCAGTTCATTTTCTACTGTAATCAATAGCGGATTTTGCGCTAAAATCAATGTTTTTCTTGATGGTATCATGAAAGTTTTTTTTTTTTTTTTACACATTCTCTTTTATTTTTATTATACTAGATAAAATTAAATGAGGGAATGTCTCTTTTTTTCAATAATGTACAGTACCCTTTTATATTCCTATTTGAGAAACCTGTACATCCCTAAATTCGCAACTCGAATTTAGCATATTGATTTTCCAACTCAAATTTGGATTTCTACAGTAATTAGGAATGCATTTTAAACTTTAGATCCTGATTGAATTGATGCAAACAGTTTCTCTAAAGGTGCAAAAACCAAACGAAACCAGCGTATTCGGGCCTCTCAGACATGCTGTTCTTCAGGTGGACGTTTTTCTTCAGCCTAACTTTTTTTTCATTGAAATAGTTTCCTTAATATATGGTTATTGCAACAAGAACGGATTTTTAGGAAGCGTGATATCCACCCCCCCCTTTTTGTTTCCTATAAAAAATACTAACTATATAAAAGATGTATGCATCAAAGCAAGTAATTTTATAGTATTCTTCTAAAAATTAAGTTTTATTATGACTTGAACGTGGTTGATCTTCAGACTTCTAACTATAGGTTCTGATTCAATTATGCCACATGATCAAAAATAATCGCAGAGCAACAAAAAAAAATTGTTGTGGACAATGAGTGATAATAAATTTAGCAATATCAGAAATAAAAATCTGTCAATAAAATGGATTACTCTAAGCTTAGAAAATGTTATTGTTTTACAAAAAATGTCATTTTTTATTTAAAAAAAAAGGATTTGTTTATTTCTTAGTATTAAATCTGGAGAAAACTAAAAAAACTTCCATTGCACAGTAGTTTTGCAAATAAAAGATCTATATTTCATGTTTGTGAAATCTAGATTCATAAGCAAGTATTCTTAAAATTGCTGTGATGTACTTTCTTGAATATGTTCTTTTTCCTGATTCTTTTTGGTGTATATTGAGACCCCATAATGTTGGTAGTAACTCGGAGTTCATTATTGAGACCTCCATAAAAATATTTTGGATGGATACATATAAAATATTCTCTCATTACCTCTTTAATTGTGTCCACTCTCAAACATCCCAGTTAATTTTATTTAATTTTAAACTTGTGTAAGTTTGCTTTAAAACCAGTTTTTTTTTTACATGACTTATGGTGATTTGATTTATTAACCATTTTTTTTATTGATGTCATTGTTTTTAATTATTTATTGTATGCACGGCTGTGGTTATGATTCCGATTTTAATTTAAGTTGATATATCGACGGTACATATCTCTTTTGTACTGTAGTGCAATGAAATCAAATTGATCCAAAAGTGTCCAAGACAGCTCTGGCCACACCTATAACTTCCGGGGAATAGAGGAGTTAATTCGGGGATGGATCCTGAAGAGCTTTGCTAAAATATGACAGGGCAATAAAAGGTAGGGTCAGTGTCTGTGCAGTGAGGGCAGCTGCTGTAGCTTCGATAGCCATCGGGAGGTGCCTATGATTGTGGAGATACCACGGTTACAGTTTAGAGCAGGGATGGCGTGCTTCTAAGTAGAAGCATGAAGTTGTCTTTGGCTGGCTATTACATGAGGATCAATGAGGGTCAGGTTGTTGGAAAATTGAGGGTTATCTGGTGCTTCTTTCGCGAGGATGTCACCCTTCTCATTACCATTGATGTCGACGTGCGCTTGTTGCTATAATAATATATCTATATAAATCTTACTGTATGTAGTTACTTGTGGTACGGTGATAATGAAAAAATTACTAGGAATATACTCATTTTTTAAGCAAGCAAAATATGGAAGATTTAGCGAACAATTCTCGAAAATAGTTTAAATTACTCAAATTTTCAGGTACTTGGCATAAATTCATAAAAAAAAAGTTTAAAAATGGATGGATTTTTTAGGCGACATTTTTTTTATGTAAACGTTTATTAGTCCAAGTATCTTGAATTACATTAATTATTTTGCTAATGTTACAGCAATTACTATATTATACTATTCACAAGTGCAATATAAATAACTTATGTGGAGAACTTGTTTAAGAACTTTATTAACAAATTAGATTGTTATGGTTGTTTTGGATTGTTGATGTTATAATGATTGGTTTTGAAAACATAGCAAAATTAACTAAAATAGAACTTGTAGATTTTTATCCTCCAAATCATAAACTGCACACGTGTTGTTTCCCATTCCGCGCTCCGGCTGAAAATGTTTTGCTATCCGATCCGTCCATTTTTTTTTTAATCTTTACGTTTTATCTGAGAGAGAGAGAGATGTTAGCTGATAAAATTTCTGCAGATAGGCGTTTGTGATTGTTATGGGGAGGGGTGGGGGGGAAGGAAAGTTTCTCTTATGATTCTCAAACGATTATGTATAAGTATTTTGAGCGTTTTCAGCTTTACACAATCACTTTTTTGTGACCCATATTTAACCATTCATGTATAAGCTTTTTTGAGAATGTACAAAGCTTTACACTGTAGTATTGTGTATTATTCCAAATGGTGAATGCATTCAAATTTTAGTTTGAAAAGTTTGACCTTATTTTTTGGATATTTAAAAATAAATCCAGATTTTTAAAATTTGATAGCAATTTTTATGTTATTTTCTGTTTATCTGTAATTTTATTAAAGAAATAATACATTTAACTAAAATAAATGCATTTATCGAAAAAGTCGTGATATTGCCGTATTATCTGATTATTTTTCTGAATTGTTATTATAAAATAGATACATGTTAGATTATCTATTTATCAAAAAATTTGAATACAGCTTTTTACTATTACGTTGAATGAAATTAAAATTTACTATTTTAAGAGTAATAGATAACTTTATTATATGAATGGAATAATGGTATTCTCAGAGAAATAGTTTTCAAATAGAATAATATATATATTAGAATATTAAAATGTGGGAGATTTTATGAAATTTTCCTACTACAAAAACTGCCTCTTTTGTAAGATAATATTAAATCATGTAAACATTTATTTCATTAATTCCATTAAGACGTATGAGAAAATTTTTGTGTTAAGTATTATAAAAATAGATTTAAATGTATATTTTATTAATCTAGTTTTTGTTTTCTATTGCTGTATCTTTCGGAATCAATCGTGTGTGATACATTTGTCTGATAATCTGAAGTGTTAATATGATAATGTCGTGCACTTTAAAATATGTAACTCACCATTGATACAGAGCAGTTGACAACGCCCATTGAAGATAACAAGTATTTTACAAAACTGTTCCATTTGTTATTGGCTTCTACAATGATAGGTTATCAAAACTTAAGAATTTTTGAGCTTGTCGTTACAGTTGGCGCTTGATAAATGGAAATAAGCTCCTCTAACAGCGATATGATGTGTGCAATATATATGAAAATTTAACGTTCCATATAGTGGCAATAAAATTTAGATTTTTGGATACGGCCATTTTATGAATGTACCGTAAATATCGACTATTCGGTATAATATCAAGTAGCAGTACAACCTAAATATATCTTGAGAGGACCTTGGTCCTGCCTTGGAATGGGAAAAATATAAAACCGAATTGCACCAAAAATTTAAGGCGTATATTAGTTGTAAATAGTGGTATATATACTATTTTATTTTGTTTTGTGGTAGATAATCTTTTTTTTTTATATATGTTGGGCGAAAATCTCAAAATTAAAAAATAATTCTTGATGTTGTAATGGAAAACATAATCTCTTTATATTTTAATATATTATCTAAACTCTTCTCAAAATATTTTAACCACAATAGTTATACCGAAATGCGTAATTACCACATTAGATGCGTCGCATAAATACTCGTGGAAGTAATTAAAATTCAATTGTACATATAGATTGAAAACTAAAAATTCCTGTGTTTACAAAATCTTTAAATTATATGAAAAAATTGAGAATTGTTTCAAAATTAGCAAGGAGAGGGCGGGGGGGGGAGAGACTATCAGGAGCTTATTGGAGTGGAGGTCGAACCGCAGTCAATCTCCTTACCATGACCATTTGACCGTAATTTAAAATTATGCGACAGTTGGCTGCCGTTTGATTCGATAAAATTATGCATCCGGCTATAAAAATGAAACTCAAAAACTTAGTTTAAATAATTTTTATTATTATGTAGAGTGATAAAATATATTTAAAAAATTTTATTCGTTTCTTAACGCTCATAAATAATTTCTTATGTGGCCAATTTCCTTTTGTAACTTTCAGAATATAAATGCATAGTTTGGAAGCTAAGTGGAAAACATACAAGAAAATATTTTTAGTAGTTTTAGCATAATTTTTCGTAATATTTTTTTCTTGCGCAAATGAACATTTTACTAAAGTGAACTGCTAAATTTTTAGTATTCAAGAATTTCCTCTCCTCAACAAATCTTTAAAAAAAATGCCTGTGAACTTTGTCTCTGACACGTGCGACTAAAATGAAGCAATAACCCTTGCCTGTGTCAATAATTTTAGATTTTTAAAGGTGTCGAGGTCCCCTTCATTGACTTAAAATGAAAGATCGTCGTGTTATTCTGTGAAAAATTAAAATATTGTTGTTGAAAAATGTATTTATATTTCAAATGTTTGTTTACCTCTTTTTAATATTCGTCACACCCATTAGTATTTCCTTTTGACAGAAAAAAACATGTATTAAAAAGTTTTATTTTAAAATTAAATGTAGCTAAAACACAAACAGAAAATTTATGCCTGTTATTTATTTTGCTTTCCCTCCTATTTGTCAATTTTTAATGCTAATTTTAATAAATTTCCTTTGGTCCAAATATAAATTTGGTAAAAAATTGTCTCCAGAAATTTACTGACTCCTTATCGTTCAACTTTCATACATAAATTACAGCTACTGTGAAATGGTATTTATTGGATGATCTAAAAATGCAATATGGCTAGCAGTTGGTCATTAAATACCTAAAAAATGAAACCCCCCTGGTCAGCTTGCACGCTCCTGCCTTCGGTTCAACAGTTCGTGGCCTCGGATCCCATCTTGGGCATGAATGTTTGTAGTGGTTCGGAATCCATTTTAAACCGTAGGTTCTGGTCTAATTAGCCCTCGTGTACAAATAATGACCTTGAGCGACAAACAAACCAAACTAAACCAAACCTGCCAACTTGCAATGTAATCGCGTGATTAGAGAAATAAAATGGAGTCCTATGTTACATTGTAAATTGATTTCGCTGATCATTGTTCTAATTTGCCAACATTTTAGTGTCTGTAGAGCGCTTCCTGCGGCGAAATATCTAATAACACCAGTGTTCTAAAAAATGTACGAAATTAGTGTCGAGCCATTTAAGAACTTTGCGTGTTGTATTCATTTTCGAAATTTTGCATTGCTTTTTTTTCAGTCGTGGATTTCGTATCTGATATCAAGGAAAATAATTAATGCATTTGTGTGTGTGAATCTTGTAAATTTAGAAACTGTTTTGAAAACGATCGTTTTACTGACACTACACAAAAAAACATGCTATTAAAAAGTTTCATTTTAAAATTAAATGTAGCTAAAACACAATCAGAAAATTTACCTGTTATTTGTTTTGCTTTCCCTCTTATTTGTCAATTTTTAATGCTAATTTTAATAAATTTCATTTGTGGTCCAAATATAAATTTTACACCTTAATAATAATATAAATAAAACACCTTTGAATAGTCCCGACTGCATGCGATCTCATCGAACAGTCAATTGCCAAACTGATAGTTGGATGCCTAGTATTCTGACCTTTAATGGTAGCCAACAAGTGGCGTTCTGGTTGTGAATTGGACGCCTTCCTCAAGTCTGGATGTTTATAGTAATTTAGAATTCACTTGGAACCGTAAGGACTTGTCAGACAGGTCCTTATGCGCGAAAAGTAATCAAACAAGTAAACAAAACTATTATCAAGCAATAAATGACTTTCTATTGGTCATTCCGTTCCGTAAATTGCTGATGTTGATCTTGTTCAAAATTTTCACACCTAATAAGTCGTCACATTAACAGGTGTCTTAAGCGAAAGATAATCTATTGTGATTTCGGTATAAATTGTAAAAGTACACATTCTGTTGCAATGGCAACGCGTTATGAAGAATAATAATGCTTCCCATATACGGAATATTGAGCTATATTTTTGTCGTATGTTTATTGGCGATGTATATGTAATATTCGTCAGATGCACTTGATTGACATTTTAATCATTGACAGTTTTTTTTTTTGTATTGTTATTAACAAAATTTCAAAATTTAGGTCTGGAGAAAATAAGTTATATAACATTTTCCCATCACACACACAGCAGATAGTGTTATCTAGTGATTACCGATGTTTAGTTTAGTTACCTATGCGAAACTAAGTGGATAACACATTTTGACTACAAAAGACTCTTATCAGCTCAAGATAGAGACATTTCCATATATTTCCACGAGGATGGTTTTTAAGTTAAGCAAAGCAGTTCAAACTAATTATTTGCATTTTCAGCTTTCATACTTCAAGTACTTTTTACGTCTGTCAAATAATTGGATAGTAATTTTAAACTGCACGAATTTTGAATAATTTAAATTATTTATGATAATAACAGAGTTTATTTAAAATAACCTTCATGAAAATTAAAAGTAAATTACCCAGGGGGGAGAAATAATTAAAAAAATAGATTTGAGTTACATTATTCTATCAAGCATATTTTTAAGAATTATTGTTTTATTAAGTAAAATATAATAAATTAAACATTTTTTTTTTTTTTTTGCAAATAAAATTAAATTTATTCTTTGTATAAATTTTTTATATTAGTTGGTAATAATATTATATTACAAAACTTTTTTTTTTTAAATGTGCCCACAGTTTGAAACATTTAAATCCTTAAAATGAAAAAATAAAAATTGTACCCTTTCGTAAGTCGTGTAATTATTTTTATCATGCATTTAATGATCGTTAATAATAGCAAAGTTTCTATTGAAAAAATGTTGACTTACATCATTTTTTTGCGTTAACATTTTTGCAATTAAAATAATAAATTTTCAATGTCCAGCAGGGTATAAAAGGTTTTATACACTGCTGGGTATTGAAAATACAACACCAACGAGGAGTTGCCAGAAGATGATGAAACTTGGCAAACAGAAACAGTAACGAACAATAAATGATCTGTGTTTAGAATGATTTGCATTATACAGAGCGAGAACAAGGTCGGTTCAGTAGGATGTAGGATCTCCGTAGACGGTGATACACGAAGCAACATGTCTAGGCACAGAGTCAATGGATTGCATCCTTAGGAATAACTCTCCATTCTCTGTTCATTTGCGAAAGTGCGTCTTCTGAAGAAGGCACAATGAGAGGGCCTGCAAATAGAGTTCATTCATATTTCAAACGTGTATGATTGGTGAGAGATCTGGCGAGCACGGTGGCTTGAACAGTTGTATAGCCTGCAGGGCATGCTGGCTGATGTAAGCAATGTACGGTCGGCCATTATAAAAGACATTGGGTACCTCTTGAAGGTAGGGGAGTACCACCAGCCACAGCATATCATCCATATGACGTTGGGTGGTCATAGTGCTATGAATACGAACTAGAGGTGACCTAGAATCATACGCAATGGCGCCCAGACGTGTTGTAGCGCGGTGCAGCGTTCCACAATTGCTGCATGGTTGAACCTGTCTCCACGTCAACGCCATACTCGTATGCGGTGACTATCACTGAATAAACGGAAGCGTGGCTCATCTGAGAAGACGATCCTGTGCCACACTGTTCTTCACATCGCTGTAACCCGACACCATTCTAGACGTAGGTGCCTATGCTGTGGTGTTAATTGCAGTCTTTTTACGGACGCCGTGAGCGCAGCCCATTAGCAACCAATCGACGACAAATGACTGCTCGATATTAAAGTATCCAGTGTATCTTGTACATGTTGCTGAATTTTGGTAGATGTGCTTTGCGGGTCCGCTCCTGTGTGCTGACTTCACTCTGGCTGCACCGGTATCCCACAAACGTTCCGCAGTTCCTTGTTCCAACTATCTTCACCACATCCGGTGCACCGTGGACATGTCCAGGTGCCTGCCAGCTGCAATTAACCATAAGAACTAACCTCCTTTCATCATGCTGCTCGAAAACTCGTCTGTCTGCTGGAACTGACTCCGTCGATTATGGCCTGGCATTCTTTGCAGTTACAGGCATCCCTTGCGACAAAGACAAACTTTGAGCGATTATTTTCCAAGCAGTAATAACGGCGCGAATATTTCCCTCTTTTCAGGTTCCGTCGCCTTATATCTTATCCTACGTGGGCTAGAGAGCTGCGTATTTCACATCATTTGCATACATCGGTAAGGTGCGCCTACACTGAAATTTGCATAATTTGAAAAGTGCATGTAATTTTATTAAAAATCATGTTTATTATATATTTCTGCATTAACATCTATCGAATCACCGAAATAATCGTTTTGGAGATCTTTTGAATTATGGGGGTACAATGCCTGTAAGCATCACTGAATATCTGTAAGAATAATGTCTCCCAAATATTATTTTACTATTCTCTAAGTTATATGGATAATTTTGCGGAACAAGTATTGTGCTGGAAGAATATCAGTTTAAGAATAAACTGATCATGTGCTAATTAACGATTAATTTTTTGGAACTGGTTTGTCCAGACGTTAACTTATTTAATTCGGAATTGAACACGTCATGGGTTGTAACTTGTGCCATTTCTGTCTCGACGAGTTAATAGCCTTTTTATTCATTGCTATTGCATCTCAAAATATTTGTAATCAACTGGTAGAAGCACAATTGAACATTATTAAAAACGTCTTTTACGGTTGCGGAGAGTTGATGTACTTGTCAGAAGTTTGATGCGACTCACCAAATAGATTGATTAAATTGTTTCATGAATTGCCAATGAAGGGATTGAAAACGTATACGGAATCACTTCTGGAAACAAAACTATCCACAGATAATTGCACTGACTCAACTTCTCTGCAGAGAATGTAAATCATAGATCACAAGTCTTTATGCCGATTCAAGGGGTGTCATTTATTTGAAGAATGGAAAACTATTTTTTGGAGTGATTTATCACTTTCGATTTTATAGTCTGATAAACGAGTTCGAGTGTGGCGAAAGTCTGGAAAACTGTTTCTTCAGATAACGTTGCTGCAGTAGTGAAGTTCAATTACAAGTCTGATGGTATGAAATTATTTTTCCTGGGTAAGAAACATCTTATTGATTTCTGTATTTGCTGTGAATTCGTCTCTCTGAGTAATTAAACACTTTTGGCACTATAATGGATTAAACGTGTTCGGTGTTATATCAATCTTCTAGACATACAGGATTATGTTGCAAATAAAGATGGATTTGCTTGATTGTGTGTGTGGTCTGCGCAAAGCCGCCTAGTTTTGATACTGCGAACTTTCTAGCGGTCTAAAATTGCTGTAAAGCATATTTTATTGCTTACGCGTGAATTGCCGTGCAAGAAGTCCTTTAATTCATTGTGGGCTGTATTCACGTTTCTCAAAGGAGGAAACCTGTAATTTTCTCAAGCACCCGACCCGAGAGGTGCGTGCAGAACCATTTCCAGTTGGTCAACAATTACTGAGATAAAACCCTCGGATTTTTCCTTTTGAAGAAAGTCGTTCTTCCGCCAGGCCATGGTAAACTTGAGTAAGTTTTAAGGACAAACTGAAGTTATTGCTAAAAAATGCCAGACATATTTTTTCATTACTGTATTTAAAATCGTCTTGTAAAACCGAGTTGTTTAGTGAATGTTCAACGCTCCGTTTTGGGTCATGTAATTCTTGAGTCCTAATTCTAGTATGGATGCTTGTTGTAATTCGAATTCCTTTTCTACTGTATAACTTGTCGAATTTAATCTGAGGGGGAAGGGGTGGAAATCATCATAGGGAATGCAACCACTTTGGAGCCACTTTAGCTTGATTTGATTTATCCCTTAAAGTTTGTTCCTCACGTCCTCAACGGAAACATCGAATTTCTTATCCCGAAATGAACACGTGATTTTGGGGATTGTTTTTGGTTGGTTACCACTTTAATACAAGCTAATGGAGAACTCAAGTTACTTGAAAATAAGCTGTTTTTTCCAAAGAGATAGTGTTTAAATACTTTTGTATACATAGTATAGAATATAAAATATTTTAATTAGGGCTTATTAAATTATAATGAGATAAAATTCATTGCATTATATTTTGACATCAGATTTTACTGCTATTCTTTGAATAGAAATCAATAAAAAATTTAATTTTTTCACACCAATTATTTCAATTGACTCGACTATTTCTTTTGTATGCATCCATATTAATAACGATTGCTTAGAAGCTTCCTTTTTGTACGTATAAAATAATTAATATGAAGGATTGACGTTGGAAAAATCATTTTAAATATATTAAACAATCAATAAAATCAAAACACGTGTTCAAAATTATAACGGAAATATTTGAATATTTAAATTGTTACCATATTTATGATGCGATTTGGTTAATTTTAAAGTTTTTGTTAAATAAATTATATTTCGCTTAATTATCTTTTATTTTAATTATATTTATCTTCGAACTTGTACTTTTTGTATTTGCGTAGAATCATATCTTTAAATATTTTTCTGAGCCAATTTTGATTTATATATTTTTACTAATTTTGTTCAGTCGTAGAATTTTCAGCTAAATTACGCTTCATACAATTTTATGATATAACTAAACCAGCAGTCGTGAGTGTCGTTAAGCTAATTTTTATGCTTTCCTCAAAACCTCACTTGATCGCAAAAATAAATATTCTGGTTATCCATACCATAATGTATTTCATATACTAAATCTTTCTTAAAATGAGATTGGAAAAACTGATTTTCAAATGATACGAATATTCTCTGATTACATTAAGAAACGAATGGCATTCGAAATTTACTACTGGCCCAAGAAAATTGTATGAAAAGCAATTGTCCACATTGTCAATTTCTTATTTTTAATAGTTTTAATAATAAAAAGTTTGAAGCGAAATAACTGAAGTGTTGATGTACAGAGGGTATTAACACATTTTTAGAACGATTTCGCGGCCGTTTAATTAATGTTTAAAATGTAAAGATTATTTTTTTTAAATGTTCGATCTAATAGCCTTTTTCTGGACTATAAGTCTGCATCGTGATTTCCATGATAGAAGAGCTTTTCGCAATATTTCCAGGGGTATTACTTTCCATTCCTCTTCCACTACTTTCCAGAGTCCATCCATCTATCGTGGTGGGTTTGCGTTTAGAAAGCCTTTTTGAACAGACCAAAGGCACAATAGTCCATAGGTGAAACGTCAGGAGACTTCGCAGGAGTATGTTGAAAATGTATACATGCAGTACCTGTATTAATCATAATTTTATCAAGGAATGGAGTGGTAATTTTATGACTTATAGCTTTGCTTTGATGAAGTTTCTCTCTTTGAAAGTCATTGGGATAAAGAAGTGGAATTTCTTTTGTAATAATGGGCGTAATAACTTCTCCTGATAGTACGATGAGTTGATTTTAATATTTCTTTCCACTCTTCTTATTTTTAATTTCCCATTGTAGGAAAAACCTGCGACAATCATAAACCCCTTACTGAAACTTTCTTTACATTGACGGAAACGGGTTTGTACATTCTTTTTCTCTTCATTTTCTATATTAAAAAGACGTTTTTTTGTTACAGTCATTTATATAAACCCATGCTTCATCAAGGGTCACAATGTTTTTCCATTTATCTCCTAAGTGGTTTTCATACAGGATTCTATAAAATGTTTTGCGTTGAGTCACATGTCTCGGCAAAAGCTAGTGAACATTGCTTTTTAGCATTTTTAAGTTGTCAATACCGGTTTATTATTTTATTTATTGTTGCTACAGATGTATGTAAAGACTCTGCAATTGATTTCTGTGTTGGCGGAATTTTTCTTTTTACCAGAGATTTCATTTTAGAAACATTTGAAACAGTACGTACCTTTTATGGTTATTCGTTTGCAGTCTTGTTTCTATGTAGAAATAATGATTGAAAGTTTTTACCTGTCCGATTAATAATATTGCTTATTTTGCACTTAGAAATTTTAATACCATGCATTTCACAACGTTTTTGAATTCTGGAATAAGAACGTTTATCTTCGGAAAGCGCAAAAACGTATCCTTCAGTTCACAACATGTTTATATGTGTGTGATATTTTGAAAGAAGAATAAATATAAAAGTACCAGACGATATTTCTCATTTCAAATACAGCTGTTGCCAAAAATGTTTATTCTAACACATTTACTTTTTTAAATTCGTTATCGAAATCGTTCTAAAAATGTGTTAATACACTCTGTAGTATGTTAAACTTTATTTATTTAGAATGTAGTAAATTTTTTGTACTCCAACTTATTTTGCTGTAGTAGGTAGTCATCATTTAAGGCGATTCATTGGTAATATGCCGCTTTTCCAGCATCAAAACCTGATATAACGATTTTTACGAAATGCGATATCAATAAATGTTATTTATATATAATATATATATATATGTGTGTGTGTGTGTGTTATGTTAGCTACGAATGTTTTTCAATGCATCATCTGAGTTTTCTCCGATGCTTCATTATATATAAGTAACTTTTAATTTAAGAAATATTCAACTAATGTTTATGTTAACCTTTATGTCTAAAAATTGATGCAAATGGAACTGAAAGTGAATGTTAATACTCCAAATCTAATTTGCATGTTTATCAGATGCTTATTGGGTTGCTTGTGTAGGATTTGTGTTAAATGGAAATTTTTATTCTGTTCAAATTTGTCAGATTACTGGACGAAAGTTTGAGAATGGTTAACTTGCGACATTAAAATGAGCTATTGTTTTGTTTGTTATATATGTTATATATATATATATATATATATATATATATATATATATATATATATATATATATATGTATATGTATATATATGTATGTATATGTATATATATGTATATATATGTATATGTATATATATATATATATGTATATGTATATATATGTATATATATATATATATATATATATATATATATATATATATATATATATATACACACGCATTATACTTTTGCTATATCACAAGTTGTATGTAAATAATACTTGCTTAGAAGAATTCGAAAAAAGTAGAATTTAAATTGCTTGAAAAATAAAAATAGAAAAATAAGCAAACCACAATTAAAAAAAAAAATCGTGCTTTCCTATTAAAACTAACCATAAAGGGAATGTTTAGTCTTGTGTTTTAAATTTTGCTTTTTCTTCTGTTTTATTTTCAACGTGTTCAATTTTAGAAGCAATATCGCTAAATATTTAAAAACTAATTATTTAGAACTAATGGTAATTTTGAACAATGGTAAAAAATTGTAATTAAAAAATATTTCGTTATTGGTAAAAATCATGAATGGATTTTTCTTATCGCAGATGACACTCAAACATTCGATGGTGAACATCGTCTCGTCTGCTGCTACATGTAGAATGCTATCTAAAAACAAACAGCAAATTCGTCGACAAGTCGGATTTACGACGCCGTCTCAATACGTTAAGATGTAGAGAAAACGTTATATGACGTCATGGATATCTTGAAAGAATTATAATAAAGAAGCGTAATCGTGAACTCAACTGAAATGAAAGAAACAATCACTTTATGGTTAATAAACATAGATATATATATCCAAATATATTTAAAAGCTTTATAGTTGTTTTTTAAATCTGTCAGTTCTTTTTTTCTTTAAAAATTCGTGTTTTTACCCATAATATACAAGAAGGTATTCCAAATTTAATATTTCCTTACGCATGAGTTTAGAAATTGTTTGCCAACCATTCTCACGTCTCTTGCGTTGAATGTCAATTGGACAGGATGTCCCGACACTGATCCAAGGAATGTGGAGGAGGAAGGGACATCGATAAGAATGTTCAAAATTACATAGAGAACATTTCCGGAAATGTATTGGGAAGAATTTTGATGGGAAATGGGATAGGAGACAAAAATACACTTTTTACGTAAGAATGAAAGAATAACATTCTTACGAAATTATTTATATGCAGTTATTAACCTTATTATCTAAAGCTATTTTTATTGAATAGATATCCAGATTAATTTTTTGCCCAAATTATACAATTGCTTTTGTAATTAAGAAATTAAGACTTGCGAAAAATTATCTAATATAAATGCAGACAGATTTTGCTTGTAAGATTTATATGTTTGTGTTTCTGCATTAATTTGGAAACTTTCAAATGGGTTTATGAACCTCTGTGGACTCATACCCACATATTAGTCAGATTTTGCAATTGTTTAGAATTGCAGCTGAAAACCTTTTCATATCGGTACGTTGCATTAATTTATTAGATATGATAAAGTGAAAAAAAAATTAAGTTAGAAAATACCGTATCTTTAAAAATTTTTTTGAAAAAATCTCATTTATTTGATGAACGTGTGACTGACTGATTCTGTCGCTACATTGAGTTTACCGTCATAACCAGAATGACTTGTTGCCACGTTTGGAATAACTTTCCCAGTTTGTTTACTTTCTTGCTGGTTGTAAGATGATTTTTTTAAGTTTCTGCAGGAGAATCCCACTTTATTCACATTTCCCTTTTCATTGAGGCTGAAAATGACAGTGGTAATTGTCTTTCGCTCAGTCGTGCGTGTCATTTGTTTGCTTTGTTATTGAGGGGCCTCCGCGAAGTATGGCATTTGTTCGACAGCCATTTGAATATAAAAGATCGTGCGCACCTGTGTCGTGTTTATGAGGGATGTGGACCAAAAAAAGAAATAGATAGAAAAGAAAAAGCGGCCAAAGATTCCGATGTGACGTTTTTAATTTCTTCTCTTCAATAATCAGCCTTTTGCAGAAGGGAGTAATCTCTCTGACTCAGGTGGGTTCCAAAATGCCTCGATGGGACCTTTTCCCCTACTCTCCCATGCAGGGAAGAGAGAGAGAGAAAAGAAATCGCCGAGAGGAGTTCTCTTTGTGGAGATGGCGTCAACCGCCACTTCTGGTGATTATGTGCAGCGGCGAATCTTGTTTCTGCATGCAGAAGTCTCCTCTGCAGCTCAAGGTGAGATCTGCTCCGGATGGAAATGGTGTCAAGAGATGTTTTGAATGAAGTAAAAGGAAATCTGCGGATTCTCCCACAGATATTTGTTATTTTTTAATGTAAACACCGTGGAAGAAGATGCCGCTTCCCACCACTTCAATTCTAACATCTATTCAATTTTATGTCAAGTACTTTCTTGACATAAAATTAAATTAAAATTAATGTCATCAGCATTAAATATGCATTGGTCATGAAGTAATCTTTTCACTAGTATCCATGATGGCACGTATGTGTATAGAAAATATCTTTCTGTGAATATTTATTTGTTGTACCCGTTAGTAAATTTGATCGGTGATGTTTTAAACTTTTTTTAAGTTCTTATTTTTTTCATCAAAAATAAGTGAATGCCTATGCTAAAGATGCATGTATCTGCCGTGATATTCGTATTACATAGCCGAGCTGGCAGCTGAATATTTAGCGTTCTTGCCTTCGGTTCAATAGTTCGTAGGTTCGAATCCCACCTTAGGCATGGATGTTTGTAGTGTTTTGGAATCCATTTTAAACCCTAGGCCCCGGTCTAATTAGCCTTCATGTACAAAGAATGACCGTTGATTGACAAACAAACCAAACCATACGTATTACATATTTAAGCCAAATGTGATTTAGGGGAAAATGCATTTAACTCATCAGAAAGTCACACTATTTAAAAAGAAAAAATGATTAACTGTAATATGAACTTTCAATTTTTTCCCCTTTTCTTGCGAGATTAAATTATAGACTATATTAATCTTAAGAATACCAGATTAAAAACAGATATTTTTTTCTGCATTTCTTCGAAATCTAACTGGAATCTATAGTTGCTTAGATTCTTGTTAGAATTCGAAATTGCTTCTAACTAGAATCTAAGCAACCGTAGATTATATGTTTTATATACAAGTATAGGTTATAGTAGATTCGACTATATCATATTTTGTTTTATTCCAATCATCTAACGCAGAAATGAGAATCGAATCTTAACCTAATTATTAGTAAATGACTATAATTAAAAAAATATTTTCTGCCTTCAAGGTTTTAAGTTTTAACAGATGTCTGCAAAAAATTGAGTAAAATGGTAATCATGAAAAAAGACATAAAACACACATTCAAGGTGTGTATTAATATTTAATCAAAGCTAAGCATTATATATTTCGTATTACATATGCGAAAAGTGTATTAAGACCACTTAAAGAATTTGGAATTGATAAGGTGATCCACAATTTCGATGTGTCTTATTCATATTGATAAGCGCCGCATTGTCTTGTCGTATGAGCTTGTAATTACTGAGCCAGTGGGGGTATTATCAAGGCAGGACCGATTTTCGCGCACGTGAAAAAAGTTTGGATAGCGTGCGTGCCTCTTTCAAAACTACTTGGTCACTGCGCTGGTCTTTCTTATACTGAAAGAAGAATGTGGTGTTATTAAGCTTTTGTATAACACAATTTGATTCAATGGCAGGGCCATGAATCGACCGTCGCTAATCGATTGGGCAGGCGCACATATCTGCCAGATAGCTGGGAGAGGGTGGCGGTCGCTGCGTGGAAAAGGGAGGAATCCTAGGTTCACCTTGAACTGAGGTGGCCCGTCCAAAAAGGTAGAATTTCTACGTTCGGTTGTCCTTGGGGAATCATTTTCCAACCCCCTTTTTTAACGTACGCTGAACGTACCTATGCTCATTCGTCCGTTTGAGAAAATAGTATTTTGGTCGATACCAGGTGTATGTAAGAAGAAAAAAGTATAGTTTTATGACTCTGTACCACCTAAATTTATTGCAAACGATACTACCCTGTTGCTGAAGGAAACCACATGATATATAATTTTTACAAGTAATTTTTTCTGATTTTCCATCAAATGAAGACGCGCGTTTTTTTTTTATTTATTATTTTTTTTTAGTAGCTTTAGCAATAATATATTGTATCTTGAAAATGTTAGTAAATGCTTTTTCACGATAAAAAAGGTTGAATGATATAGCTTTGTGGAGAGAAACTTGTTTATTATTATAGATTTCGTCTGGAAAGCAATTTATTAATTATGCATTTGTCATCCATTTTTGGGCTTACATTTATTCAAAAATGTTCAACTTATTTTCAGTCAACTATTATTCATCGTATGTATCTCATCGTCATCTCTTGAAACTCTTTAAGTAGTTCAAATAGGCGAAACTGATGTTCCAGCGCAAAGCATTATTGGATTTTGTTTTGCGTTGTTTTCACGCTTTGTATGCGACGCATTAAGAGAACCAACTATTTGAGGACTTAGAAATGATCTAGACCCATGATACTGTTTTTATCTCATTCGTATCATCTAAGACAAAGTATACCTGATTACTAAAAGCGCCTTAACTATCAAATGCAATGTTGAAGTTGGGAAATAGTTTAAATTTCATCAGAGCATATCGCGTTAACGTTTGGGATAATGTAATAAGCTTAGTAAACATAAGATAGATTTTATTTAGAAAAAAAAATATAGTGGATTGACTAGTCAATATTTGATAGTTTTGTACCATCAACAAGTTATTAAGGTTGTTGTTGACGTCCGTAGAACCGTGTGTAGCATTAAAAAAATTTACAAATTATAAATTGTAGTCAGATGTTGATTATTTTAAAAACACATCCAAAGAAATCTCTAAGATTTTAGTCGTTGATATTTACACAGGAGTGCTTTTAAATCATACAAGCGAAATTTCGTTAAAATTTCTTTCAGAGATATCGAATGAGTAATACAACCGAGAATAATTTACAATGATAATAAAAGTACCTATAATTTTTTATGTAAATACTATGCAAAATGTGTGTGAACATACTTAATATTATTTGGTTTTAATATTTATCTGAATATTGAAGTACATAGTTCTGGAAAATAATTTTCTGTTTTACTCTGTCCTTTCGTATAAAATTGGTTGGCATTTTGGGTTTTGAGTAATTTATTTCGCATTTCAGTTCTTTGATATTAATTTAAATCTAAATTGTGTTACCTAAGAAGTTAATTATCTTCAATATAAAAAAGTTATAAAATTTAAATATACAAGTTAAAAAAAAATTGGCAAAAATGTATTTATATATCCTAATTTCGTTCTATATTTAAATTATCCTTGTTGAAAGCAGGTTGTGTTAATGTATTAGAAGTGTATAAAATGATAGATATGCACTTTCTTGTCTTACATATTTAAGGGTATTCTCTGAACTCTCAAATCACAAAGGGCCGCGATGACCTGGTTAGTTGAAGTGTAATTCTCATTATCGGATGGTAATGGGTTCAAATCCCTAGTTAACCGAGGATGCGTCGTGTTCACTAAATGAGGCATGTTAAATAGTGGCCGCAATGTCCTCCAAGTGATCTGATATTTCTTGGAGTGGTCATTCAAATATTGGAAGGTCTACTTGGTCTCTCTTTTAAATTACGAAGAATCCCATTCAGTTGCTTCCATCTAACTAGTAAAGCATAACTCTGTGTTATGTACAGGGAAGTATGCTGTTGCATAATAGTATCACTATCTTCTGATGGACTAACTGTCCCATGCTTCTCCATTTGATAGTATGAGGGTAATTATTTTTAATTAATAAAATATGATTTCTCTAAAATGTTCTTTTGGCATTATATATTTTTTATTAATACCGAGAAATTAAATTTACTATCAGCAGCAAGATCAATGTATGTTGACAAATTAAATCAATCACAAAAATGCATGGTTCACTCGAACCAAGTTGAATAATTTTGTGATGGGGGTGCAGAATAGGTAATCTTGTCTGCGCTATTGACAAATTTAATATATTTTTTAGTCAATTTAAGTCGATTTCTTAGCCAGCGCTTTTGTCCTGCTGAATTATAATATTCGGTTGTGAAAGAAATGCTCGAACTCAAAGGAAAACTGTTCAAGTAACAGTTAAAAATGATTACAACTGATTTTAGGTTTACAAATGTAGTAAAAAATTATGTTGATTCTCTTAAATACATTATATTCTTAAAAATACATTATGTGTGCTTCATTTGGGCATTCGATAAGAGCTTATGGACTCGGTCTACACTATCTGAAAATAGAATTTAAGAATCTCATTTTTTTTGCATAAAATTTGTTCAGAAAATTTGAAATCTCAGCTTTTAAAGTTGATCCAAATGATCTAAGTGTGCAGATAACATGGTAAGAAAGGAAGAAAGTGTGCTTGTGTAAATATTGACTTCAGATTGTGATAGTTGATACTATTGCTAAAGTGTTTGTTATGTAATGTGTTTATTTTTCATGTGACATTTCTGAGTAACTAAAAAGCTCGAGAAATAGAATTTTAATCTGAAGGATTCTGAATCATACACCATATAATTAGTATAACTATAACCGAATATTTTCAATAAATCTAATACACAATATCGTTACTTTCATTATGCAACTTCATGCGTGCAATTTTCAGGAAAAAAAAGAATGCCGCCAAACCTCTGCTTTGAGAAATGGGGGGTTGTTAGGTTTATAGACTCAATCTGGCGAATCGCTGCGTTTCATCTCTTCTTTCAGTCCAGTTCTGAATGCTCGCAGCTGTTGGTTGAATATTTTTAGTGCAATGCATAGTTTATCAAGCAAATTACCATTGCGAAAACGACTCCTCTCATTGAGCGGAGCACTCAATCTTTCTAGCAACAAACACTCGAGCTTGTGAATCGAATTTGTTTTGAAGACCCCATTTTTCCGAGTTTCGATGGGGGAGGGGGGGCTGCGGGTGGATGCCCGGCTAGAAGACATAAATAATCAAACACTCTTCAGCAACAACTCTATCTCCAGCTGAAATTAGGCAGGACGCCAGTTAAATTATGCATCTCAGTGTTTGGACAGAGAGGAGGAGTAGGGGAGAGAATAAAAAATACGGATTTATTATCCTCCATTAAAAATAGAACGATGGGGACTCGAAAATATTTTGGCAACTCGGTAATTCATCAGAATGCTATCACTTCGCCTTCATGTGTGCTGAAATCGTTTCTATTTTGGTTATGTATTTTTTTACTTTTACTCCAATTTCTGTAGATAATGATTTTAGTTGTGGAATTTATATGCAAAATAGCTTTTCGTAAATATGGTTTTATTTAAATCGGATAATTGCCTTCATGAATCAAAATTGTATAACCTGTTTTTGTATAATGTTTGTATTTTGGGCAGTTAACTATAGCTGCTGTTATGATATTTGTTTATATTATTGAAGTGCAATCGAACTATTCGCTTTGCAGGTATGTTGTTTAAATGTTAAGACAAATTTACTCTTATATTATCAATACTGTTTTTATCGCAAACTTCACACAGGAACATAGTGTGACATTAAAATTTTCCTTGCACACTTAGCTTGGCTATTAAAATTAAGTAGAAATATAACTGAGAAACTTATAAGTTTCAACAGGACTCACTATGTATGAACGATTAATAGAATTTAAAAAAATCGTTTCATGTATGAAATAAAATTCTTTCGAATCCGTTCTTACCGTTAAAATACTTTGGTTAAAAACGATTATCGTTAAATTTCAAATATTTGCTCTATACATTATCCAAGTATATTTTAGTATTTAAAAATTACATATTTATTTTAAAAAATTGCTTGCTTAAATATTATGCTAATTGTCTAAATTATTTAGGAAACTTTTTAGGACTTATACGCACCACAAAGAAGTTTTGAAATCCCAATTTTTGTGTTCAAAAAATACTGTGTGTGTGATTACTGATAATATAAATTGAAAAATTAAAATATGAACATGTATATTTTGTTATACAATATATAATATTTATCTTGGAAATACAGATTGCAAGAGGGTGATTACTAGTGGTTATGATTAATAGTTATGATAATATGAAATTGAAAAATCGATCATTGTAAGTCACTAATTTTCGATTATAGCCAGGAAATTTAATTTGGGTGCCAAAATATTTTCTCATACTGTTAGTTTTAATTTAGATTGTTGAAATTTTTTTTTTCTCAAGAATTGAATATTTCCTGAAAATTGGAAATAATGAACAAAAATAATTAGGAAACCAAATCTCCACCAAAATCGCCTATTACCCCCAATATTACTTTATTGCTGGTGTTCTTTAAATCGTAAACTTCCCGTTACTGAACTGTTTGGCAATGCAAGCGAGGAGTCGTGATGAAGTTATTAATATGTTAGCACAATATAAGTACTCCTTAAGAATGGAATTATACATATAATGAAAAATTAAGGTTAATATAGGTTTGTTTATTGTGACGCATGTATTTCTTGGTTGTGAATGCTAATTCAATAGGATTTTTTACGTTTAAATCAGATTCATAACTATGTGAGAGTTGTAAGTTGAAATCCAGAACATCCAACTAATACCCTCGATTGTTAGAAGCCAAAAATATTCACTGAAAATAAGTGCTTGTTGCATTTCTCAGTATCTCATAGTTTCACACAGAATAAATATGTCTTGTATCTTTATTGTTAATTAATTTTAGTACTCTGCACGATGTTAAAAACAAAGCACATTAGCTTAACTAAAAATTTGGGGATAATGTTAAACTTTTTTAAAGCTACTTATTCAATCTAGGACTTAGCACTGATTTTTTAAATTTTAGATTTTATTCCCCAATATTTTCTTGACTTGTGAATTTTTGCTATGATTATTTAGAAGGAATTAAAATTAAAGACATTGTTAAAAAAGATTTTTTATTAAACGTTTTGATAAAATGTTGACATTAAAAAGTTCATCATCGGGTAGTCCTTGATTTTTTGATGCCAAAATGTGACTAACAAGATGACTATCTTACAAAAGCTGAACTAAGATAAATTCAGTTTCATCACTTAACCAAAGGGTACTCTATTCTGCTCCGAACTTAAATAAATCACATCTTAATTAGAAATTAAATAAAAATTTATTTTTCCTGAAAATTGATCCGTAGTACTCTAGAATTCAAGGCAGCGTTGTTTATTCAAGTACCAGCTCTTTGGTTTCAATACTAAATTTTTTGATGTTTTATATATAAACTAAAAAATATCTTTTCGTGTCTTTATGTAAAAATAATTGACTTATTTTTATCTGTTGTCAAATTTTCCGAATCCATATTATTTTATTCAAATTTACAAAATTACTTAGTTTGGAATAAACTGGACACCAGTTAGCTTTACTTTTGAAAAGTATTGTACTACATCTCTTGATTTAATTTTGCGAAATTTTCATTTTTAAATTTAAAAATCGAATCCCACTGTTTTGGTTTTAAAAGTGAACTTGTTGCTATAGGTACAGAAGATAATGTGTATCGATTGTCGCGCGTGCAGACGGATATGCAAATCAAAATAAAACAGTTGCGGAGAAAAAAGTTGAATAAAATTAATAGGCATATGTGTGTTATACACTCTCTTTTAACCCAGCTTACTACAAACCTAAACTGGATTTTTTCTTAAGATACATTTGAAATTTCTTTTTAAATGGTTCTTGCATTTTTTTTAAATAAATGAATGATTATATTTCATTCAATGTGTCATTTTTGTATATATTATTGTTTGTTGCTTGATAAAAAATATGTAATGCCCTATATATATTCGCTAATTCTGAAGAATTTTAAATATTTAGTAAAAGTTTGTTTATATGATTTCATTTATTAAGCAGATAACTTTTTTTTTACATATTTCGAATTAAATTACTCATATGTGTAATATGTATAGGAATATTCTATATACATAGAAAATACATATAGGTATTTGATTGCATAAGGTTTCCAAAATGTTGGTTAGTGTATATGCACATCTTACAATTATAATCTATGTAAAGGTTTGTGGTTTGTGCGCTTGAATTTTCTATAAAAACTAAAGCAACCCAACTTTTCTTTGATAGTTAGATAACAAATTTATTAAAAAGCCACAACAAATTATCAACAAAATAATGAGTGAGCAATCGTCTTTTACTAAAGCTCTTGTCCCCACACACAGCAGCTACTTTTTATCTACCCCTCCCCCTACTTGTTTCACATTTTCTTTCATTTTAACTCCAAAAAGAATGGCAACCTTACGGTGCCATAATACCACCTTTTAAAACTAACATAAGGAAAAAAAAGGGGGGGGGGGAATCTACAAAAATAGTTAGTAAACGTAATAATATTTCTGGTAATTTTTTTTAGATTGCTTGATAGAAATGTTTAACATTTCCTAATATATATTTTATGTGACAAACATTTAAAAATGTATTACCAAACATCTTGAATTGTAAAATAATTTTATGAAAGTAATGTTAACATTATATAAATTACTTTAAAAAATACTAGTCATTATTTGAATTTATCTGAAAGTATATTATTTAATTGGTTTTTAATGCAGTTATGATTTTCAGTACAACAGTACGTGGGCTCGATTCTCATATTTGGCTTAGATATTTTTGTTGGCTTAATCCCGATTAAATTAGCCTTCGGGAACAAAAATAGACTCTCAGTTTCAAACGAATCGCGAATACTAATCAGTTTTGTGGGATTCACGTGCTGTTTATTATGACAAAAATAATTGCGACAAGAATATAATATTTAACAAGTAAAATATTAACATTTTATTGAAACTAATTTTGATAATTTATACGTGTAACTCACGTAAATTTCGCATTCGTGTGTTAAATATAAAGGATAATATATAGGATAATATAACTCACATTATATATATAATTCATATAAATTCGTATGTGTTAAATGTGAAGGATCATTTTTTATCAGTTTTCTAATTTTACAGAAAGATAGACAGCCCAAATTATAGACTTTTTTGTGATTTAAATAAATTTCATTAAAAAATTACGAGCAATTGAATTTATTCATATTTCATTTCTTTTCAAATTTGTATAAAATTGCAAAAACTAGAATAAAACGTGTAAATAATATTAGATATACTGATTTTAAAAAAAATGAAAGAAAATAGTTAACTGACCATTTTTTGTTAAATTACGCAGCTTTTTATATAGTTTACGCGACGCTATTAAGTCTTTAAATATGTGTATCTAATATATGAAGCGAGTTGAATACTCTAAGCAATAGAATATATTGAACTTTTTGTACCGTGTGACTCCATCAAACATTGCAGTATCATACTAAGAATTTATGCTATACTATTCTATTTTGTATTTCTGTTTCCATATCCTAATCTGAAGAAATGATTTTAATCCAGTTTTTATTAAAACGTGTTCAGCTTTTCTAATACAGTTAGACTCCAACGAACCGAACCACGTATATCCGAATCGCTGATTATCCGAATGGCTTTCAAAATAATAAATTAGACTGAAAAGAGACGGAAAATGAGAAAAAGGAAAAAGTACAAGAAAAGGAAAAGTAAGAGTAGGGGAAAGATGAGAATGACATGTTGCTTTTAGGGAATTCAAAAAAAAATTTTTTTTTTTAAATTTCTGGATGTTTAGAAATAAGTGCTGAAGACATCGGTAAATAGATTAGGAGTCAATAATGGGCTTGAAATTGCAAATGATAGTCAATTTATTGAAAGTGTCGAGGAAGAAGATGAGCTTAATGTCCAAGTTAAAACAGACACGAGACCAGCTAGTGAAGCATTTGCCTGCTTTGAAGTGGATGGAGCGTAAGTCTGAGTGTGAACACTTGCAAATTCTCATTGCCAGATGGATGAGCAATTGGCTGCCCGAAAACGGTTGAAGGCAGCGAAACAGCTTACTCTGACCGAGATGTTCAGCAAGCAATGACGTTCATTTACAGCCCTGTATATATATATATATATATATATATAGTGTGTGTGTTAATATACAACACTTGTTATTACCTTAACGTGTAAAAGTGTGTGTCTCCTTTTTATTTAATTCTTTATCTTTAAAATTAAATAGTTTTTCTCACATTTTCTACATGCAAGCACTAATTAAATAAGCCCCAGCCACAAAATAACCCAATTAACCGAATTTTTGACTATTGGAATGTGATCTGATCCCAACTGATTCGGATAATTGGATTTCTACTGTGTTTAGACATATGAAGTATGTAACGCGCTTTTGTTTTCACTGCTATTCAACTTGAAAGTGTGCCAATTTATAGAAGTTATGGATTATAGTTACTGAATGCTGTATATTGCATAGATTCTTTAATTATCATCATAGAAAATGAAGCTAATTGCAGCTTTACAGGAGTCGTAGCTGGGGCCTCACAAACTTGTTTCGCGTTGAACTTCTTCCTCACAGTATACTTTCTAATAAAAAATATTATTCCTGTTTTTTTTTATATTAATGAAAATTATATAAAATCTATTACAAAACAAAAATGCCTTTTTACTAAGAAATTGACAAAAGTGCATCCCTTGAAAGTATTTGCTCTTGAGTTGTTCATAATCGGATTAATACATAGCATTTGAATTCATTCAATCCATTTTTGTGAGCCCGTTAATTTAAAATTCTTCAATTTAATAAACTCAAATACTTCACAGAATTTGGTGTTTGGGGAATCATTTCCAGGATATTTTCTTCGACATGTTGTACCAAAATACTTATGGAATCATGATAAAACTGAAACACGATATAGTTAAAAACATTTTTAATAATAATGAATTTTTTAAATTTCTTAATAGAGAGTATTTTCTGTGTGAAATAAATTTTAGGTTGCACACGTGTAAGGGATTCTGTTCTCAAAATACACATACATCTGCCAAAAAAACTCTTAACATAAAAATGTCTCTAATTTAATTATCAGAGAATGATAATGAAATGAGGTGATAAAGGACTCATGCAATCTAATAAGTTGCAATTCGAGGCTCAGATTTCTTATCGATATACTCATTCTGACATCAGAATTTATAAACAAAAATTCTATAAGATTTCTATATCTATTTTTATAGAAAAATTATAATAATTCTTGAATGCTTGTTCGAATAATTGGGAATATGAATATGTTTTGTCAGAAACTTTATTGCACCATGCATTTAAGTCGCAATTGAAAAGGAAAGATCAGCTCGACTAAAAAGGATTCTAAGGAAATCTTTGTTGTTTTAATTTTGCTCTTTATTATTCATTTTCTTATATTAAACAAATGACGGGGAAAAAAATCCAGCATTCAGAAATATCTTTAGCTGCATTTGAAATAACGAAATTGGAAGACTCGTTCAGACTGATGTGTTGCGCTTTGCCCCGGTGACCTCTCCAAGAAAATGAGCTCCTTCTCGTCTGTAATTTATCCTAATTAAAGTAAAATAAAAAGTGTTTTTGCGCCAAGTGTTGTGTCATGGTGCGTGTTACGTTAAGCTACTGATATTAAGAATCATCTGTTGGGCATTAAAAGTTCTATTTAAAAAAATATGGAAAATTAAGTTATATCTTTATTTTTGTATTTGATCAAACGATTCATTTTTGACAATTATATGAGTACATTGAGCAAGAACAGCTGTATTTTAATATATTTTCCTTTTACATGCAATATACGATGAAATTATTTTGTTGGCTCATAAGATTTTCCTTGAATTAAATTTCCTATTTGTGCTCTGCACTGTACTAGTATGTTTCGAAAATATTGCTTAATGTGTAAGATTTCAATAAATGAGTGTAAGAAAGTTTCGTATGTTGCATTTTGATATCTTTATCACTAAACAATAGTCGGCAAATATGTGTATATTTTGACGTCATTCCAAGTGAAGAAACGATTTCATAAAAATGTTTTGAAAACAGTTTATTAAAGACTTTTGAAATGTCTGTAGTTGGCAAAATCTCCAGTAAAAAATATTTTCTCATCGAATAGTGAAATTGCGTTCACAGTGACACACAAATAAATTCGGTTACTCGTAAAAAATAAAAACTCAAATTTTTATTTTAGGAAAGCAGTTATTACATAACTAGGTGACGTAATATATTATAATTTCATTAAGTGAAAGCCTTGAAACACCCTCTTCTGAAAAACAATCGGATAATGAAAACGTTATGGGTTCTTTCAAGCTTCATTCCTATGTTCCGAGAATCTAACAGTCTAGTCTTCGATTCAACAGTTTATCGGTTAAAATCCCACTTTGTGTATGGATGTTCGTAGTTATTCGGAATTCACTTAAACTCTAGCCCTCAGTGTAAAAAATGTTGTTAAGCGAAAAACAAACCTGTTTTAAACCCGTTTTAAAAGATTTTTTACTTTCTATTGAGAGTTGAAAATATTAAAAGTTAACCATTTTTTTTCATTTAATGAATCTTGAGATAATGGGAGAAGTTAAATTATTGAATATCATAAAAGTGAAACTTATTCTTAAACTTGGCTAAATTTTGAAAATTATTTCATCAGCTCTATATTTTAAAGCATAAAACACTAAATTTGTTAAAGATAATTCAAGAAACGGGTGGCCAAGTATTTTTCTGTACCAAACCTTTTAGGTGGTTGTATTTAGATGAGAAAAATTCCATTTAAGATTTAATATAGATATTTTCTCATCTAAATACTCTGAGATGTTTGTTAAATCCCTGTTTATACGAAACACAAATTGCTAGAAGAAAACCATATATAAGTACGAAAAATTAAGTGATTACATATTGTTTAGAGAAATATGTAGAATATATATATATATATATATATATATATATATATATATATATATATATATATATATAAAGGAATTTTTGAGGAAACAGCTATTTTTTTGTTCTGATATGCTAACGAAAAAGTTTTTCCAGACATCCCAACAGTACATTTAAATTAAATTTTCTTTTCAAATTAGAAAACTTTAAATTTTTACAAAATAATTTCATTACAACACTTTTAAAAACTTGTTTACAATCAGATAACTATATCTGTAACTTGAAATAGAAACAATTTACTTATTATGATTAAAAATTAATTTCATTCACATACTGTGTGAAACAAGTAGGACAGTTCTAAATAATGAAAATAACATTCTTATCAATAAGGGAATTTTTCGGTTATCTACTTTAACTACTTCAGTCTATATTTGCCATTGAATCATACAAGTCTTGAATTTTGGTTTCACAAAAATTATCCGAAATAAAATTCGAAACGTCTTGAAGTTTTATCTAAGATTCAATATTGCTTGCCTCTGTCATAAACACGCCGAACAGTTACTGATCATATATTTTTAACGATATTGAGATCTGTACTTGTCGCAAGCTATGGCAAAACCCGAACATTATTTATTTCAAACCAATTTTTAAGCCATTGGCCGTGTGAATTAAAGCTTTATATTGCTGAAATGTCCAATTTTCTCTACATAGCTCAGTGCCATAGGTAAGAAGATCTGAATTTAAAATTAGAATATATTTTGTATGTTTTTGTCTTTCATCCAGAAACACTAGATAGTCTTTCCAACGTAGCCAACAGATATCCAACTGCCTTCTCCTGCCTGTCTAGCAGAAAAAAATTTCTTGTATACCCAGACAATGTCAATAATATCGACAACCGTCTGAGTAAACTAAATTGAATTTTTTTTCATCAGAAAAATTAACAAGTTCATCCGGAGTTCCAAGATATGTGTTCTTTGATCCATTGTAGCCTGTGCTCAGTGTGCTTTTCGTTCCATTTAAGATGGTTTCTTTTTTTAAACATGAACGTATCCAATCTTTTTATGTAGTTGTAAAATATTTTTCTGATAAAAAGTGTGATTCTAGATAGGTCTTGTGCTTTTCCAATGTTTCTAAACGTTTTTTTTTTTTTTTTTTTTACTTAAGTTTAAAAATTTTTTTTTGATTACGTAGTTCCAATTTTTTAGGTATGTCAATCAATTTTTTTTTCTCCCAAATTTTTTGCTTTCCTCTGATTTTTTTAAATTTTTAAGAAGTTAGGACTGATTGTGTAGGTGCTTTATAATTTCTCTTACACCTTTGCTCACATTTTTACATGCCCAACTTTGGCCTTTCTGAATTCACTTAAAGGTTTCCCCCTAAGCATTTTAACTGTACAAAAATTGAGTATTTTTTCAATGAAATATATTTTAAACAAAATAAAAAGAAAGACAATGTAAAAGAGCAATGTTTTCAACACATTAAACTGCTACATACTCCAAAATTTTATTCATTGTCGATTCAGTAAACTCCAGGTAACAATCCCACTGCTCCCCAAACCATAACATCCCTTTCTCCACGTCTGATAGTCGGAAGAAGGTTTTCTTTCTTGAGTTCTGTACTAGGTTTCCCTTAGACATTTTTCCTTCCTTTTGCTCCAAAAATGCGAAATTTGCTTTCATCTGAAAAAATTACTTTATTCCAGAAATCCCGAGTCTTAGCCAAAGGTTCTTTGCAAACACAATTCTTTTTGCTCTGTTCACTGGGGAAATGTATGGTTACTTCCTTGCAACTCTAGCATGAAAATCGTGCTTTTTCAATTCTCTTCGAACTCTAGTCTAATTAACATTTTTCTGAAATCTCTCGGCAACACTTTTTGCTAATTTTGATTTTGACAATCGCGGATAATTTTTTTACAGACTGGATTACAAAAAGCGGATCTCTCGAAGCGTCAATGCAATTGTATAGTCAGTTCTCGCTTTTGATGTTAAAACATCTGTTGATTTATAGTTGTTAATAACCTTTTGTATCAAGGAATGTCTCCTATTAACTGTCTCAAGGATTGGTTTGAGTGATTTTCTAGATTTCCAAAGATTTATAATTTTTCTTTTATCAACACTTATTTCTTTTCTTTTACATACAATGCTTCTTGAAAAGGGTTCTACAGCAAAAATCGAACATTAGACTTGAAAAGAGTTGAAACTTACTTGAAAACCGTACCTTGAGAAAATAAACGTACTAAAAGAAATGATCGGTTAGTGTTATTTTTGAAGTGCACGCTGATTTTTGGCGAGGCTTCTGAATGGCATTTGGCTAGTATTCTGAAATTTTGGAACACGTTGTCTTATTAGCTTTGTTAGTTGAAATATAAAAGTTTAATGAATCAATTGTAGGTGTATTGATTTTAAAAAGAAGGTTCTCTGTACGCAGACTTTCGGCGGAAAGTGTATCTATAAGAAAGTTATCCGATTTCATTTTAATGAATTGAATTTATTCATTTTAAGTGTTAAAATATTTTTTATGAAAAATAGAATCGAATTCTTTAAAATAAATAGGTGAATTAAAATAAAAATGTTATAATCGGTAAAACTAGTTTTTCATTTACCTATAAAATAGTTTTTTTAATTGAAAAAATATCACTTAGTTCTCTGAACTTCAGCTTTTCTCACGTGTACGAATTTTGACTCTGTTCTCTGCGAGAAATTCCCCTACACGTTACACTTCCACAATTAAAAGATTTTTTTAAATCAGTAATCAAAATAGTTGGAAGTTCTAAAATTACTGCAATTAATTAATTACATTAAATTGACTAAATTTTTGAAAAATAATTTTAATTTACAAAATTCATGGCTGCTGAATATTTTAGTGTGGATAAAATATGTATATTAGACGAAAGAGTTTTTCACATCACTTAAAAACTGAATTTTTACTTATTGTGCCCTATATATTTTTTAATATGCATTTAAGGGACAAATATTGAACTAATATATGAAACTTCCATTTTTCCCCAAATGTATATCAGGACACAAGATTATCAATATATATATTTTAAAATTTTTTATGTAAATATTCATGAAAAATATTTTGCTTGAAAATATTCTTCGATGTGAATAAATTTAAAATTTTGCTGATACATTACTTAAATTTCGGGATTAGAGGAAATTAAACTATTTTTATTAAATTTTTTTATTAAAAATGTTAATATAATATTTTTTTATTAAAATGTATAGAGAAAAACCTATTCTAATCTTCATTTATCTCTTTTTTTTTCAGGTAAGAACAAAATAACTGACGTGAAGAGTTATGATACCACATAAAGTAATTTTTTTTTTTTTAAATCATTCTCTGTTGATTATATTCAAAATTTTTAAACTTGTCTCGCTTAATTTAGATGCATGCTTTATGTAAAGATGAAAAATTAATGTAATCAGTTAAAAATTTAATTCAAACAATTAATAATATAAGGATAATATAGTAATTAATAATTAAGTAAATGGTTATATATATAATGGAGTATAAATATACCTACACTGTTGGCCACCTAAGATACAACACTCTCAAGAAAACATGCAAATCAGGTGAAATTAAAATGCATTTCCGGCGCATCACAAGCGGTTACAATGCCATTCGGTAGCTATATCTTAAGCAAGAAGAGACTAACGATTTAAAGTATAACAGCTGTTTTTTTTTATACATTTCTTTTTCGTAAGCTGTTTACCTATGTCTTGTGGAAGACACGGACCATCTTTCTAAGCAAGTTTCTGAATTCGATCGAGGAAGAATAGTAGCCTATAATATTTGCGGTTTAACCCTCAGAGAAATCGGTGACCATGTTGGACAAAATCAAGCAATTGATGCAGATATGTAATCTCCCACTTCGTTGCACATGATGACAAGCATGTGGTTTCTATGGCAGTAATGAATCTCAGACACATCGCGAGCAATGTCTTGTCATTTGTAGCTGAGTGGGATGTCCGCATGTCGCCTATTGTTTCGTTCACTTTTGAACCATTGGCATATGCTTCGCCAATTGTGCCATGACGGTGGACATGGAAACTGGATAGAGCACCATTGAATTTACTATCGAATCCCGATTCTGCGTGTAATATCTCGATAATCGGATTAGAGTCTGGAGTTATCGTGGTGAGACTTGAACTGTTGCCATCACTACACTGGTCCTGAACACACTGGATGGTATTGATTTCAATTCCGTATCCGTCTGGTTCGGACTGCCGGTACACTGAACAGGAATCGCCACATTTCTTAGGGTAGTCCTCTCGTGCTTCCAAAGCTTGTCGTCAGCCATATTCCAAGAGGATATTGCGTGACCACTCGTGTAAACAATATTCGAGAGTTCTTTACTGGCATAGTTAATTTCTTGCTGGCCACAATCGAAAAGAATTCGGTTTATGCTTCTTCAGCAATTTGCAACCGGCATACCTTATCCGCTGCAAAACCAGATTAACATTGAAAAAGTCGCATGCATTGCCTATTTTAAGGATACATCCATCCACCCCTTTTGATTTTGTACTAAGGCTTGTGGCAGCAATGATAGTAAACAACGCTCGAATAGTAGTGCTCTTGTCTTCGGCTCAAAAGTTCGTGGATTTCAATTTCACCTTGGATGTTTCAATTTCACCTTAGTAGTTCGAAATCCACTTTAAACCGTAAATTCCGGTCTAATGAGTCTTTGTGTGCAAAATAATGATCATTGAGAGACAAACCAACAATGGCGGCTACACTAATAGCTAATTTGGTCATCATCCGTTTTTCACAAGAGGCTGTAATTTTAATCAATTGATATTTATATAACGTGTTTCGTGCCAAAATAAATTTTTCTGCAGTATTTCTGATTTCAGTGTTGTAATTTGGATGTCGTGTTGTGTGACTATATATATATATATATATATATATATATATATATATATATATATATATATATATATATATATATATAAAACTCTGTGGCACGACAGCCCATGTAGGCTAAAGCCTACAGTACTTATCTTTGTTTTCCTGAAGAAGAAGCTCTGAGGTACGAAAAATATGTCCCGATTAGGTGATCAGACTAACGCGAAACCGCCAATGTTTAGTTCCCAAGCGTGCTTGGTATTCACTGAAAGAGTTTATCTTGTCCCACTTGGTTTATTGTCCCACTGAAGGAATGAAAAGGCTGAGCGACCTTCCCAGCCCATAGTTCGAACATCGGACCTGTGGAGTGGGAATGCTTCCGCTAAACCACTGGTCTTCCTTTATATATATATATATATACCGGGTGAGCCAAAAGTTCGTTACAATTTTAAAAATTCATAAAAAAAGAAGAAAGTGAGAAAGAAGTGCGGTTTGCAAGACAGGGCTCACAAGGTAGTCGGATTTTTTTAGCAGCAAAAAAAGTTTTAGTTAAAAAAAGTCACCTATAGATGGCGCTGATATCGAGAGTTTCAGCAGAATTATGCAAATTAATCTAGCGATAAAAGGCCGTGATACTCGAGAATTTCTCATTCGCTTTCAAAATGTTATTACCCGATCAAGCGTTGTTGGTGAAGTTGTTCTATTTGAACGGAGAGTCAGCAACTATTGCGTTGCGAAAATTTCGCACGACGAAAGGACTGAAGACGAAGAAAGGCCCCATATCGTGTCCTGGAATAGTCAAGCTTGTCAAGAGGTTGGAGGAAACTGGCTCTTTGGAGGATCGGCCACGCAGTGGAGGACCCTCTTTGGCGGAGAGCCGAATTACTGCGGTGGAAACCACAATGAATGATTTAGCGGCGGAATCGTCCATTGGGAGTAGCAGTGCTCGCGAAGCTGGAAGACTATTGGATGTGCCTCAATCATCGATTCGACGTATCCTCTACGGGATATTGCATCTCTATCCCTACAAACTGCAGTCACTGCAGGAGTTACAACCGGGAGACACAGTTATGCGGGAATCATTTGGCGAGTGGGCTATGGCAAGAATCGAAAACGACCCTCAGTGGTTGTTCAACGTTTTCTGGACGGATGAGGCGCACTTCACACTACATGGGGATGTCAACACCCATAACACTCGTATATGGGCAACATCTAATCCTCGTGAATACACGACGAAATCTCTGCATCCAGCCAAGTTGACAGTCTGGTGTGGCTTCACCTCATCTTTCATTGTCGGACCTTTCTTCTTTGAAGAACCGTGTCCCATATTGGGCTGGAAAACGTGCACAGTAACCGCTAAGCGTTACCTCACTCTTTTGCGTGACAAAGTCGTGCCCGCATTAAATCAAAGAGGTGTGTTATCTGTAATAAACTTTATGCAGGATGGCGCACCACCACATTATGCCAATCCAGTGAAATGATTCCTTTTGAGTACCTTTGGTGAAGAGAGACTGATCAGTCGAAGTTGCAAGATCGCATGGCCTCCACGATCACCCGACCTCACTCCGGTCGATTTCTGGTTGTGGGGCTATTTGAAATCACGTGTGTACCGGTCATCTCCTTCAACATTGGCCGAACTCAGAGATTCCATCTATCGTGAGGTTTCTGCAATTCATTCCGACATATTGCATTCAGCTGTAACGGGCGTTGCGAGTCGCCTTAGTTGTGTCGTACAATGTACTGGAGGTCATATTGAACAACTGTTACTATCAGAATAAATGAATGGAGCGTATTGTTGTCCTTTTCATTGTATTTCGGACAGTCAGCGCCATCTACAGGCGGCTTTTTTAACTAACTTTTTTTGCTGCAAGGAAAAAAAAAATCCGACTACCTTGTGAGCCCTTTCTTGCAAACCGCACTTCTTTATCTTACTTTCTTATTTTTTTTTATGAATTTTTAAAATTGTAACGAACTTTTGGCTCAGCCGGTACATACAGACACTTGCCAGAAGAAGTTTGCGTACAAACATTCTGTAAACATACTACAGAGAATAAATGTATACTATAATATCAATATTAATTATATAAATTATATATATATATATATTTTTATATAAAGCTTTTCTCTTTAACACTTCCTTAAATATTAGTAACAGTTTCAGAAAGATAACATACATTTTTTAAAAGTAATAATAATAATAATAATTAAAAATTGCGCAAAAAGTTATTAGAAAGAGTTTGCGTACAAGTACAAATTACAAAGATATTTGGAAATTAATTTTAATTTTTTTTTAGTCTCTGTGAGTTTGTATGAAATTAAATATTGTCTGCATTTATTTTTTACTAGTAATTCATTTTAACTCTTGTGGCAGTGCAACAAATAAAATAAAAACATTGTTTTGTTGATATGATACATTAGAACTTGCCAACAAGTAGACTTAAAATGGATTTTAAAGGAAAAGAGATTGTTCCGGACGAAAAGAAAATCATCTTAAGACAAATGAATGAAGGTAAAACTCTTCGAGCTATTGGAAAGATAATTGGAAGCGCTGATTCTTCTATCCAAAGAGTAATCAATAATTACAAGCTATCGAAATCTGTTACCTTAAAGCCGCCGAATAACCAACCATCTAAGCTGACTTTACGGGTAAATATATGCATCCTAAAATCCTTACGTTTAAACCCAAAGATTACTTTATCTTAAATAGCACTTGATGTTAGAGAAAAGTTTAAAAAAAAAAAATCTCTTCTTGAAGATACTATACGAAAAATTAAAAAAAAAAATCTGGCTATCACAGTCGTGCAGCTCGTAGAAAGCCATGTATTTAAACTGCCAATAAGCAAAAACGTTTAAATTTTACCAGTAACTAAGTTAATAAATTTTCTGTATTTTTTGAAAAAGTAATATTTTCTGATGAAAGCAAGTTTTGTATCTTTGGCGTCAAAAGGCGTAAACTGATGTGGAGAAAACAGGGTACGCCCTTTGAGAAGCAAAATTTTGTTTGTCAAGAGTTAAACACAGTAGAGGTGGCGTAATGATTTGGGGGTGTATGACAGCAAGTGGAGTTGATCGATTAACTTTAATGGACTGAATATTAGATCATATGGGATATCTAAATATACTACAAGAAAATTTGAAACAAAGTGCACTAGATTTGAACCTTGGTGATGGCTTTTGGTTTGAACAAGACAGTGATCTAAAACGCACTACCAACAACAACAAAAAGCTCTGGCCGTTATACAATTTCAAACATTAGTTGCTTACTCCCCTCCTACAATTACCAGATTTAAACAACATCGAACTTATGGGACTGATTGGAACGCAATATTTAGCAACCTAACATAAAATCGAAAGATATTCTAAAAAGAGTTGTTATGATTGAATGGAATAATATTTCATCTACAGAAACTGCCAAGCTAATTTACTCTATGCTTAAACGATTGGAATAGGTTCTTAAACATACAGGTTTTCCAACCTAAAACATTAATGTTTAATTGACAACCAATGGAAGCTATTTTTTAAAGACTTTTCTCATCTGTACGCAAACTTTTTCTGACTGCATTTTATGTAATTTTTAATAATTATTATTACTATTTTGAAACATTGTGTGTTATCTTTCTGAAATTGTTAAAGAAAAGCATTATATAAAAATTGATGTTAAAAATTGAAAATGATAAGTATAATGCACTTTTATTCTCTGTAGAATGTTTACCATATGTACGCAGGCTTTTTCTGACAAGTGTATATAAAAAATAAAATATAAATTTAGAAGATTAAATATAAATGCTCTTTCTTAATTAAAATCTTGCATTATTTTTAATGTCTTAAACATAGCATTCTACTCAAATTTCTGCATATTATTTTATTCCTTTTAATCATAGTTCGTTAAATAGTTATTTAAAATTGATATTAGATATTGCAGAATTGTGTAACGATTAAACAGTTTCTTTTATTTAAGGATTATATTGCTTTTAATAATCTTAAATGTTACGTGAATATAAAGTAAAAATTGTGGGTGTATTGATAGAAATTCTACGATTTCGTGTGCATCAGAAACATTTAATTTTGATAGGCCATAATCAATTTTGTGATGAAAATTTCCCAATTATCTTTAGTAAATTACTACGTTTCTCTTAAAGATGAATACTTGTAGCTTTTTAACTTTTATTATGTATAACTGGTGATTTGCTTTTTGCACTGAAATTCATAAATACTTCTGATATTGATATAATATGATTGACATTCATAAATGCTTCTGTTCATGAATAAAGAATATTTTTTATCTGCCTGTTTTCATTAAATATACTAATTTAGCTCAAAAAGTAAAAAAAAAAAAAAAAAAAGAAAAGAAAAGAATTAAATATTAATCTTTTGATTTACATTTAGATTATAATGGATTCATTGCTTTAAATTCTAAAAGTAAATTTAATTACAATTACTTAAAACTAAATTTATTCGAAAATTATGATTGATAATTCCATTTAATATATTGGTTCTTTATTGAAATATATTGTACACAATGAATAAGAATTATTCTAAATCGTTTGTTTCATTCGGTGATTTTAGTCAATATGCTTAAAACTAATATTTGAGGATGCGAATAGTTTCATATTACAATTTATTACTACAAAATGTAAAATTGATATTGTATGTAAAAATAATTAGGATTTACAAAGAGCTGTTCTGAGTTATGAAATCTTATAATTTAAATCTTTATTTTAAAAAAAAAAAAAAAAAAGGGTCTTTAAAATTAGTTAGAATAATGCTCTTGCATTGAATCACTTCTAACAATAATATTGATTCGCTATTGTACTGTAATTGATTTATCCTTGATTTACCGCAACCGTTCAAATGAAAGAATAATCCGACTCTATAAAATTACTTTTAAAAGTCGTGTTTCCCAATGTTTTGTTACGTGTTTCGCAACCATTCCCGCTGATTATGGCAAGAGTTAATGCATGCGCCACTGAAGGCAGCTTTCAACCGCTGATGGCCGCCCAGGAAATGCTGGAAGCAGTCGTAAAAGTCTAATTTGCGATGTCTTCGTGGACTCCTGTTTCAGCACTGATTAGATTGTATCTGCGCTGCTAAAAGAGAGTTCCTCGATAAATAAAGATAGATGCTGCGCTTCGCTTTTTAAGTAATAATTACGTGCTAAATTGCATTATAGTACCAGCATGATAAATGAATAATACTCTTTTCACATTGGATGGGTAAAAGCAATTATTTTTTACTTTTGCTGGAGTGAATGAAATGCTTAATTTTTAAAAATATCCAGCACAGGTACCTATAATTCAGGATTTCAAATTATGAATTTTTTTGGCGATGAAGGAAAGTTGCCAAGATGACATTGTGGCGTGCGCGATGACGTAAGGTTGCCAAAATATAATTTTCTGCATAATTTTTAAAGGTCTTCATATCTATGACGTAATAAAAACTAGGTTGCCAGATACATTAAAGAATCCACCAAAAAATCACCAAACTCAGAATTCGCCACCGTGGATTATACGGAATCTATGCCAAATATTTGTCTAAATGAGCATCTTTTATAGTATTTTTTATTAATTTTATAGATCATGAATTTTATTAAATAAAACATTGTCCGAAAGATCAGCTCGATTCGGAGTGTAAAAATGAGAGTAGATACAACCTATTGATTGGCCTGAAAAATAAATTCCACAGATAAAAAATAACTTAAGAAATGTCTATGAAGATAGTTTACAATGAATTCAGGCAGTTTTTCTATTGAATATATATTTCAAAGGAAAATAATACTTCAAAGGAAGTCATTATTTATTTAAAATATATGTAGTTAATAAATACGAAATGATTAATGACATTGGATTCACACTATTTTAAGAAGCCATAACTTCTATTTTTTGTTGTAAAAAGTATACATTCTTTTTTCATATTTTAGTAAACATGTTTCCTTCTGATGAATTCTATAGTAAATGGAATAATTAGAAATGAATGAAAAGTATAATTCTGCGCTTTAGCCTTTGAACTTTTTTTTTTAATGCCGGGGTGCCCTTAAGATATACCATCACTTTATAATGGGTGATGGCATCTTATACAGTGGAGCGCCCAATGGGTGTGCCGTTTTCACTCAGAAAGCGAAGGGATAAAGAAAGACCAATACAGAAAGAGAAAGGAACATTCACGCCTGAACCTGGATTCGAATCCGGAACCTATTGCTTCGAAGAACGCTAACCTTTCCGCCATCGGTCGGCCTAGCCGTTGAACATTGAACCATAGATATTTCCCAGTTAAAACAGCTGCACCGATACCAACCATTTCACTTCGTAAAATTGTGTTAAAAAGAGATTTTTTCAATAGAAAATTTTCTTTAAATGTTATCAACTGATATTAGGTTGAATTAAAAATAAATGGCGGTGGATTGATATATTTTAATTTTTATCACATGACAGTAACTGATTGTACCAAAGTAAGAGTTTTTCTTGAAGCCTCAGTTAAGACTAATACAAAAATTAAATTGCAAAATTTGGCTCCAGTGATTCGAGATTTTATAAAAAGGAGTTTACTACAATCACTCTTTTTCCAATAATTCGATTGAGTTAAGAAATGTTACCAAATTGAATCAAATGTAAACTTTATGGAAAAAGATTTTTTATTTATTTTTTAATTTACATTTGATCAAACTTGGTTAAATTCTTTGACTCACCCAAATTAATGGAAAATGAATGTACATTCTTCAAGTATTTCTTTGCATTTAATCGATAGGTTAAGAAACTCAACAAATGGATCCTCAGAAACTGCAAAATCAAAACCACGATATTTGCTTATGTGTTCTTTTCGAATAAACTAATAAGTAAATGTTTTTAAAATGAATTCTACTTTAAATAAGGTGAATGTACGATGGTTGTATTATTAGTAGTTCAAATATGCTCACGCCTTCCGATGTTGCAAATCAGAGGTAGAAGATGAATGTGTCGCACTATTGTCTTCAACAGTTCTGTTTTATTTATAAATGTATGTTATGGTTTGAAATGTGCACTGAATCTTAGATCATGTTCAGATTTAACTGCATGTGCAAAAAGTGACCGCAAAACGGCAAACCAACTCTATAACGTGAAAAAGTTCACATAGTATTGCAATTATTATGAATTATACAATCTTGAATACATAACGTGGATAAGTCATATAAAAATGTCTTTGACTGTAACTGTGTATTACGTAATCTATACTGTCAGTTTTTTAAAAATACTATTATTCTTGTGACGTTGCTTATCTGTCGGGTTTGATCAAGATAATTTGTTATATATTTCAAAAACTCCATGCAAAATTATAAGATTATAAGTTATGAATCAATTGTTCTTGGTTTTGCTTTGCGGATTTATGATTTTTTTAAGACTTTTTTGGAGTATGCTAGGAAATAAGACTGAAAGATAAATATTTTTCGTTTTAAAGATAATATTTTAAATTAATATATATATTTTACAAATACGTTTTATTATAATTTCCTGCCCCTTCAGATCAATGTCAAAATTAAAGGAGTGGATCCTCTGGTGGTGCCATCTATCGGAGGAGCTTAGAGCAAAGTGGACTTTCACTTTCGTGAAGCTTTGGTTAAACGAAAGACTCACCCTATTGACTTAAAATCATACGGCACAACGAGCTTGGTTTGTCCAAGTATCATAAGTAACAACAACCTTTTATTGTTTCCAATTCCCCATCTGGTATGATGGAATCAAACGAGATATGATGAAATTCTTGTCTTATTGAGTACTATAAAAACAAATGGACTATCTTCTAGGCCAGTCCAAGATGTGTTGAGGTGATGACACTTGTCATTTAGGGCTAAGAGGAAACCTTTTCCCACCCTCAGAATATGCTAGACTTTTTAAATGCCGACTGTCAAGTCAGAACAGATGCGTGCTTGTCATAAACAAGAGATAGGGAAAGCCCTGGTCTTTTGCTTTCATACCACTTGTGAGACGAACCTATTAAACCATTTTTCTTTACTTTAGATCTTTTGTCTCAAGAAAAACTCAAAACATGTGAGTTCTGAGGTCGAAGGGACAGGATGATCTATTCCCCCTCCTTTGCAAGAGTGTCGGCCGTATTCATTTCCGTGGATATTGGTATGGGATGGAATCCATTGAAATTGTGCTGGTGCGAGATGAGCTTTACTTTTCGTAGGATGGATAAACTGGTTTTATCTTCAATATGGGTCCCAATTTTTTAGGTGTTGAATGGAGCTACTGCTGTCAGATACTATCGCTTATGACTCTAGTCCCATGTTGATTGCAATTAGTTCATCTCGAAACATTGAACAGAAATCTGGGTTGTGAACAGATTTTTTCTCGAGGTGTTTTAAAATAAATTCCATTGTCTGTACATGTATCCATTTCGCTGCCATCAGTATAAATTATGGTGTCACCTGGAAGAATTTTATTGATTTTTTGGCTAATTTTTTATTGTAAGCTTACCAATTAGTAATGCTATTTGATGGTTTGCCTTAAAGGACTTACTAAAGAAATATGTTAAGGAATGAAACATGTCCTTGTTAAATAAGTGAGTTTTTTAAATCGTTAATAAAATGGATTTTCAAATATTTATTCGTCTTCTTCACTTCACTACACTTCCTTTTATTAATTGTTCTGTACTTCATTTACTTAACTTTGTTGCAGTTATGTATCTAAAATTTGATATCAAAAAAGTGTTAGCAATGAAAACCCTATCTTATATGCAATTTGCAAAATATGATCCAATGAATATGAAATTTAAACATTGATTACCGTTGATTTATGCATTTTTATTTTTAGGCCCACCTTACAGTATCAATCATCGCGATTAGTTTGTAATATAAATGGATAAAAAAATGTTATATATTGCGCAGATTTTGCAGTTACTCTACGTAGAACTTTCATAAGGACAAGAATAGAAAATCAGCTCTTCCATAAGGTTCTGTCACAAATAATGTGTTTGAATTGCCTGAAATTGTTGCTAACTCCATATTTTAATACTTCCTCATCATAATATCAAGTATCTGTCATAATTTAATTAGGATGAAATTTTCAGATGATATTTATTTTGTATCGCAAAAATAAAGGTTGCCTTAATACAATGCAGATTTGTCAGTGCTAAAAATAATTTTTCACTTCAAAGTTAATTCATACGTTGCATTTTATTTATGAGGAAAATCAAACGTATGCTATTTTACTCTTAAATTCTAAATGAAATTAAACATTTAAAAAAAAAAATATTTTTTGTATTTAAAAGGTAGCAAAATTGCATTAATCGTTTTATTTTCGATACATTACTATGAAATTATTAAGTTAATGGATTGAATGATCAATCTGTGCTCGAATATAATTTGTTTTACATGTAATTTAATATCATTTTATGTTTAATTGTATATAAGGCATGGCTTATTTATATTAATACAGTGGGTGATCGGTCGACGAATATTATCCGTTACAAGGCTGTGTTTGTTATTCCAACTGTTCGTTAACTGATCATCGATTTAACCACAGATTTTTTTGGTGAAATCGATTCTCCCCAGACACCCTAAAAAAGAAATTAAGAAAAGGTGTATAATTTCTTAGTAAGTTAATTAAAAAATACATATGTATAGTCTTGCATATTAATCAGTCCTTTTCATTTTTTGTTTCATTTTATGGAGCATTAAAGAAAATGTCCAAAGTCGATTACTTTTCTCTCGTTTTTAAAACTTTCTGGAAGTAATAACATTGTTGTAAAGATCCCTAACCTTACTGATATCAGCTTGGTTTGGTTGTCATTCTAAGACCAGTGCTATGACATTCTCTCACTTCTTCAATGAAGGAATGAAGAGGGAAGGTTCTCAAAATGAAATCAGTTTCAGTTCTCCGTCCGAACTATTCGTTAACCGATCACCCACTATAATCAGAATTAATTTTTAAGCATTATTACAAAAAAATCGCAGAATTATTAAGTGTGGTAAAAACAAATATTTCATTCAGTTTTTACAGACTATTATTCCTTCGTAATCCAACCGTTGCCTACACCAGGCCGTATTATTAACTGTAGGGGGAAAAAGTCAGTTTATAAGTTGCGGACTTTTTTTTTAATCTTATAGTAGGCTGCTTGGGCCATTTTTAGGTCATTCGAACGAAGTACGAGTTTGTTTTGGAAGTGCGGATGTGTGTATAATGGATATGATTGTGGAGGCAAAATCCTCACTCCTCGTCCGGTGTGAGCCAGGTCAATGTCTTTTTATTTATTTATGTTTTATTTTAGAATACTTTTTTATTATTTTAGGGGTCATTAACTCATTGCTTAGAATCATGCGTTTTTATTATAAGGACATGTTACTGTTCTTTGTTATTCTTACGCCTTCCCCTTTCTCTTGCTCTTCAAATATAGTTTTTCGATAAAGGAAAATATAAGAATTGCTTTCTTCTACTTTTGAACTGTATTTTAAGTTGTTTTTACGTAACTGTCTAAAAATTAATTTGTCATTTCATTTTAAGCATTTTTGATTCATTAAAACATTATTTACAATCAGAAGAGTTAAAATTTCGTGATTTTATGATAATATTATAAATTATCGATTATAAAATTATTTATGACATATCAGCAAATTTAACATAGTTAAAGTAATGCTTTTTACTTTATTTTTTATCTTGGGTATCAGGAATCGAAGAAATTTATTTTCAAGAATTCTACAACTACACTCGCAAAACAGATGTGCAAGTTCACTCACAAAACGGCACTGTAGGTCATTTAAAAGGGGCGTTTTCAAAGTTAGCTAAATTTCTTCTTTATTATTTTTATAGCCACTTTGAGAAACTTGGACATACTTAATACTCAAAAATCGTAACTTAAAAACATTTGTGTTAAACTAAAAGGGAAATTTCTTTTTTAAAAAAGTATCTTGATACATGATTATATTTGCTTTATATTTTAATAAATAAAAGTGGGAAATAAATTTATAATTAAATGATTTAGCCGACCAATGGCTGAGTGGTTACATTCCTGACTCTATCCATCTAGATTCGAATCTTGGTTCGGGTATAGATGTTACTTTCTCTCTGTTTCTTCTGACATGGTGTATGGATGTGGCCCACCCTATAAACGGGTTGTGGTGGTATGAAGTGAGTAATGCTACTCTCCTCCGTGACTTGGTTCACAGGTGCCCACCAATTAACGATAAATGAGCAGCAGTTTTTGGTCTTGTCACGGCTTACGCTTAGTCACCTAGTGCTCGCCATTAAAAAGTAATTGAGCAATTTTAATGTATTTAATTGTTTCGTAAGTTAGATTTCGAACTTTTTGGGCAAATAAATTCCAATTATACATTTATGTCTTCTTTCAGCGAAAGTTAGGCTTGCTTGTTTGATTCTCATAGCGAGATACACTTTCCGCCGAAAGTCTGCGTACAGCTAATATATCCAATAATTTCAAGTGTTAAAAAAAGCAATACACCTCCAATTGATTCGTTAAACTTGTATATTTCAACTAACAAAACAAATAACTTGTCCTAAAATTTCAGAATACTTGCCAAATGACATTCAGAAGCCTCGCCAAAAATCAGCGTGCACTTAAAAAATAGCTCCGATCATTTTTTGTACGTTTATTTTCTCAAGGTACGATTTCGAAGTTAAGTTTGAATTCTTTTTCAAGTCTGATGTTCGATTTTTGTTATAGAACTTTTTTTTAAGAAACATTGCATGTAAAAGAAAAGAAATAAGTGTTGATAAAAGAAAAATTATTATAAATCTTTGGAAATCTGGAAAATCACTCAAACCAATCCTTGAGACAGTTAATAGGTACAAAAGGTTCCTTGATACAAAAGGTTATTAACAACTATAAATCAACAGATGTTTTAACATCAAAAGCGAGAACTGACTATACAATTGCATTGACGCTTCGAGAGATCCGCTTTTTGTAATCCAGTCTGTAAAAAAATGATCCGCGATTATCAAAATTAGCAAAAAGTGTTGCCGAGAGATTTCAGAAAAATGTTAGTTAGACTAGAGTATTGAAAAAGCAGTTCGAAGAGTATTGAAAAAGCACGATTTTCATGCTAGAGTTGCAAGGAAGTAACCATACATTTCCCCAGTGAACAGAGCAAAATGAATTGTGTTTGCAAAGAACCTTTGGCTAAGTCTCGGGAATTCTGGAATAAAGTAATTTTTTTCAGATGAAAGCAAATTTCGCATTTTTGGAGCAAAAGGAAGGGAAAATGTTTGAGGGAAACCTAGTACAGAACTCAAGAAAGAAAACCTTCTTCCGACTGTCAGACGTGGAGAAGGGGATGTTATGGTTTGGGGAGCAGTGGGATTGTTACCTGGAGTTTATTGAATCGACAATGAATATAATGGATTGAACATATAAAATTGACTTGAACACATTAAAAAGAAACCTTAAACAAAGTACCCGCAAACTTAGATTGAATGAAGATCATTTCTTCATGCAGGACGTAGATCCAAAGCATACGACACACATTGTACATTTATGGCTTCTTTTTCATATGCCAAATTAACTATATACTCCTCTCCAGTCCCCATACCTAAATTTCATTGAACATTTGTGGGATTTGCTTTAACGAAGAATCGGGGAACATCTCATAACACCCTAAGAAATGCTAAAATCTTTTATGAAAGAAGAATGGGAAAAAATAATCTCAGAAGAGTTATCAAAACTTATTCAATCCGATGCCAAATAGATTGAGAGAAGTTAGAAAGAAAAGACTATCCACCCAAGTAATAAATTTCTGAAAACTAGGATTAATTGCAACATTTTTGTAAGTGTACGCTGACTACTGGTGCATGTGATTTCTCTTTCTTCATTTATGTACATTTTTTATTTTATATTGTTGCTTCTCAGATAATTGTTACCAATTACTATTAAAATGCGTTTTATTTGAGGTATCTAAAATGCTATTATTTAATAAGAAAAATGTAATTCATTTACGAATTGCTACGTTAGCACCAAGCATTAATGACTTTTACGCATACTTTTGTCGGTAAATGTATATATATTTAAGCGGACTTATTTTCATCTAATCTTTTATATCATATTATACAACATAAATAGGTAGAGATTAAATTCTATTTATATTTTACGTATTTAGACTGTCAGCCCAACCGTCTCAGCTGCGTCAAATGCCAAACTCAGTATCGTTCAAACTTGAGCGAGACTATTTTCCCGACCTGATTATTGCGAGTTACAACAGATTAATAATTTTTGTAAATGGAGAAGGGAATTTTTTTAATAAAATTTGTGGATGCAGGTGTGCCTTTCACTGCATCTTAATGTTAACGAGTTTGGAATACTCGCCCATCACCAAGTTCTCAGTCAAGTGACGAGGTTGCACCTGAGCAGCACTTTCCTCTCTACATCCATGCCACACCAACGAAAGGATTTTAGACGTCACAGATTAATTTGGAACCTTCGGAACTCGAGCATCCCAGTGAGGGAGAATGTGGTCACTCTCTCAGTCACTGCCCACGGCAATTGATGCGTCCCTTTGCAGATCTCAACGGGAATCGGTGTAAAGCTACTGAGCCACTGGAGCTCTACTGATCCTTTACATTTTTTGATTTGGCCAGGAACGAATCCGCTGCTTGGTCACAAGAACTTTCCCAATATAGTGTACCGCGACTATAAAGGCGTTATATACATATATATATATTTATTTAATCAGTGTATGTCGTTTTAACTGTCTAAATCAATTTTTAATATCTTCGTTTTCCTTTCTTTTTTGTATCCCAAAACACTCAAATCTTAAAAACTTTTTAAGTGTTAGAAAACGGAATCTCTACTTCAGTAAAGAATTGATTTTATTATTATTATCTATCTAGTCGGAGACTTCTGTTTCAAAAAACTGTGCATTACTATCTGGTTGTATTTTAAATGTTCTTTATTTCCATTCTCCTCATTGGTTTGCTTGCTACAAGTGCCAGTCCAGGTATCAATTTCATTATTCAACCGAGATTAAAAATTACGAAGTGCTTTGTGTTACTTATTCCGTTAACCAATTATTACAATCCAGAGTGCTTATTAACATCACTTCTGTGATTACTCATCTATACTACTTATACAGTCGAAAAAAAACAATGTGTGGAAAAAAATATAGGGTTTTCCTTGGCGAAAATAAGCGATTTTTTTCACCAAGTATGTTTTTCTGCATGTTTGAAGAAACACGATAAATCAACCAGAAATAAACCAACATCGTTTACAATATGGCGTCAGATCGGCGAGAAACTGGGGGGCACTGGTAATGGCCATCCAATATATGAATGGAAGCATTAAAATGACCCACATTAATTTATTAAAGATTTTGAACACAATAGAAGATTATTTTATACTGATTCATCTGATCTCAATTAAAAAATATATTGATTTAAATTTGATTTGCATACCATTTTGCTACGTGCTGACTGGATCTTGTATTAACATTCATTGAAGATGATTATAGATTTCACTTATTTCGAATCCAATTTTGAAGCTGTGTAAACGAGTATTTGGGAAATTTCTGTCATGAAATTCACGTACACCTGATACTACAAATACAGTTCTTTATGTCCGTATCACCGCGTTTCCATTCTATTTTCGTGTTTATCTTGCTTTTTTGTTACCTTTACAGTTAAGGTGGCATTTTAAAAAAAGTCGAAACGAGGATGTTAAAAATAACTCAGTAATGTCTTTCCATAAATTGATATTAATTAATTTTAAAAAAGACTTTGAATAAGTTACTATTGTCTTTTTTTGTGCCACCGTATTAGGTATCTGTTGCGCTTTATGGTAATCTTTTGGGAAATTTCTTGTTTTGTGTTTCTTCTATTTTTAAAAAACTCAAATTTTTAGTCACACTATGCCATGTATGATTGTCTTTATTATTTTTATAACATTATTTTAATTATTTAATAATTTCATATTAGTTGAAATAATAAATTATGGCTTTTTAAGTTAGAAACTTGTTTTTATAATAACTATCGAAAAGTGATACTTATTTTAAAAACAACTTAAATACTTATTCCCTTTTTTATGTTTATAAAATTGTATAATGTTAGATACAAACAAATTTGAATTTGTTTAATTTTTATTATTTATGAGCAAAAGTAATTAATGTAATGGTTTAACATAAAAATTATTTACTTTAATAAGTCTGCATTATTCATTCTCTTGAACCCTTAGTGATTTTACAATACCATCTTGTATACATCTCTGCATACAATATTGTTTTTAAAAAATAAACTGCATGATATAAAATTCTCTGTTTCAGATTTTGAAAGGTTGAAAAAATTCTATTAAATTAAAGACTAAAGTAAAGCTGTAATAATTAATTCATGAGATTCTAGACAAAATGTGTAACTGTATAGATGTCCATTTTTTAAAATTAAAACTAAGATAAGTAGTGTTTGAAAAAGTGAAAACTTTTATATTATTTTGTTTTAGCAGTTTCTTCATTTTGAAACTAAAAAATATTAGAAATGTGAACACACAGACAGTATATTATATGAAAGCACCCGTTGGAAGAAAATGTTGAAATAATATTCCATTGTGCATGAATGCGATATTCTACAATTAATATTTATTAATTAATTTAATACGATTATTAAATTATATTAAACTACTGGATAAGTATTATTTTTTAGGAATGCATATATTTAAAACATTAAATTAGATTTTAAAGGAAGTATTTTTTGAAAAAATGTTTAACTCATATAATAAAACTTTTATTAAGTATTTCAAATAAAAAATTAACTCAGATTTATAACTAAAATAAATAAAACTTAGACTTTCATTCGAAATATTTGCGTTAAGGGAAACAGCTCAAAGAGTGTAATTTTCAGATCTTCGTTTCTTCTTCGGAATTATTATGTTTATACATGTATATAAGTATTTCACACACACACACATCAATAGGTTTTGCTAAAATTGTATATATTTTCATAATTCAGTCCTTAAAATTTAACTCAAGTATTTATTGATTTTTGTGTTTATTATTGAATATTATTCCATTAGATAGATTTTAATAGAGCAAATAATGCATCTTTCCTGAAAATGTTTAATTATCTACAGATTTTTAAATTTTAGCAAATTGTTTTTCCTGTTAATTAGTGAGGGAAAAATTTAGAAATATCTTTCACCTAAAAGTTTTCTATGTTCGAGCGCTTATTTTCCTTTATTGTAAAGTGAAGCATTTAACTTGTAAACTCAGAAATTTTAGAATATCATAAATCCCACTTCTGTTCTTTTTATTTTTTTTTTAAAAAAAAAGCCTTAGCCCCCCGCGTTAATTTAAAGTTAAGTACCCGCGTTAATTTTAGTAAATCACCCATACTGCAAAATTGAGTCTTTCAAGTTGATCGTCTTTCAAGTTTTAATGGTTTAGTATGTAAATCTATAATAATTTGCTCTAATGCATCTTTTGCTAATAAAATTTCATTTATGTATCTTTTTAAATTTTTTTACTAAATTTGTTTTGCAAAGAATAGATTTTATTAGTATGTAATCAATAGATGCTATGTTGATTGCTCCATATTATTATTTGAATTAATTTCTGATCGATTCTTATATTTAGTTTTCAAGGAATTATTTTTGCTTTAGTTTGAAAATTTGAAAGAAAATTAATCAAATTTAATGTAGTATGAATCATAAACTACAACGAATCGATCACTAATCTTAATAACTTTATAAATCACTAATGGTAAATGTAATGAAAATAAAATAAATAAGCTTAAAACGTTCTACAGCATTTAAAAATAATTCTTGATAAAAATTAACTATTTCATTCTGGTGTTTTTAGAAACAGATTAATCTCAAAGAAAAAAGTTAAAACTGAAATTTAGTTTTCCAAGTAGAACTAACTATATTTATTAGACGATTGTAATAATGTTATTTAAACGAAAACAGTGGGCAAAATTTTGGCAATCTTATGCTTCGATTATACTGAAAATGAAAGAGATTAAAGGCCCAGTTGCTTTGTGAGTGCTTAAGAAAGTGCAATATCTAATAAATATCTAATAAATGTTCGTAGAATATATAACGCTGGTTCAACAGTACTTGAGTTCGAATCTCATCTTGGACTTGGATATTCGCAATTGTTCGGAATCCGCTTTAATCCATTGGTCCTGGTCTAATTAGCCCTCGTGTGCAAAAAATGACCGTTGGGAGACAAATAAACCCACCCATGTCACAAACTACATAAGTCAATGTAATAATAATAATAATAATTAAAAAAAGTCAGTGTCGAATTAATTTATTTCAGAATACGAATTGGTATTCATTTTGAATCTCGTATCTTTTTGCAATGGTTTGGGTATTTCATTTTTTATTTATATTTTCAAATGAGATAATATGTGAAAACATTGATTGATTAGAAAATAATTATCGTACAGAAAGTAATTTTATTCAGTAATTGCTATGTATAATTTAACGAATGCCAGTGTTCTGTACAGATAAAAATTCTTCCATTCCATTTTAATGAGAAGTAAACGCTCATGAAATCTCGTTCTCAGATTAGCTGCATAGAAAAGTGTCTTGTCCAGAGAAGGCTGCTTTTAATAAGTTGTACAGAAAATTGGAGACTCAGCAAAATGAACTTCTCCCAGAATTTTCGACGGGAAGCCATACCGAGGGTAAAGAAATCAGTGTTGTTCTCCCTGGGAAAACCTCTTGAGATGGTCATCTCACGTTACCGACGAGGTCCCTTGCGTAGGTGGCGTTTCCATGGCGACTCTGAACCCTGGAAGCTTCCACATTATGCAAATTTCTAAGCGCAAGGTAGTATGAAACAACTTTCCAGCAAACATTTACAACAGTTGGATCCCAAAGGTATATCTTTTATTCCTCCTGTAGTGTTAATTTCACATATTTAGAATGTAATGAATCAAAATATTCACTTGATACGAATTTTTGAGTAAACCAAGAGTTAATGTTTGAATGTGTATTGTATTCATATGTCTATTGATAGTGAAATCTAATGTTTTTGAAATCGAGTTATATTTATAAATCATTCGTCAGAGGTAAGCAACTGTATTTTCCCTGCATTTAAGTATCAATGAATAATTTTATGAATTTACTGTCGCGCGCTCTTTTCTTCGTTATTTTTATTTCTAAATTAGTTTCTTATAGTTTAAGTGGTATTTTCACTTGCTTACTTAAGTTCACTAAGTTGAGGTCTTACTAAAACGAATATAACACGATTGTACTGTTCTACCACTTACAACTATATTTAACTAATACTATTGTATTTAGTGTGTTTTTGTTTTGAAGGATTAGTGCACCGGAATAAAATTTTTTTCTTTTGATTTAATCAAGTTTTCATTATATAATCTACATATATTCCAAACAAAAGTTCAGATTTTTGGCCTTATTATACCAGTAAATGTGTAAGAGCACCAATCTTTAGTCTTATGGATATATAAATATATATATTATGGATATATAGTACCAAAGTATAGTGTTTCAAGTTATCAAAGCAATGTTTCGCATTAATATTTTACGGCTTCGAGCTGTTTTATAGTATTACGCATAAGTTTGGATTATGCACATGTATTTAAAATTATTACTATTTCATCATTGTTATATTGAGTATATATTTCGAATACTGGTTTAGTATCAGTTTGAATGAGAATTTACCGTATGAGAAAGTATACTCTGTCATAGTAATAAAACACCTGTTCACAGTTTGACTAAGAAGGAATTTCGTTTGCTTTTCTGTCAGTCTTTCGACAACACTATTAGGATTTTCTGTATGGAACAATGCATTTTCCTAGAACTCTAAAAAAAAGAAGAAAAAAAAGAATTTCAAAATGCTTTATTGAATGGGGAGGCTCTTGTCCTTTTTCAGTGTGATATCGAAAATAATATTGTAAAAATTTTATGACAGTTTACTTATTTTTTTAAATTAAAGTTGGTCGAGACCATCCTGCGTAAGACGTACATAGTTCTCTCCCTCTTTTCCGACTCGAATCTCACTCACCCCTCAATTCTAATGCGATTCCTGGTTCTTGAAATCTTCCCGCTCATTACGAAGGATTTGCTGTTCCCGTTGCCAGGAGCAACCCTGTTTTATGAGTGGGCGATCCGGCAAGGCACGTGGGTTCGTTCACTCCACCAGATCTCCAGAAAGCTGAAAGGCGGATGTTTTCCGGCCGCACCCCCCCCTTCCCGTGCGGCTGCAATTAGAACCTGACTCCGGCCGCCTGGAATGGATGCATTCGATCCGTCCTTTCGAAAAGGCTTTAATTTGATATGAATGACTTGTAACCATTGCACGGATCTCAAAGGTCAGATCTCAGGTTTTGAAAATTAGATTCGTAATTTGATGATGACAAAAAAGACAGCCTTTTCTTTTTTAATAATAATAATAAATAAATAATCTGCTCCATTCTTGTTGGTTGGAAATAAAAAAAAATGAGGAAAACCTCTAAATATATGTATATTGGACTGGGTCCTTAATCTAAAAATATACCCTTAGTGTTGAAAAGTGTGATTGGTTCATTATCACGCCTTTGATGTTTCGTATTCACTGATTAGTCTGATTGATTTAAAAAAAAACGTGGAATTAAGAACACTGACATCATAACTGACGTTACTGTACTTCTCAATTTACACCCAGATCATACGATAACACGTTCTGTAAAAATATTTATTCCACAGACACTCAATTGCATCAAAAATAGCTTACATAAAAATATATGAAAGAACTTAGAATTCGCGTGAAGCGTTTCTCAGTTTAGAATTGAATTTTTTTTTCTCGTTCATATATTTTTGTTTGCTTTATTAGTGTGTAGGTGCATGAATATATTCATCTCTTTTGCTTATTGCTCAAAATAATTCCTCTCTTCGGGGTTTCTAATAATCCACTTGAAACATTTGGGTGTCCTGCGGAGAAATTGAAACAAAGCATGTGTATGTGTGCACTCACGGAAAGGCTGAGTATAAATAAAAGTGGACTTGATTATTCTTGAGTCTTTATTTTATTTTATATATATAAAATAAGAAATTAAGAAAATATTTCAAAACTATTAATTAAGAACAAGAGTTCTAATTATTTTTGAACATCAGTAAATGATATGAATAGGAATAGTTTTCGATTGAATAATTTTATTGCTCATTTCGTTTACAAATAATATATGTTGCCCTCATAGTAATCTTTCAAAATAATGAAATGAACTTATTTATGACGAGTGTTCGTGTTTTATGTCGCCTTGAAAGTCAAAATTATCTATTGATGACAAAAAATGGAGAACTAAAATGTGCCTAAAAATGTTTTGTATTAAGATCAATTTTAAAACCGACAATTGTTTTGAAACCATTTATGATATAAGCTTCCATATATAAAAGACTATACTTTATTCAAATAGTATGATACTGCTTTTAATATATATATTAAGGTTTCTGTGCTCTATGGGTTGGAACAATTCCCAACACATTCACATGGTAAATTTTATTACTTACCGGCTTAGTTAATATATATATGATCATATACCTCCATGAATCCAAAAAATATATAGAAAATAAATTAAAATATTTTATTAGTTTCTCGGCAGAAAGATTTCTTAAACTTCTAAAATTGTCCGGCTGAAATAGTTTATCAGTGATTTTTGTTTCAGATATAAATTGATATACTTTTATATATTTAACTTTTTGTATTAAATAATGATAATGTATGTAACGAAGTAGAGTTCTGATCTCATTTATTAATTCTGATCGAATCTGAAAAAAATATTTTTATTGCATTCAGTGTAATTGCCATTGCCTCTTGTATTCAAGCGTAGTGTAACGAAAAAATACTCATAAATAACTAAAAATCTTTCCTATTGTGTTACTTAATGTATTTAAAATGATAAAGAATAACATGTTATTTGTTGCCGTTTAAATCGACGTTATTAAATTGTATCTCCAGATCATTCAAACGAAATATTTAAATATTTATTTTGTATTAGTTGCACTGGTATAAAATTCGTGTAATACAAATTCAAATGATATTTCTCTTTTTCTACGTTTATTTTCGTTTTGTGGATCTGTTTTTATTATTTAAAATACAAATGCTACAATTAAGCTTTGTTATATGATAAAATGATTGTCTTTTTCTTATAATTATTGAAGGTATTAATAATTTAACGAATTATTATTAATTTAATTAATAATTAAAACTACCTAATTAATTTGAAATATTTCATAGAAACTATCATAAGCCTCTTGTTAATAAAAGATTTTCAAGTTGGATTTTTTTTTCTAACATTTGCGCGTATTTTATTCTTTCCTAATGTTAATATTGTACCAAGCTTCGGGGTTCGTGTCGATTGAGAGTTGAATAAAACAGCCACTCAATGAACACAAGACTTATTCGTAATAATTCCACTAGAAATACCAGCTGTAACAATCACAATTATACAGCTACAATTTGTCAGATACAATAAGTAACAGCTTCCAATCACACGTATCAAATACCTCAGACAGAGAACAGCTTCTCCAGACTAGCAGGCTCGACTAATCGTCTTCACTCACTGTATTTACAAAACTGACTCCCTTCTATGTCGGGCTACGGTATTTACACCTGACTTGGCGGGGAAATCTGCCAGTTTCGCCAAGGTTCTGGAAGCTTCTAGGCTATCTCGCTAAATACTGGTCCTAGAGCTTAGGTGATGGATGTTTCCAGAAGTATCTATTTCTCGCCAAGTCACCAAATCATTAGAAAACCCGCTTTTAACGAATAGCACGTCTAAATACCGCAATTTTTGCCCAAAATATGAGTATTTCCGATCTGTCTGAGATATTTTAAGGCATATACAATAATTATTTATAAATTTGTAACATTGCCCCTCTCTCAAGGACTGCACGTCCCGGGCAGTATAATCCCCTGATAGAAGGCCAAATTTAATATAAAAGAATTTACATTTTAAGAGTATACATAACACATTACATACACAAACAATTAAAAATACAAAAAAATAGAAAATATTATGGTGTGAGTCCCAAAGAGCCTAGAATTGTTTAGTAGCAGGATTGTAGGTGGAGATATTCTGCCAACTTGGTCTCATACTGGAAGATTCTTTTAATTTAAAAATTGGATTTATATCTGGGTCTTCTTTTTGGGCTTCTCTAAGTCCTTCTTCACTCCATGGGTCTGGTTTCGATGGCGGAGAAACAGTAACTTGGCGTACCGAAGGATTTACTAATTGATAGTTCTTCTCTGCTCTAGAACAATATCGGCAGTTTCCATTACACGGTCTCCTTGATAAAGCGTCAGCATTTCCATGAAGAGTTCCTTTGTGATGACGTATTTCAAAGTCAAACTCCTGGATTCGTTGAATCCTTCCCTGCTGTGGTGGAAGATCATTTCCACCATCTTTTGGTTTTGGGCAGTCTCTTCGGACGTGTCCGATTGCACCGCACGTCCAACACTGAATTTTCGTGTTTCTGCCACCTTTACTCAACTCTAAGCTACGGAGTTTTCGCCGCAGATCTTTAATTTGCTTTCTTAGATCATAGTCTGTATCAGTAGCAGAGACGGCTCAGATTGAGTGCCAGTGTTTACGCGCGGCCTGCTGGGCAGCCTCTATCTTATGTGCGTAGACTAGGGCAGATCCGATATCTTTGACATCGGTGAGTCTATGTGCTTTCTGTATCTCCGAATCCCGCACACTGTCGATGAATTGATGAAGAGCCAGATCTTGACGTGTTTCAGCTGGGCAGTAGGAAAATGCTAGTCGGTAAAGTCGCTGAATACTGGCAGCCAATTCTTGCAGACTTTCACCCGCTTTTTCATAGCGGGACTTTAATTGTAGTCTGCTATATTCTTTAGTGCACTTTTCTCCAAACCGCAGTTCAAGCGCACTTGATAAAGCTTGGAAATCGTGCCTCTGCTCTACCGTAAGCGTCTGGAGGATGTCGGCCGCGTCTTCTCTTAAATAATTCGCCAAATGAAAAGCTTGGTCTTGGGGATTCCATCCATTAGCTTCCGATACCATCATAAACTGGGTATTGTATAGTTGCCAGGATGATTTTCCATCGAATGTTGAAAGTTTAATCGTGGCTAGGAAAGGCATAAATACCACGTTGGGCTCCTCATGTCTGTTTGACATTTGCTTCTTCAAGCATTCAATCTCCTTATTCTTTTTGTCTAATGCTTCTTCAACGTTTTCTTCTATCTTCAAAACTTTATTTTCAACTGAAATTACCTTATCTTCCATTGCATTCATCTTCTCCTGAATGATGTTGGAGAATTCTTCTTTAACACTTACAATATCCTTCTTAAGTTCCTTTTTAAGCTCCTCCTGTCCAGATTTTACCTCTTTCACCATCTCTGTTTTAATCTCTTCTTGTCCAGCTTCCATCTCAGCCATCTGCTCCGCTAATTTTTCAAGAAGACTTTTCATTAAATCCATATCCATTTTTCTTGTGACACACTGCATCAACTCTTCAATCCCGCTTCTGACACCAGTTATACCGAGCTTCGGGTTTCGTGTCGATTGAGAGTTGAATAAAACAGCCACTCAATGAACACAAGACTTTTATTCGTAAAAATTCCTCTAGATATACCAGCTGTAACAATCACAATTATACAGCTACAATTCGTCAGATACAATAAGTAACAGCTTCCAATGACAGGTCTCAAATACCTCAGACAGAGAATAGCTTCTCCAGACTAGCAGGCACGACTAATCGTCTTCACTCACTGTATTTACAAAACTGACTCCCTTCTATGTCGGGCTGCGGTATTTATACCTGACTTAGCGGGGAAATCTGCTTGTTTCGCCATGGTCATGGAAGCTTCTAGGCTATGTCGCTAAATATTGGTCCTAGAGCTTAGGTGATGGATGTTTCCAGAAGTATCTATTTCTCAACCAAGTCGCTAAGAATCTCGCCAAGTCACCAAATCAAAAGAAATCCCACTTTTAACGTATAATACGACTAAATATCGCTATTTTTGCCCAAAATGTGAGTATTTCCGATCTGTCTGAGATATTTTAAGACAAATACAATAATTATTTATAATTTGTAACAATACTTTGTAAAATTTAAGATAGAAAATTTATTTTGCGTTTATGCGAACTTATTTTTGTTTCTTAATTTAAATAGTCATATTATTTAAAAAAAGTTCTTTTCATCTCATGATAAATCACAGTTATTAAGTAACAAAATGCTAAACTCTTTTCAATATTAATATTGGAATACATTAATTAAAAAACATTTTTTTTATGTAAAATTGTGTTGAATCGTACTCTATAATGTTTAGAATCCTTTTTAAACCACAGCCCACATCGAATTATAGATCTCGAACACAAAATACCCCTAGAGTGACTAGGCGAAGCAGAATTTTACTTTGAAACTATTCTCGAATTATATTGAAAAATAAATAATTTTTTTTTCAATTTTAATATTTGTTTTTTTTTTTTATTTTAATGCAAATCTCTACTTTTACATTTATAAATATAATGTTCTTTTTAATTTCTTTTAAACTAGAATTTTGATATTATAAAAATGAGCTGTAGTGGCTTTACAAACTTAAAAAAATTAATTAAAACAATTCGTTAAAAAAGTCTAAAGAAAAATCTGTCGTAATTTTCATAGATTGTTAATTGGAGTGATCGTAGGTTGATTGTTCCTGTTTATATGAAATTGAAATTATTGTCATTTTTTTTTATTCGTCTGTTTTATGTTCTGTGTTCTACACGACTTAATCCTTACACCGCGTTTGTGATTGGGGAAAAAAGTCCCTTGTAATATATTAGGAAGCGCCTGAATAGATAATTATTACGACTCATAATTTATGAACTGAATGAATTGATATCGGTCGTATTTACTATCAAACAGGAAGGAAAGATCTTCCCTCAGACACCGGTGCTCAATTTCTGGAAATAATTAAACACTTTCGGGTAAGCGAACTCCAATCAATCACGCTTCCAATTATAAACTTATTAATAACCATTCCTTTCTCTTGTTGTCTTTCTATAGGGAATTTAATTATTAAAACAATTCCTGAGAGGTCATGTTAAGTATTATTTATTCATGGTAAATGCGCCTCCCCATTATATTTATATCTTTTTTTTGTGATTGAAATGCTTTGTTCAGACACAAAGCCTGTATTGTTCTTGCAGAAGTAGTTCGCGCCTACTCGTGAACTTCTTTTTAGGCGTTTTTGTCGTTCCTTTGTTCTTTTCACGCGCACCTACCCGTTGAGAGGAGTCGTTATAATATTTTTCTTTTTCGATTGAAATACGTTTCGTTTTTAAATTTTTTTTCGTCATATTTGTTACAAGATTATTACAAAAAAAAGAAAACATTTTTAGACGTTTAAAAATTTTTTTCCCCAAAATTGTTTTGTTAAAAAAAAGTATAGAATTTATTATTTTAGGTTTCAAGTCGTTTGATCAAAAAATCAGAAATTATTTTAAACTATATTTCCATATTTTTTGTACTTCTGGTAACTTTTAAAGTTCTTCAAATAGATGGAAACAGTCATTTAATTGTTGCGAAAAATTATTGTGTAATTTCGAATTTATTGTAAAATATTGGGAACATTTTAAAAGGATTGAGACTGTTAAAAACTCGATAAAGATCAGTTACTGAATATTTTACACTGTATTCTTATATTTTATCTGACAAAAATAATTTTTTCCCCTCCTTATGACTAAATTAAAATGTAATTTTTATTTTTAGATTTTACCCTTAACCAACTAATTATATTAAATTTCTTTTGATATTTATAAACTTAAATTTTTATGTACTTAAAATAATTTGTGCTTGATGTAGTTCTCTTTTTAATTTTATTAAAGCGGTTGTTATAAAAGTAATTTAAATCGTGCGATCATTTTTATTGAAAGAAATATTTTGTTGAATATTTTTTTAAATTATTTTTATATGAATATTAATATTACTTACTTTTGTTTCTTACGGATATGATCTTAACTCTGATGCATTTTTTCCATACAATAAACAGCACCAAACCGATTTAAAGACAATCGTTATACGCTTTCATCCTGAAGCCCGAGTTCCCAATTATGAATATTGAGTTAATTGTGTATTAATTGGTGTCTACTATGAATACTTTTTCTGACTGTGTCAAAAAATATCTCCATTTGTATTTTTTCTGATCTGCATTACAGTGGATTTTCGATTGCATTAAGCTAAGATAACGATGGATATCATGGTTCGATTGGATTCCAAGCTAGGATAGAGATAAGTATCGTGGTTCGATTGGATTCCAAGCTAGGTATCGTGGTTAATGCCGATTGAATTAACTTTTTGTGCGCAAAAGTGAAGGTAGAAGGACTAAACTAGTAATCAGGTACATTAATTAACTCTGTAGACTATCGCCATTTACATAGCTTTATTGTAATTTATAAAATTGAAGAAATGAGTTTCAACGAAAAATATTCTTTATGGTATATTAAGTGTAAATATTGTGTATATGTTTAATATGCTTAGAGTATAGGAAAAATTCTTTCTATAGACACTACTAAATTTATATTTTCTTTTGGTGCCCTTCCAGCAGAAATTTATGATTAAGTGGATTATTTTTATTTCTCAGCAAAATCGGTTATTTTTTTTATTTTTGATATTTGTTAATTATTGTTACTTAACTTCGATTTAGAAGTAGTAAAGTTAATTCTATTATGTGACTGGAAAATAGATGCATACATTTTTGTATGTGACTTAATCAAATATTTTCCTCAAAACATGATCGAGTTGGTATTTAAACGGTCAAACTGTTTATGAGTTCGAATCCTACCTTAGGCTTGAATGTTTGTAGTAGTTCGAAATCACTTAAAACTGTAGGTCCGGGTAAATAAAACCTAGTGTGTAAAAAAAAAAAAAAAAAAAAAAAAAAAAGGTTGAACGACTAATAAAATAAAACTCAAAAAATTCTCAATAAATTCTATTCATAGTGAATTATAGGGTCTCAAATTGTGCTCATCTGGAGTTCCATAAAAATTTAATGAAATGAATATGCATACTTGAATAAGGGTGTTGCACTTTTACACCGTTAAAAGACTAATAATTAATAAGTAATTTATCTTAAAATTAATGTGAAAGTTAAAATATTTTTAGGATCCTATAAATTTTATTTCCATATTTTTTCATCATTAAATTGTTTTGAAATAATATAAAAAGATTAATTACCAAGTTTAATTTCTGAAAGATGTGTGTGTGTCCTATTTATAATGGGAATGCGTGTATTACTAGCGGTCGAAATCGAATGAAGAATAATTTTTTATTTTCATTCAACTGTATGTGGTGTTTAATAATTGCATCAGAATGCCGTTATTTTATTTTTTCAGAGTACATTTTTGTATGTTGCCGTTATGTTAATATTTCTAAGGGCACAATTCATGTTAGAATTGAATGCATGAATCTGTCAAAATTATGTACTGTATTTTTAATTTATGAATTGAAGCCGAATTTTTAAGTTTGATTTTATCTTTCATTGTCTTCATTTTACTCTCAGTTATCTAAAATGACGCGTGGTTGTCTCTGGTGAAAAATGAATAATCCTGTTTTGACTTTATTACAACCCTTCCTCGTATATTTTCGTCTTCCTTTAGGATTTTTGTTAGAATATCTCTTATCGATATTTCTTTCATTTCTTTCTGGGTTTCGCTAAAATGATCATAATGATTTCACATTTTAAAATGAAAATTGCATTTTTGTTGTAGATATCGTCCTTTGTCCTCTTTGCTGAAATGATTAAATTTTATGTTTCCGAAGTCATTCCGCTTTTAGTGCAGTACATGACTGCAACAGCTCGATGACACGGCCCTCGAGTGCATGACTTTTTCTGCATTTGAAGTGTGTAGAGGCAAGTGTTAAAAAAAATAACGGAGCACGCGAAAACATTATTAGAAAGTCGAGTAAGAGTATTCAAATTTATTATGTGGAGTGCTTCTAAGTCCTCCCCCCCCCCGCTCCCCATCCATAAACTGTCCTGCTGTGTTAATATTTAAGTTAACAAAATTACTTTCCAAGTTTTTAGTGGACGTGACGTCGATTTATCCTTAATAGGTTCCTTTAACTTTATTAATTTCTATTTTTGGATAAAAGTAAAAATTTTGTTGGCATGCAATGCATAAAAGATTATAGATTGAAATGTTTTTTAGGAATTTTTGATTCTCAAAGATTATATTTTGGTGACATCGACTCACACCTCTGGCGTAGGTGCTTATAATGGTATAGATTCCATTTTAAGTTCTAAATGTCAGTAGCCCCTTCTCATAAGTGATCGTCGAAAGACAAATGTTTTCTTTTGAAATGCTCATTTGAAGTGATTTTCTTACAGCAATAGGCATATGAATTAATCAGGAAAAAATAAACCTAATAATGTATAAATTTAATAAGTGTTCTGATTTTTAAAATCAATATTTAAATGTGTATGGAAAATATTTTTACTAAACAGAGATTACGAAATTAGCAATTTTGTATTCATTTGTTTGTTACTTTTCTAAATTTTCTTCAGAAATTCTAAATTATGCAGTAAATTATTTCAGTAATATATATTTTCATGTTTCGTATATTTGCATAAGAAGTAAAATATGTATGTTTTTTTGTGTTTGGTGTAGAATAGGGTGCCCTTTGGTTTGGCAATAAAATTGTATTTCTGCTAACCCTGGTATTTTAGCTTTTGTGTAGCACTCATCTTATTAGTTATATCTTGGTGTCAAAAGATGTCGCCAAAACATCAAGACTTAGCCAGTTAACGTTGACCAATTTTTTTTGTCATTCTCATTTGTAGCCCTTTATTATCAACTATTGTTATAGTTGCACCTCAGTTTGTAACATCTCAAAGAAACGTCAAAGAAAATCGCTATCGTACACTTTCGGTTAAAATGAGTTTTTTTGGACAATCACCTGTTCAGAAGAGAAGTCATTTCAAAAACGTTTTTCAAATAAGAAACAATACATTAAAATTGCTATTCCTGTTTAAAAAAAATTCCGATATTTCATAAATTCGCCTAGTTCTGGTACCTGTGAGCTGTTCAGAAAGCTTGTGAGGTTAATTTTGAAGGGATAATTTTAACTTTAAAATTATTTTTGTATCATTTCACTTGTTTGAATTGAGGGGTGACCCTTGGTTTCTCGCCAGTTTGCGTCCGAGTGGATGATGATGAATATGGCGATAAACACTTTATTTAAAAGATCTCATTTTTTACATTCAAAATTGTAATACATGTGTTATTTTAAATTTTATTTTATCATTATGTAATGTTTTTGACACCATTTTATTTTTTTAAACACGTTTTGCAATAAAAATCGCCAATTATTGCCAAGGGTCACCCTGAAATATATTTTACCCGAATTGAGGATCCAACTAAGAAATATTAATTGAAATGTATTAGTAAAATATTCTCTTCGGGAATAATATATAAAAATGTATTTTAATTCAATATGGACGTTTATAAATTGTTAAAATTTTTATGTGTTTAATTTTTTAGCTCACATTCACGTTTGTATATGAAGGTATTAAAATAATTGTTTTCAATAGCTTGTCAGAAATTTTCAATACACTTGAACTTTCCTTACTGTTCCATTAGTAAAACATAATTTGTATATTAATTATAGAGTATTAATAAAACATAAAAGTATTTTGAACACAAAATAGCAAAGTCTAATCTAGTATATTTAGATTATAAAATCTTGTCTGTATATTTAGTGTAAAATAAGTTGAATCTGATAATTAAAACTAATGAGACCTCAATTTCGGTCTCTCATTTGTTGCCAAAATGATAACTGAATAAATAAGCGATTTGGTCTTCAGATAAAGTTTCTGAATTCTATTATCATATCAATCATAGATGTTTCCTATAATCAACTATAAGCTGTTGTTTCAAGTCGAATGAATAGTCTTTGTATGCCAAGATTAACCGTAGAACAATAAACAAAATCTAACTTTGCATTTGTATTTTTTAAACCCATTTATCTATTAATTTCTAAATTTTTTTTCTCTACATTTTGAATAGCTTTTAATTTTATGTCATTTCTAACTTATTACGGTATACATACATGTATTATATCACATTAACAAATCTTACTGTAACTTAATACAAAATCGTCCCACGTTTCGTCTGAGGAATGAAAAAGTTAGGAAACTCTATCCCATATCTTCTCCCTTTCCCCAGAAATAAAAAAAAAATTGCCGAATTGACAGCCATATTTACTAATGCTTTTGCTGTCATTAATTCTTATTACAGTGGAACTCCAATTATCCGAATCAAATGGGACTCGACCCATTCGGATTATCAAAAATTTGGTTATAGTGAAATAATTATTTGGTTATAATAATAAAATTTGGTTGATAATAAATTTGATCGAAAGAAAAAAAAAGCATTTTAATTAATTGATGTATGTTTGAAATGGGAAAAAAAGTATATTTTTAAAGAAAAAAAATATAATAGGAAAAGGCAATACACTTTTACATATTAAGGTACTTACAATTGCTGTACATTAATACAGTATGTATAGTGCTGTAAATGAAAATTATTGCTTACTGAACATCTGGGTCAGAGTCGGCAGTTTCGCTGCCTTCCTGCGTTTTCGGGCAGCTTATCGTGCAGTGAGAATTTGCATGTCTTAGGCTGACGCTCCATGCACCTCAAAATAGTTACAAAGCCGGCAAATGCTTCACTAATTGATAGTCCCGTGACTGCTTCAACTTAAGGTCCTTTTCTTCGACATTTTCACTAAGTTATCCATCATTTGCAATTTGAAATGCAGGGTCTGATTTATAATCCATTCTCTTAGGTCTTCTGTTCTAGCTTCCGAACATACAGGAATTTTCGAAAGAACATTTCGAAATTCCTCATATGGTCACTTCATTCTCATCTTTCCCCCCCCCCCCATCTTTTACTTTTGTTTATTTATTTTTTTATTTTCTACCTTTTTCTTCTGCTTTATCAAATTTATTTTTCTAAAATTCTGATATCAATTCTGATGAATAATCTGCGATTCGGGTAAACGGAGCTCGGACATTTGGATTTCTTCTGTACTTTTCTAAAAGTTTATTATTTGTTATTTTAATTATCATTTTAACTGACATTCTCAGACACGTACATGCATATTTTGGCTACTGTTAAGTGGCCATTTTCTAATTTATCCTTATATATAATTGTAAGTCTTTGGTATCGTCATCTTTAAGTCGTATTGGAGAGAGGAATGACAGAAATCTGATATTTTTTACTCTAGGATTTTTTTTCGCAATATCTGTACTCCGATGCCATGTCTTTCACGAAATGGACAGACTTCAGTCAATAAGCCATTTCATCTGGGGACTTGAGATTCGATTAAGCTTATAAAAATTTCAATAACACTTCTCTTGAGGGGAGCTTTAACAATGTGGCGTTTAAGACTGTGAGCGGTAATTATAGAATAGGAGTGAAAGAGAGCCACAGGTAGCACCGGAAAGCATGGTGTGTATATATACTGGCAAATTATGTTTTTATGCAAATTGTCCTTTCCTGTGTAATTGCCTTTTTCTGTTTAGCTGTAACGGTTGCTATGGCGATTCTTTTTTTATTGGATTCTCAATTTTTTTTCCACCTCTCTCTCATCCACCTTCTTTTTAATATTTCTCTCACACAATTGGGCTTTTGTTATCACGGGTTATGGACCTGCGATATGCGCTGCGTGTAAATAAAAAAGGAAAATCGTACTGTTGTGGATGTATTCGGTGTTGCACACTTTTCCCTCGCCGTGTCCTTTCAGTTTAATTCCACAGTGTGAGTGCAACTCTCGTGCTCATCATCCCTAATTCCTCTTTTCTGATTAAAAATAACTAACAAATTAGACAATAAAAAATTACTTTTCCTGTAAATTGTTTTCATTATTTTCTTCCCGATCAATTGCTGAAGAGAAATTTAAGAAAAAAACCTTCTTTTTCATAAACAGTGAAAATTTTCTTTGACGATAAAGTTAAACTTCATTTTTGGAAATAGATAATTTTAAATTGAATGAAACTCTTCACTTTTTGGAAAATCTCACGAAAGATGATGTAGTTTTTGAAATATATATTGATTTTCATGTTCACTCGTCTTCAATTGTTGATGTATTGAATGTCTTAAGTTCATTATAATTTTATTATAATAAATGAATTTTTGTGTAACTAATTTTCAATTTTCGAATGACATAATCATTGAATTAATCTCATACTTACTTCATCATTGATTCAACAAAGTTTGCGAGCTGATTGTGATTTCACGTTTTATGTCATGAAATTTTATAGACAAATGTTTAGCGCTCTTGCCGTCGATTCAACAGTTCGTGAATTTCAATGTTTGTAGTGATTCGTAATCCACTTTAAAGTGAAGGACCTAATCTAATTAGCCCTCTTGTGCAAAATATGACCGCTGAATATCAGACGAACAAATTTCCCTGTTAAAATTTCATTTTATCAAGACTTAGGCTATCATATGGTATCTGGTCTTAGTTTTTACAATGAGCCTTAAGCCCAACAGCTCTTTTTTTTTTTTTCTTTACGTATACTTTCACGGTGGATATTGTAATAGTTCCAAATCCACTTTATACCACAGGTCCTCGTCGAAAGGCGCTGTTTTTATTATTCGAAAGCAGCGAGTTCAAACCCCGGCTTAACCTAAGGTCCGTCGTATTTTTTAAAGGCGGTTGGACCAAATCATGGTCGCAGTGTCCTCCGAGTAAAATAATACCTTTGGAGAAAGCATGTCAAATATTCCGGAGGGATGTTTCTATCTGGTCTCATCTTCGAAATTATGAAAATTTGCATCTGGCTGCTTGCAACAAACTAGTAGAGATCAACTTTGGCCTAGGTACGGGGAAGTAGTTAATGCAACAGCGATCAGCATGAATCATTATAGTGATTTAGAATTTACTTTAATCCGTAGGTTTTAGTCGAGTTATTTCTCATGTCCAATAGGTGACTGCGGAAACTCAACTACTTAAAATATTTTTCTCTATTGAGATCTTAAATGATCTTCTTAGAAGATAAAAACACTTTAATATGCTTTGTAACATATTTAGTATAATATTTAATAATATTCCATACTCTAATTTATCTTGTTCATTAATTGTGAATTATCTTCTATACCATACCATTCAATAATTATACCATAAATTTAAATAATACCATTGTTTTTAATTTAAATTACTGTATGAGAACAGTAATCGGAGGCATTTCATTATAATTCGAGAAAAGCATTTGTTAACTATGTAGCAGCAATTACTGGCCAAATAGTGTAATTATGCATATTTAAATACCTATTTTATTTTTTATAAAAATCAATGATATTATAAAGTAAATTAGTGAAATTAAAACTATGATGTATTAAAAGTATTTCTGTGTATTAAGTCTTCTTATTTTTTTAAAATTAAACCTTAATATAATTTTATTTCCCAGAGAGAAAAAAAAAAGAATTTAAGGATTGGTTAAAGAAAGCAATTTAAATATAAATTATAAATAGGAAGTAATATTTAAAAATTTTCTTTCTTAATCACATTTTATTTAGGCATTATGACATATGGGGTCTTAATGTTCTATTCTTTCATTATAATATATTAAAATTATTTTTTTAATTTTAGATTTTTAATAAGCATATTGTTATTTTATAATTGTATATATTTTTTGGCAAAATCTTTGTTGGTAGAATATATCCCTTCATTGATTTTTTATCGCATGCCTGACTTCTATTTATAGTATCAAAAAGACATTTCCGGTAGTAGGATGCAATTTTTAGCGTAACTTTTTGCCATCTATGTTTTATGCATGTGAACGTTTCTCTTATAATATTACGACTTTAGCAGTCCTAGAAATATTTAATCCATTCTCTTGAAATTTTTTCCGTGAGCAATAGGATTTTAGTATATTTTTTAACCATTATACAGACGTTAACCGAATATTATTATAAATAATTATTTAAAGCTTGTATATAGTGTTCAATAGAGTTAAATATCATTATACAAGATACATTAGAAAAGAAACAAAAATGTGTTGCATATCATGCCTGTGCGCATAAATGAGTGGCTATGAAAAATGCGTATTTTTATGTATATTTGTATGCATCCATTAGTAGAATAGACATGTAAATATATTTTTGTTCATATTTTCGTATAAAAATTTAAAATATACGTTTGCACAATGAAGAATTGGTCCAAGTGGTGAAACTGAGTACAAGTGGTCTGACTTTTATGGGATTGAGTCACAAATATTAGATTTTTTTGATCCAATCCAGTGTCAGCATTCTTTGAAAGTCAATGCTCGTCAAGTATTTGAGATGACCTATTGTCCTTCCTCCAATGTTGTAAAATGCCAATTTAAGTATTAGCTTACTTCGTTATTTCTTGCTTGTTCATAACTACTGAGCATTAATGATAACCTGTTAACCATCGTTTTGTTCGAAAGTCCTTGCACGTCATAAGTATGTATGGTGTACACATTTTTAAAATGTATAATTGTGATAGAAAGTAATTAGTATCATTGTTAAGTGTCAACTGTCCATCAGCTCGTTTACTTTTAATGTACTTTTCATTAAAAAATACAATCTGAATGAGATAGAAATCCCAGTTTGAATTATACGTTTCAGCATGTCGGTATGTTGCTGCGTTGGGTGAGTTATTCTTCGTTCTATTGATTTTAAAACAACATCGGATTTAAATAGCGCCTTCCGCGTGCGCGCACGTTTTATCAGCAGTGAAGCGGGAGATAAATTCTTTAACCCTTTATTTACAGAATACCGGGAAAATGTTTAAATTAAGCTCCCATTGCTTGCCAAAAAAAAGTCTTGCGGTGGGAAGGTGACAACAACAGACAGCGGGGCGCCAGAATTACGACTGGAAGTGTTATGCGCAGGTAGTAGCCTTCACCTTCAAGAATCTTGCCAGGACGCTATGGATCTCTGGGCCCTTTTGGCTTTTTGCCTCGTGCATCCAGGGACAGGTACGTTTGCGTGCTGTTTATAAAAGCTTAACCCGTTCGCACTTGCTTTGGTTACCTACTCGCTGCACGTGAAACATGGTCGTCCTCCTACTCGATCCTATGGGTAAGTTTTCAGTCCACGAAGCCACTTGATATTCTGTGTTGCTATTTATTTTGTAGCTTGTGTAACGCTCTGCGCCGTTTCAGTCTCTAGGGCACCAATGTACAGAAATTTCGGTATTTTTAGCTCTCTTAACAACGAGTCCTTCAATCTTTCCATTATCAAATATGCGCACATATATTTGTGGGCGATTACCATCAAAAAAGTATAACTTTTACGAACATTGTGTTTTAAAAAAGTGATGCTTTAAAGACCAGGAAGCTGTTAACTTTAGTATCTAATTTGTGATTGATTTTTTAAATACTTTAAAATTCCTATCAGCGTTGTTAAGGTCGGATGCACAAATGTTGCTTTTCTGATAGCTTACTTTAGAGGATTTTTATTAGTTATTGAAAAATTATACTACTGATATAACGTGTATTTTTTACATTCTTAAAAAAATTAACTTTGAAGAAGTTTGCTGTTTTGATGATTTCAGATTACTATTTTTCCATTCAAATGTTTAGAGAAAAATGTTAGTCCATTATTTCTTATAACTTTTAATTATTTTTCATTGCATTGTTATTTTTATTGCATGATATTTTTGCTATTAGTTAATATCTCTAAAGAAAGGATAACAGCTTTCAAATTTTGACTTCTTCTTCTTCTTCTTCTTCTTTTTTTTTTTTTTTTCCCTCTAAAATTTTAGAATAATTTAGTTTTACATCTCATTGATAATGAAAAACTTTATAGAATGTATAATTTATATTAAATTATTGTCTCTCCAATGGCTTAAGAAATAAGGCTGATGAGACTACGTGTAATGCACATAAAGTATAAGTCTATCTAAGTTCTATCACATGGTCTTGCTAAAGGATTCAATCGCGAACTGATATCAAAATGGTCAGTGCATTTCGTCTTCAGTTTGCTGATTTGCAATCAAATCAGGAAACTGAAACATCTGAGAAGACCTAGTCGTGAACACTTCGCACACACTTCCCAACATCAAATGTGTCAATACAAAACAATAAATTCGACTATTCCCTTTTTATAATAAACTTTTCTGTTAGGTTCAACATAATTAATACGAGTGTGCTAATAATTAGCATTTCGTTATCACGCCGTAAAATTAAATGTCAGGTGCTCATGCGAAGCTGCGAATCAATTGAAAGCACAACATTTGTATTTGAAAGAATTTTTACTTCTAAAGGATAGAATAGAGAGAAAGTTTTAAACCCATAGAATGCTTAAAATAAATAAATAAAATAAACATGATTTTTATCAAAATTTCCTTTCAATTATATTTTTTATGTACTCTTGTAGTAGGTTCAATATCTTATAAATATTTGCTAAGTACAACTTAGAAATGTATTTTACTGAAACATATAAATCGAGTTGGTAACTCTATTTTCAGCGTTATACTTTTCTATTCAAGTGTACATGCGTTCGAACTCCTTTTCGAGCCTTAATGTTTGCAATATTTCGGAATTCGCTTAAAATTGTTGCTTCTATTTTAATTTACTTAGCTGTGTAAAAAGGGATTCTTAAAAAAAAAAAAGGAATCTACTTTCAACAAACTAAAAGTATGAGAATTCGGTATATATCTCAAAGTAAATTTCTTGCTAAAAAATTTAATTGCAGAAAATATATATCTTGTACAGTATATACTAAGCAAAGATATTATTGTAAAATGTAAACCTGATTTTAAAAGAACTGTGTAAATTTATTGTTCGCTTATTTAATCATCTACAAATGTTTCACAAGCTTGGTTTAACAATAATAAGTCTTAATTTACTTTCAACTGTTTCACATATATATTTTGAGCTAGATGGGCTAGTATAATGGGTTATAATGGTATAATGACAGTACTTATTGCATATTTCTTTCTTTATATTTTTTATATTTCTTACAAAACTTCAATTTTAAAAGATAAATTATTATATTCATAAATTCTAGTGAGCGTCGTGAAATTTTAACTGAAGGAAGAAAAATAGTCTTGTGGTAATAAACCGATTAAAAGCAATTGTGGAAATTAAAAGTACTTTCAAAATGGTAATCATTTTTAAAAGAGTTTGACGGGGGGGGGATTTTAAAAAAACTTGTAAGATTTCAAATATTGTCGGTGTGTTACCAGATTTATTCTGATTTCCAGTTATATTTTCATTTTACTTAACATTGAAGCCATATTTTAAGAATATTTTTTACTTACCCGATAATTTCTTATATAATTATTTTGATTCTTTATATATTAATGTTCATTAGTTAAAATATTGTTGGTCATCTTTCGAAAATTATTGATCTTCTAAAAAATTACTTTCTCATTTGAAATGTTTTTTTGTTTTCCGTCCCTAAATCTGCCGAAAATATTTTATCATTAAAATTAATGTATGGTGTCTGGTGAAAGAAAAAAAATGATAATTTTAGTTCTTAGAGTCTCAATATTATAATAAGACTTATATTTCTGAGATCTTGTCAAACAGCAGTTATTTCTTCACCGAATGTGGATGACCTGTGCCCCTGTGATTTAGACGATAATCCGTCCTCTACAAGTTAAAGCTTCTTTTAATCTCCCTCAATCATTATGGCACACAACTCTTAAAAGTTTTGTCAGGTGGTACTGCTTGTAATCTGGAAATATCTTGTAATAAGACTTTCGGTTACAAAAAATCTTTATTTTCTTCTTTTAAAGTTTATTTAGAATGGGGCATTTGCATACATATATAAGATTTTCACATCTTGTGTTAGGATTCTGGCGGAGTGAAAATAGAATTGAAAATGGTGTAGTTTCTCTTCGCCTTGAAGTGAATTAATTTTGGTCCTTGTCTCAATTTTTTTTAAATCATTTCTAATCAGTTCAATGAAATTGTTCAACTTCGCTTCATACTATCTATTTTTCTTGATTTAGTTGCTTTTTCCTAATTTATGGAAACCGAAGTCAATTGCTGTTTTCAATTCATTTGAGTTTATTAGATGTTATATTTTTAGTGTGCCAGTAAGAAAATGATTAACAATTCTAAGATAATCCATTGTGTTGATATTCATGCCGTTGGATTCTGTTACTAATATTGTTGCGCAAGTTTATATTGCTTGTAAGTATCAATGATAGAAACATTTGGGGAAAACACACACAATGTTCTTTATGTGTCAAGTGCTGGTATTTTTAACGTTTTGCAAAGAGTTTCAACGATAGATTATGGATTGAAAAATATTCGGAATTCTTTAAAATAGGAAATATATATAAATAAACTATCTATATATAATTAATATGATGAACGATATTAAGTTAATAATACATTCAACCGTAGTTATTCTTTTGAATCGAAAGATATGATATAGTCTTAACATTTTTCTTATTTTTACAGCTCCTCATTTGTTTTATTCTCCAAATCAGTTAATAACACTTAGGTTTTTAATATTTTTGTGTGCTACCCACTCTAAGGTAACAGTTTGGATTTTTGCCATTTCCGTAATAACACAATAAAATTCATTTGAATAGATTGAGATATATATGTCCTTGGGGTTTAGAAAGTCTTGTGAAAGAACTCTAGATTCGCTCATGATTGCTTAAAATAAGTGTGGAATAGATTAGTGTGACTAAATTGAATAAAATTGAAAATGATGCTCAATTTTTTACACACTATTTGTATCTATTTATAAAGATAAAAATGTACGAAATGTTATAAATTTTTCCTTCTTATATTTTTGCTTTCTGGAGTCTATTTTAAAACTGCTATAGATGTTACCCCTCCCCCCCAAATAAATAAAAAACACTCGCATACACATAACGCATCATTAGCAATATTTTATTTACTTTGTCTCTTTCGATTTACCCTTCAGCTCGTTGCTTAGTTACGTAAATATTTTATTTTGTATTATTGAGAGTTAATTATCATTTCGAAGGAATTTACCGTTTTCTAAAACAATATATTATCAATTAAAGAAACACGTGTTAACGCTATTTGGTACCCACATAATATCATTTCAAGACTTCATAAGAAAATATCAATTATTTTCTTGCTTTTCTCTTTTGAGCACTGCCTCATACATTAATCTGATTTTTAATTCTATCTCTATTCTTTGCTTGATTAAACACATATGATCTTTTTCTTATTCTGAAAAGAGTAGCGTATAGCCATAGTATTTCTGATAAATGCTTCAATTTTATTTTCACGTTGAGTTATTCTGAATTTCTTATACATGTTGCGGTTATGATTCCTTCGGTACTGATTCAAAGGTTTGTAAATACATGTACATATTCAGAGCTTTTGAAAACTATTGCCCTTTATAATTTATTTCTTGCTATCTTCCTGTAAGCCTGACAGATTGAATAACCATTTTAAATCACATATTGTTCGATTCGATTATACTATCTGTTAACTTTTGAAAATATGGAGGTACATCTTCTGAATTTAAAAATCTTGCATACATGGTTGCTTAGGTTCAACTGTAGCAAATCTAGTTGTGGCCAGTACTTTAGGGTACCCCTCAGTTTCTCGAGAATTTGGCGCCACATCTTGATTTATTTCTGGTTGGTGTGTCGTGTTTTCAACGTTATCCTGATTCTTCACACATGCACCGAAACTAACTTGGCGGTGGAAAAAATGCCAGGGGGCATCTTAAAATAAATTTTTTTCCAAATTTAGATCGGTTTAATCGAATATTGTATAATTTAAGAATTGTTTCAAGAACACCGGTCAAGTGAGTTTTTATTCTGTCTTTGTTTAGCTTATATTTGATATTGTTTTCTCTGGCCTCATTTCTTATAGGAATACATACTAAAGTCAAACATTGTTGTTCATGATAAGTACTCATAAAACGATTATTTGGCCCTTGTGTAAATTTAAAGCTTGAGAATGAGGAAACTTAGTTGTTTGAGAAATTAAATTTGTTGTATATTCTATAATTCAGTTTAAAATCACCAGATGTGTCGAATTGATGTGTACTAAACTTTTCCTGATTCCATTTGTAAAAGCTTTCAAGAATGAAAATTACCAGTTGTTCTAAATAATTAGTTTTCTAACTTTTAGCAATATTGCTTCCAAAATTTTATGAAATTGTTATCCTTTCTAATTTTTGTCTTTGACCGATTCAAGTTCTATTTCCTTATTCTCTGGCTCATCAACGGTCTATTTAGCCCTCGTGTGCAAAAAATGACCATTGAGCGACAAACCAACCAACCAACTAGCTCATCAACTTCTCTTGTGCTCGGCTCATTCACGATGACACAAGCCATATGATCATTGTCCTTTTGCTGCAGACCAATTCAGTTTTTCAATTTGAGTGATAACTCGGAGGATTCAACTTGATTCGAAATTGTTCAAATGAATATTGTTGGAAAGCATTAATAGTTACACGACAGTGATAACCAATCGATTTCCAATGGATTCCAGCTATGCGCATGTTGGCACAAGTTTAACCATAGCTGAACAGCTTGGAATACATTGCATCTGTTTTGCCTGATGACTCGTTCGATTTGAATTCAAAATTACAATGAGGAACTTTTTGTAATTAAAACATTGATCGTTACAAGTATCCGAAATCATGATTCTAGAAATCGTTTCGAATCGCTTTGAGCCTGATAACCTTTAGAATAGCCGAATTGATTTGGACATGACACCCATATCGAGTAATGACTATTGCTTCAGCTCATTGGAATCAAAATTAAAAATAGTATCCAAGTTTATTTTGTTAATAAAACAATTTCTTTTGTAAAGATCAAGTCATCAGTTTGAGAAGTTGTTTTCCCTTGATTCAAGCCATTAACACGTTGACAACTGAACAAAAGAAAAAGCAAAATGGACAAGAAAAAACATCATTTTATGGTTATTTTAAGTCGGCAAGGGCGATTTAAATTTATTTACTTTTTTGTAAGTAAGCATTATATTGTCAAACCCTTGTATAATATTACCACTGAAGATCGAATAAAAATGATAAACAGTTTAGATTAATAATAAGAAATCTTATTAAACAAGAAATATATTTAAAATAAACATAGAATATATGCATTAATTATAGAATACATCATAGGAAATACATAAAATATTTGTCACATTATAAATGTACAGTTCTAATAGTTTTTTTCCCCCCCAAATAGGGCTTATACCATTTTATTCAAGTTAAAAAAAAATTAAAAATTTAAATCTTTCTTTCCAGATTTAAACTAGCCATAAAGTGGATGTTTTGTTTTGCCTTTTATCATTTTGTTTTTTCGTCTATTTCAATTTAAATGTATTCAATTTTGAAAGCAACATCGCTAAAGATTTGAAAACTAATTATTTATAGAACAATAGGTAAGTTTCGTGATTTTAAAAACTTTTACAAACAGAAAAAAAAAACTTAAAATGAGAAATATTTCTTCATTACTGGTAAAAATCAAGAAATCTCCATCGTCTACGACACTCAGACTTTCGATGGTGAAGTTCGCCCTGTTTGCTGCCGCTCAAAAAATGCGATTTGAAGGCAGGCAGCAAATTCCTTGTTAAGTCCGATTAATGACGCCGTCTCAATACGATGTGACATAAATGAAACATAATCTGACGTCATGGATATTTTAAAGCAACGAGAATCGTAATAAAGTAGAGTAATCGTGATCTCAACTCGAACGAAAGAAACAACCACATTATAGTTTATAAAATTCGTTTAAAATAATCGTTATATTTGAAAAAGAAATTCTTTAAGAACCTATACTAAGATGATTTTTTATAAATATTCTGTAGAAATGTTATTCAACTTCTCTTGGTCCAGTTGAATCAATTTTGATTTCTATTTATATAACTAAATCACACCTACATTTAAAATGTTATTAATTATGGTATTCCAGTTGCTTTTTGCTTAATCATGTTACTTTTTTGGTTGAAAATTATTTTGTTCATCATTCTGAAGAGTACCTCAATAACACCAAGAGTTATAGATATTTGCTATTAATAGATTTTTTAACGCATGTATTTCTTGTTTCTCTCCCCCCCCCCACACACACACACAAACTTCAGAATTCTCGTGAAAACTTTGTCATGGATTTATCTCCTCCGATGTATGCTAAGTAATATCTTCGGTTATTTACCAAACATGGTTCTTACATCCCCGTATCACAAAATCCTTTAAATTTCAGTTTTCCACCTTACTTGTGTCCTTAATTATTTTCTGAACTGACATTTGTCTTTTAGTGAAGTAATAAATTTAATAATTAATTCATTTACTCTTGCAAAGTAATTTTTTTATAAACTGTCTCCAAAAATAATAATAATAATTTGTGCCTACCCGGTTTATATATATATATATATATATATATATTACTTTCTTATCTCTAAAGAAGTTATTTTGAAATTATGGTCAATATATAAATATTTTGTTCGAAATTCTGTCTTTTAATATATTTGATTTGATGCGAAAAGGCCTTTAAAGTGAGTGTAAAATCCAATATTTAGGGTAGTAATTATTAGCATGTAACTAATGGAGACAGCTGTAAAACAGTGACGTAACAGTTCTGTAGATAGTATGATTATGCATTGTCCAACATAAAATAGTGTATGAACTGTCTCATCTGCTATGTCGGAATAAGTATTAAAAAATGCGGATAAGATTCCTTTTATTATATTTTCAAAAAAATGCTTTAGGTGCTTTTTTATAGCTAAGTATTTTGGGAATGAGAACAGCGGAATAGAATGAATTTATATCACCATGTGATCTCTGATCAATTTAAAACATAAACATGTTTCACTTCGAAATTTTGATTACAGGCGTAGTTAATCAATACTGATTTAAATTCACGTGTAAAGAGTTACTGATGTCAATATGTACATTTTTCTGGAACTCTGTTCGCCTTAAGAACATAGACATTTTGTTCGTTTCTCTTTAAAATTGTCCTCTTTGCATTACTGATGAATGCTAAGGTGAAAATTTTAGGTAAAATAAAAATTTGCACAGTATGGAAATCAGAGTTCTTTCTCCAGTGCTACTCTATAAGTTTTATTATGGCGATAATTTCCCGCTTTTTTTAAAGGATATTTTTTTTAGTAGTGGCGAATGTGATTTCGAATTTCCTAATACCCCACCAATCTGAAATGTATTGGCATGCGAAAGAAAAGAGTTCTAACTTTGGTTAGAAAATACTAGTAATAATTAAAAATAGCTTACAAGTATTTCACTCAAGTTATTTTTAAGCTGTTTTAAGTTATTTTTAAGTGTTCAAGTTATTTTTAAGCTGATCTACACTTGAGAAAATAAATTTTTGAACAAAACTCTAAGTCAATAATAAATGTCGTTATTTTTCCAAATCCCTGTTTTCGTACGAAAGCTTGGTTTATGTTTTCCATTTGAAACCATGACAGTTAGTATTATATATGTGTGTAATTTACATAATTGAAATAAAGTTTTCTCAGAATATATATTCATAAATAAAGCATTTGAGCAATATGCACGTTATCTGAATTTTTGTCTATGCTCAAATAACATTCATTTCTGCATAATAGATGAGACTGCATGATATGTTAATGAGCATGTTACACCACACTTAGTGTGACATACTCTCTGCACAATGTATTATGCCATTGTTTTTACATTTCACTGGATAGAGCATTTCTGCATTTAATTCATTTATTGAAACTTGTATTGGTAAATTATCAATCTACTTTTACATCAATTTTCTTCTAAACCAGTATTGTGAGCTGAGCTGAGCTGTCGATAGATAGAACAATGTTAGCCTTCTGTTCAGCAGTCGGGGGCTCGATTCTTATTTCGGGCTTCCATGTTTGTAGTGGTGCTTTACTTTCGATCGTTAATCCGTATTAATAAATCAGTCTTCGTGTGCCGAAAAGTGACAAAACAACCAACATGAACAATATTGCTACTTCAAATCATAAATCAATAAAATTCCAAAGTAGTGATGAAAATATGCGATAAAAAAGGAAAAAAAAAATTAGAAGTGAATTTCTATCTTTAAATGGTGGGTATATTTTGTTGAAAAAATGTATGTATGTGCACACTATACAACATAGATGATAATCAAATAATCGAGTTCATTGTAAAATTGCGTATTCCTTGGTTTGGCGATAAAATTTTATTTCTTAGTTTAGCTTTTGTGTAGGTGCCATCTTATTACTCTCATCTTGGAATAAAAAATAAAAAATAAAAAAAAATCGCCAAAACGTCAAGAGGTACCTGATTGTAAACTTATACTCAATAGTCAAATTCGCAAAAAACAAACATTCTTTTTCATGTTGGTGAATATATTTAGACAGCCAGAGATATACGATATTTATGATATAGTAGAATTAAATATTTTCTGAGAGCAACTGTTTTAAGAATAAGTCAAGATTAATTTGTAGGGCAGTTCTAAATATACTTTAATCCATGAACTCGTAACTGTATAAAGAGATCCTTTCAATATTCTTTAAACGCTCGCCGAGGAGATAGAATGATTGCTTTAAATATTTTGTTGTGTGACAAAAAGCACGTACGCGTATCTGATTATTAATGAATCGGTTTTACTGTTATTTCTGAAATCAAACCTAGATCTGCTTTTTCAGCAACAAAATTGTACATGTATAAAGTTGGCTGATGATGTGCATTCTTGAGAAAGAAAATGTTTTTCGTTCACAACTTTCTAGCTAATATTTATCTTATATACGTATGTTTATTGAGATTACACACTGAATATTTTAATGAAAATGATATTAAATATGCTGTGTATAAAGAGAAGGGAAACATAGACTCAAACCTTAAGTTGGAATTTTCCGTGTTGATTTATTTTAAGATTAAAATCAAACCTAACTAAAGATTTTTCAACGTTTTGTTAAAAAAATTTACTGAGACATATTCACTAAAGAACAGTGGAATTAATCTCCGAAATCTCATTTATAATATTCCTTGCCTAAGGGAAATAATAACGATAAAAAAATAGTTTAATATTTGAAACTTATTTATCAGATAACATTATAAATCTGAATGACAGTTAAATTTCAAATATAATAATATCATAAATATTCTATGTAATAAATATAACAATATTTATAATATTTAGCAAATTGATTTTTTAATAAACAAATGATATATTGTAAGACACAATTCAAGTATCAAACCGAATAATTCCTGTAATGGAATGAAATAATAAGAGATTTATTTGTTTCTAATGTATTGAATTTATACCGTTTGTTTTTGATTACAACTGAACTTCCTAAATATTTATTTTATTATAGTTATCAACAGATCTAAATAATATTATAAAATCTTAGAATATCCGCTTTTGTATAGATTATACAATAATAATTTAATTATTTATTTAAAAAAAATGTTTCTTGCATTTTTTGAGTAATGATTCAATTATTAACATAATTATATTCACATTAAACTATAATTATATTAATAATTGTTATATTATCATATTTATGTAGGCTTATAATATAGTTAAAAAAAATTCAGTTTAAGAAATATTGTAAATTATTCTAATTGCAAATTCTGATCATCACAATAAGTATTTTTAATGTTTTTCAAGCACAAAGTCATGGAATTTTTTTATGTACAATTATGCTTAAATACCAAATGCTTGGTGTATAGAGATATAATTTTTAAGTCACTTTTAAAATCACTTTACTTTTTATCATTACTGCTAAACCCTATAGTAATTCTATTTTTAAATTTCTTATTGTTAACCTTTATATACTCTAACGGGATTTAAGAATAATATGATTTGCTTCAAATTTGGAAATATGGTTTGATTTTTATTGTACAATTCATTTACAGATTTGTTATTATTCATTTAAGTAATACTTTATTTTTGTGTTGATTTCATTTATATTTAAAATATATAAATAACACAAAAATGTATTTATTATACAAATATTAATTTATAGCAAATAACTACTGTGCGTTTTTCCTCCTACTGGCACTGTTCGATATATACCTAAGAATATAAAAGTTGGTGGGCATCTTAAAAATTCCAAGAAAGTACATTACTTTTAGAAGAATGCACGGAAAACAAAGTTTATATCTTGATCGACGAATTTGTGTATTTTTCTTGCGTAAACTGCATTTAAACAGACTCGCGCATGCTGTGTTATCCGGCTATCCAGCGTATTTGGAAGAAGTTAAAAAGAAAGCAAAAAATGGAAGAGGAAAAAAAGAAGGTAGAAAGGGGCAGAATCTTGGCTCGGAGCCAAAGGCCGTGCGTACTCACGGGCACTGTTCCAAAAAAACAAAAGACGAGAGGGAGAAAAAACGTAACTGTCAAAAACGCGATAGAAGTATCGACTGTTCAGGGAATATATATTCTCTGTTGAGGCTATTTTTTTCTTTCCTGTTTTAGTTAGCTTCACTTGATGTTGCAGGAACTGAACATATTGTACCGTTTGATATGCATCGTGTAAATTCTATATTAAGTGGCTCGTAAAAATATTTGATCAAATTAATCTCTGAAAGAAAAAATTAACTTTTTAGTTGTTATTGTAGAATATATTGTTAATTCAAGTTGTAAGTCTATTTTGCGTTTTTATTTTCCTATAATTTTGATATAATATTAAATGAATTAGGATTTCTAATCTTTAACTTGAAATTTGTAATGACATTTTCATGCTTTTAATATATTAAAAAAAATATATTTTAAAAATATAATTTATGGAAAACCTAGCTTTGTTAAAGGAAATAAATTTATTGATTTGACGCGAGTCAAGTCAATGATAACATCATAAATAACTTAACTAAAATTTGTTTGGTTATATAGCTTTATCTTTTGTGTTAAAGTATTCTCTCTTTGAAATTAAATAATGTCTGTTGCAAAATCTTGTTAAATTTGTAAATTTAAATGAATTGCTAATATTTAAGTGTAAAATAAAAAAGAGAATTAACTAACATTTTCAATTCAATTATTTTGCATAAAAAAAAACCCTCCTAAACATTTTCATAAAAGATTGAAGCAATAACATAGAAGAAAAAATTTACTATATATAACAGTTCTCAAAGTATAATGTATGTACTGCATTGTTAATATTTTCTGGATGATTTTATTACAATGGTAGTCATTCATGTTTTCATTAGTGTGTATTATTCACATGAAATAACTCTGCCTTTGAGCATATATTCAGCTTTTATTGAACATTTAAATATTTTATTATTAATACTGAGATAGATGATGTATAAATATCAAATTAGTATAGAAAAACAAATTAAGAGAATTAAACATTGGTAGTTTTGAATGTTAACTATGACAAATTTATTTCCACCTTTCCCCTTTTTTACCCATTTGATTATTTTTTTAAATAACTATGTAATATTTTCAACAATGTTTTGGAGGAAGAAATTTGAAAGACATTTTTAAGTAAAAGAATCTTATATGATTGCTCTTTCATGCATACCTTAGAAAGAATTTTGCAAGTTCTTTCTTCAGATTATTTTAAAACTTTGTAAGAATGAACAAAAAATTATACGAGTTACTTATGAAAAAGAAAGTTACCAGTTAAATTTCTGAATGCACAAATATATAATAAATGTAATTTAAAACTAGGTTTAGAATCACTTTTATTTTGCTGTTGTGCAAGTCTGCTGTGATTCTACTATTACAAATTAGTATCTTTTTTAATTTTAACTACATACATTCAGTAAGCAATAATTAATTCATTGCAAATAGGTTGCTGTTATATATTTTTTATAAAATTTTTGGGTGTATTATTACTTTAAACAGATGTTTGAGAATTAATTGTTAATGTCATAGAAAATTCAATCAATTAAAAAAAAAATCTTAAAACTTTCTTAGTTTGATCATTTATTTTATTTTATTTATTTTTTTTATATACCTTATTAAATTTCTATTTTTTCAGTAAAAACAATAAAGTAGCGGAATGGTTAGCATTCTTGCTTTTGGTTCAATAGATTATGTGTTTGAATCCCACCTTGGAAATTTTGTAGTGATTCAGAATCAACTTTAAATCGTAAGTCCTAATCTAGTTAGCTCTGGTGTGCAAAAATGACCATTAAGTGACCAGTAAACAAAATTATTGAATTACTATTATCGAATATGAATACTAGAAAACAATTTATTTTTAAATGTGCCTAAAAATAAATAATTTATCTCCACAATTATATAACAGATTTTCATTTAAAAAATTATTTCCTACCACATTATTTATAAAACTTGTCTTGAACAATGATTTTCGGGCATAAATGGATGAAAATTCCAGTATTAGTTTCAAAAATAATAATTTTAAACAAAAATCACACAAACACTCAAATTTCCTCAATTTATTCATTTCTTATGGTAACAGAATGAAATGATATAGATGCCTATTCATAAACTGAATTATTCTTTAAGAAGTACATACAACAGAGTATTAATAATTGTGAAGCTATTTTTAGTTGATGTCATAATTGAGATATAGCTCATTCTTTTTATTTTAATGTATATATTTATCTTAAATGGTTGTTTTAATGTCTGTTTTTAGCAGAAAAGTCAAAAACATTGTCCAAAAATGTGACTACAGCTCCCTACATTAGGAGGACTGCATCAGTGGATACCATCTATCTGCTGGGACAGTGGCAAAGAGATGCTCTCTACCTCAGCTATTGCGGACGTCTTATGATGGACAGGGCTACTCAAGTAAGTGAATTAGTTCTGGTGACTTCAAGAGAGTGTGTTTTATATGATTTTTTATATATCAGATCTATAGCAACTTTAAATTAACAATTATAATTACCTATAAAATTTTATAAATTAGAAAACGAATTGGAGCTTTATTTCTTAAAAGCGATAAAAATAAATACAGATTTTTTGTTTCATTTTTATACAGGTTACACTCTTATGAATGAATCCTGAAGAAAAATTCTAAATGGATTTTTCTAGGGAAAAATGAATTTTCAGATTTAAATGCATTTGCATATAAAAGAAAATTAATTTGCTTATACACTCAGATTTCTATTTAAATAATTTAAGTTATATATATATATATATATATATATATATATATATATATATATATATATATATTGTTATAATTGTATGATGTATTTTCAATATGTATAATTTTGCTATGTATCCTATCATATTAAAGGAAAAGTTTATCCTACATTACTTAATTACACACCACTATATATGTGGAAATTAATGTTGATTATACATGTTTCTTGGTAGCAATTACTGCTGATTAGTGAATATAGCTCATTACAAGCTTAGAGAAATGGTGTGAATTTGATTGTACCAATTGACCAACGGATAAAATATCTTAAAATTTGCATAATACTTAAATTATGAATTGAGATTTCTTTTACAAAAAAATTAATATTAAACATGATATTATTATGCTGAGATGCCTGTGGATGTTTACTAGAATAGTTGACATACTTTCCATTAGAACAATTCCTAGATGTTTTCCAGAAATAGTTATCATCCATAAGCCTCTTATCATATTAATATTGGATCATCTTTAAGCAAATGATGCATTTAAATTATTATTATCTTGTATAAAATAAATCTGTTGCTTAAGAAATTCTTTAAATTGAATAGACAATTATTTTTGCCTATACTTTATTGTAAAATTATGTTGGATGTTTTCGTGTATACTTAAATTTTTGTTGTAATAAAATTTAAAATATATTCTGGAAATATTTTTATCATATTCTGTTTTTTATTGCATTTTATTTTAACCAATAATCATTGCAAAAGCGTAGTTGAAGAAACAATATTAATTCAGAACAAAAATGATGAAATTTACATTTCTGCCTTATTTTCTATCAGAAAAAGGCTTGGTTTTTCAGTTCTTTGCAACCCTTGTATATCTGTGAATGTGAGAGTTTTTTTTTTTATTTTTTATATATTAATGATGTTTTTATATAGGGAAATCAATTGAAAGTTGCTTATTATAGCATTTTTTTTTTTTTTAATCTTGACCATAGTGTCACAATTTAGAATAAAAGAGTGAAAGGTTTTTGCATTTATTTTTTATAAAATAGGAATTTATCTGTAAAATCTTCTTTTGAAGTTTTATAATTTCTTTCTATTAAAAGCGTGTTCACAATATTCAGTCTGCTTAAAACTCTTTAAAATCATTATTTTTAATACATTTTAAAGTTGATAACATGTTTCAGTTTCAATAGTAATTTAAATAAAGCCTTATTATTAATTATTTATAATTACTTTCTGTTAGAAATTGTGACACCTATCAAGCTTTTAAAAAGTAAAGTTTTGATTTCTAAAAATGTTTAAAAAATATTCTTATTATATGCTTGTGAAAGTTTAAGGACTCGAGGAAGATAACTGCTTTATGAGCTGTATAAAAATGTCATTTTTTTACTTGGTTTATAATTGACACTACATATTATAAATAATATATTATAGAACATATCAGAAAGCAAAAAATACTGAACTTTAACATTTATTAGTTCTCTATAGTTTGGTTTATGATTATTACTTATTTCAATGAAATTTCAGTTTCTCTCACTATATTTAAATTTTACATTCATATACCATTTTAACAGTACAGGTTTTAAAATTTTCTAGTTATATTCAAATCATATTGTGTTCTTTTTTTCGCATTTTCTTTGTGCACCAGCCTTTTTTAAAAAAATGTTAGAGCCATCAACTAAGTGGGAAAAGAAATACTCAAACTTTAAAATGTATCGTTAGCTTGATTGACTTTTTATGCTGCTCATAATGCTGTAAACTGAAGTATTTACAATTATTTAAGTATATATATAATGGCATGTTATCTGAAAATAATTTGTTGCCAGCTAAAAATATTGTTTTATTTCTTAGAAAATTGTGAAGTATCCATAACTTTACTTCTGGATACGTATTATTTATTAAAAATAAGGATTTAAAGCAATTTTACAGTTTGCTATCAAAACAAATTTGCTTTAAACTGTATTTTTAAATTGGTATTTGCAAGCAATAAGGATGGGATCTCATTGATAAAAGTTTTTATGACTATTTAAGTAACCTTAATTAAGGAATTAAATTCTGTGTATATATATTTAAAAAAATTTACAAATTCGGGTTTAATAAATCATCAGTTTTAACATGACCTTCCAATGCAATTTCCAATCTTTTATAAAAGTGATTCAAACAGTAATTTTTATGAGAATATGATGATTATTAATTATTTCCTAATTTAGTTTTAATTTTGTATGAAAGACTTGATTTCAAATTCAGTAGTTCTTCATTCATATGACATTTCAGGCATGGCAGTTTTGCCATGAATTGAAATCCACTTTAAATAATAACGCCAATTCTTTTATTTTTTAATTTTATTAAATTTCATATAATTTAGCAGTAGAATAACTAGTAGTTATATTGGAAATATAATGCATAAATATTAATCCCTCAGATTTATTTTAATTGTAATTATATAAAATTATAAATATATTAATTAACAGTTATATTAAATATATTAATTAACAGTAATTATATTTTTAGAGAACACGTAATACATCATATTGTTTTATGCATTCTTTTTTTTTAATTTGTTTCTAAAAATTACAGTAATGCATGTTAATTTTCTTTCACTTCAAAAATATTTCCTTTGTACTTTCACTTTAAAATGTTTAACATTAATTAGTTTATTGTACAAGAAAATGAACTGCTACAGTTATATACTTAATTAAATAAATTATAATAGTGTATTGCCAAAAATAATTATTTTGTTAAAGTTAAGTGCACAAAACAATTGCTATTATTACCTTATTCACATTTTTAATTAATGTGTTCTAGAAAAGTGCTATACTACATAATATAGAAAAGTGCTATACTACTTATACATACATTGTATATTAATAATTAGTTTTGAATGTTATTATTTTCTGATTTTTCTCATGCTTTTTTTTTAACACATATAGATTTAATATTGAAACATAACTCTTATATTTAGACTCCAGAAGAATTTGATGAAGCTGATCGGAGACTGTCACAGAAAAAGGGATCTGCGACTTCTGGAGAACCTATAGAGATGAAAGTAGGTTTATGTATAAAGTGTGCATTTTCTGGTTTTTAAAGTTGACTTGCATTGCATATATGTAGGAAATAGTTTAAATTTCTCTAATATTGTTATACATAAAACTTCTAAACTTGCTAATTATAATTAATTTTAAAAAAAATTCCTATGTAATTTTTGAATTAAAAAATTTATGTTTTTGAAATTTAATAGCAATGTGATTAGTAAATTTTATTACTAGTATTTTAAAGTTATATTTATTATATGCATTTTCCCTGTTAAAAATAATTATGTGAGAATTGCACTGCAGTACATTTTTTTCTGCATGTTCTGTAGAGATGTACGTTTTTTTTTTTTTTTTTTTTTTTTTAAATATAAATTTATTATTATATCATTGGTTTAAAATTTAAAAATATATGGGGAAGAGTTTTCCCCTGGAAATTATCATTGTTATAATGTTGGGCTAGAATCTATTTATAAATTTCCATTGTAAAAACTTTAAAACATGTTTAAAATTATTCTGCTGATCAAATTTTACGTTTGAAAATTTATTATGAAAAAATTTTTGTATGTATAAATTTTAGTTTAAAATTATTCTAAAACCACTTTGATGTAATAATTTTAAGCTTTATTGTTAATCACATGCTCATTTTATTATGAAAGTAAAACACTGAAAAATGTTATTTGTATAGTTGGACCAATTTTTCTATAGTTATCCATTTTTATACAAATAATCTAAAATTTTAAAATCAATATTATGTTTGAAAATGCAAGAATCAATTTTCAAACTATATTTTTTATTTTATTCTTGTCAGCAGACTTATCTTTCACAATTTTAAAGATTTGAGATTTCTCTCCTTTGAGTTGGTGCCGAAAGTTTTTAAGACCTTCATCAAATATAAATCTGATCAGGCTTCACCTAAACATATTTTAAATTGCATCAGTTTTAAACTGAAGTAGGTATTTTCCAAACCTCTCAATTTCCCCTTCTCCCCAAAATTTTTGGATTTATAGAGTTGGTTTGATTTGGCCATATCAACTGGGGATCAGAAACACAACAATTCCTTTCTAATTATCCTATAAAGTAATGACGGATCTAGAAAAAATATATTACTCTGAAATGCAATAAATATTCTTGCATCAACTTTCCGGGGAAATTGGAAAGTTTTCCTATTTAATATGTAATATCAAAACAAACCATTCATAAATAATTATGGTTGGGTTTAATATTTGTGTAATTTGGTGTAATATCTCTTGTTTATCTTCCAATTATGTGTTTTTCGATGCTATTTCCAGTTCAGTTGTTGCATTTGCAATAATAAGGTATCATTTTTATATTTACATTTTGAATATATTCTGTTACCTTCCCTATTTTTATCATAACAAAGTTGATGTAATTTAAAATGACGATTTTGAAATGCAAAAGTATATATTGAATTTAGCAATGAGTTGTTTGTTCCTGATATTTTTCTTTGGTTGCTGTAACTATTAAAATTATTAGGTACTTTGCCACTAGTGGGCAGAAGTTCTTTCTGCCATAAAGGGTGAATTATTTAAAATTTTCAAATTCTAACTCAGAATGCTATTATAAGTCACTTTCCTGCATTTTTTGGGAAAATATTAATATATTTACTAATACCACACCACATATTTTGACATCAAAGGGAATCCTAAATCACTTAAAGTTGTAAATTCATTAGTAAAAGTATTTATTAAGCCTTTGGAACATAAACAGTATGCAAATAAATATAAATATAATTATTTTCAAGTTAATTCATGCATTATTGAAATACTTTAAAAGCTTTTTGTAAGTTTAAATTTGGTCTTTTTATACTTAAAAAAAGCAAGTTAAGCTGGCATCCAAATAGTTGCTGCTCTGGCCTTTGGTTCAACAATTCAAAATTTACTTTAAAGTGTAGTTTATGTTCTAAATAGCCCTTTTATGTAAAAAATAAACACTAAACAATAAATAAATCAAACTAACATAGGAAACAAATGTGTAAACAACTTTTTATCAAAGAAAAATTTCTTTATTTCATAAAACCTTTAATTTATTTTACATTACTTAAAAGGAAATTTTTTACTGAACTTCATTTTAAGAAAATAACCGGTGCAGTTAAATCTACACCTATTGCTTCCATGAAGCTCCAGATTGGCATTGAGCTTTTATCTGATCGTCATAACAAACTGGCTCTAATTCTTAGTAAAAAACTGATTGGAAGTAATAGTCATTATTGGAGTAATTGCAGACCTATTGTAAGAAGACTTAAACCTCAATCTACCTTTTTCGATCATATTGAGGGAATTGGTGATTCTCTTGACTTGCCTGTTATTGATGATCAACCCTTTATTGACAATTTTGCAACTGGTTGCCTTAAAACAGCTGAGATAAATCTTGAACTTGCTTTTCCTTGTATCAATGGCACTTCTTCTGAACCTGAACTGAGACCCTTTGCCTTGGCGACCCATCTATGAGAGGTATCCTCTTCCTGATTGGCTCCATGTTTAACATCACAAAATACTTTTAATACAATCTATTTTAGAATTGTTACTATTTATAAATACTTGTGGTAAATCTCAGATAACAAATTTCTATACAGCAGTTACATTAAGATACTATCTAAGGTTACTAAGATACTGATGGATCCCCTGATTCTGTCCTGAAGATTGCTGATGCTGGTGTTTCCTGTCAGCTTTTTCAACTCAGTAAACCTGTGGGGATCTTTTGAGATAATCTTGATGGTGAGATCTCGGCTGTGCTTTTTGCAGTGGAGACCTTGCTGAACTTAAGATGTGGCAAAATTTCTTTTCTTGTTGACTCATAGGCTGCAATCCATGCCTTGATAAATAAAGGTGTTTCTATTTCATCTGAAGAAGTTACGTGTAAAAGTACCTTAAGTAATCTTATTGAAAATAGTAATAAAATTGTACTTCAGTGGATCCCAGGTAATGAGAAAGCTGAGTCTGTCAAAATTTGTACTTGGTTTGCCCCAGTGTTGTTCTTCTATCCCAATTCATAACTTCAAGTCTTTGGTGGCATTGGGTCTCAAGACATCTAAGGAGCTACACTATGCTAATTTGGCTGTTGGTAAGAGTTGGGGGTGCCTGTAACACCATAAAAATAGTTCCTCCGGTTTTCCCTGGAGAATTGGTGTTGCCTGCTTCTGGTTATTGACTGGCCATGACTATCTTCAATAACATCTACATAGAATTGGGCTGGCTTCCTCTTCCTCATGCCCCTTGTGTGAATGTGGCTGTATGGATGGATGCCATCTTTGAGAGTGTTCTGGACTGAAAGATATAGGCATTGGAGATATTTCCCTCTTCAGTTCTTTACTGGTAAGCTAGGCAGCACATGATTAAATGGCCAAGGCCAATATAGAATTTTAAAAAAAATTAAGAAAATGTTAAATGAAATTTATATGTTAATAAAACTTTTGATAAAATTATTGCACTTAAAAAACAAGTACAAACATTTTTAATTTTATTACCTAAATAAAATAAAATAAAATAGATTTCTAAATAAGAACCTCTCCTTTTCAAGGTCAAAAAATTCTGGCAACCTGCTCAAAATGTCTCACTCAACAAACTTTTGCTGTATATACCCCAACAACAGATTTGTGTATTGTCATGGTTTGTACAACTCCTAGAAACGCCTTAAAACATCCACAAATTCGCCTTGAAACAAATTCTTAAGGGTCTTTGAAACTCGGGAATTTTGATTTGACTACTTAAAAGGGAGCCTTGATAGATCAACTCATGAATCGCCCTCTTTCATTTCATTCAACTATATTGTTTGTTAATCTGACTATCAAGAAGACTTTTAAGCAAGATATAGTTAAACGTGTGACGTACAAGAGATGGAAGATTTTGCTGTTCCGGTTTTACCAAGAAAGACTGCGGTGGCCCTTTTTAGAAGTCTAACTGGACATGATTGTTTGCGAGACCATCTCTATAGGATTGGAATGGTGGATTCCTCGGACTGTGTTTTGTGTGACTCTGGTCAACCAATGACTTTTGAAAATTTAATTGTGTGGTTCTTTCTCAGTATGAGGGCATTGTTGAAAAGTATTGGAGAGCCCATAATGGCTTAGGCACTAATGTTCAGCATTTGTAAATAATAATATTCATAACTGTTGACTAATGTAAAGGTCCAATTCAACCACAATTATTTCATGATAATCAGTTCAGTCTGGACTGGATGTAGTACTTAAATTTATGTATTTGAAGTGAAGTGAGTAATCACCAATGAGATCATCATGTGGTGGAGTCAGAGGAATGATTTTAATTGTTTCTTATTTTCTATTTGTTTCTGTATTCTTTATGTTATATAAAATTCATGGAATATTTATATTTAAATATAAAATTTTTGAGTTAAAATATATTTTTCATATCATCCTTGATGAAAATTACAAACAATTTCACTAAATCTTTATTAATTTGTTATTTATCAATGAAATAAAGGCTGATGTAAATTATTTAATATGCCAGGTCTGAATGAAAAGTGTCTTTTCAATGATTAATGGATTCTGAAAAAGCCACACAAAATTTACCTTTTCCATGGTTCAGAAAAAAAAAGAAAAGAAAAAATAGAAAGAATTTCGTAATTTTGTCAACAAATTTAAATCATTACAAATGATTGAAATATTTCAAGATTGTATTGATGAGAAATTTGATGTATTAAATGTAGAATAGATACTTTTTATTTTAACTTACTTTCTAGTAGACAACATTATTGTCACTTATGAAAAATAGTTAATTTGCTCTTACTTTCTCATTGTCAAGCATCTGTTGAACAAGGTTTTTCTATGATGCATTTACATAATTATATCCATTTAAGAACAATTTTAGAAATAAAATCAAAATTTATTCAACTTGAATGTCAATACTTTTTGGAAATTTTTTGATTCCTGGAAAACTTCTTAAAACTGCATGAATTTAATTTTTAGAAATTTGTACAAACTCTAAGTTGTATTGGTAAATAATCTTTATTTTATCAAAAATGCTATCAATGTAAAACTACTAGTTTTTCTGCAATTCTATATTTTTTACAAATCAAGATTTTGATTAAATATGCACCATTTATATACTTAGGTAATATATAGAACTTTTCTTTTCATGAAGCATGAATAAACAAAAGTCCAGATCAAATTTTGTTATTTTCTTATTGTAAGAAATTAAAATTAAATTTTGCTTATATAAAATATTAAAAACTAAAAATTTTATCGAAATAAATGATAAATCTTTAAAATGCAATAAAAAAATTGCATTTTATTGCATTTCCCATTGTAATAAACTGCAAACAGCATTCAATGGCTGAAGTTTATTAAATTAAGTATCAAAAGTACCAGAACTATAATTGCAATTGTTTTCCAATTGAGATGCTCATTTGTATTGAAAATTGTATACAATTAGAATAGTGAAAATATTGTGACATTTAATATAATGCATTTCTTAAAATTTCATACTTAATGCTTGTTAAAAATTTTGCTTATTTTCTATAAGGAGGATTTAGAAAATTATCAAAAATGTTATTGATTCTGTGTAAACCATCAAATCTAAATGTAAGAAAATTTGAAAAAATAGAATCAATTATATGTGTTTCACTATAAATTGATATAGTTCAGTACTTTTGTTCATTGATAACAGTTTATTTTATTTAAGAATTTATGTTCCATAGTATATCCGCCAACGCCTGCAAAGGACCAATCACAGCAGCCGCCTCACGGGGCCCTCCAACTCTTACCAAAGGCAGAGTCCTGTTCAAGGGGACCACTATGCCATATCATCGTCCGCCTGTGGAGCCACATCTCCTATTCTGCCGTCCATCTCTCCCCACCACCAGGGTGCACAACATGCTGTTAGCAATGGCAACAATGCCAGTGCCACCTATTCCTCTTTTGCCTCTGCGTCCTCGCGTGCTCTTCCTATTCCAATCCCTGACATTCCAAAACCTCTCATTCCAAGGATGAGAAGCAGTGTCGAGGGTCTAAATCAGGTATAAAAAGCTTATTTATATGGCAATATATGTATGTACATATGTACAATTAGTTAAAGCAAAGCATTATTTTTTATATATAAAGCTTAATTTGATGATTAGAAATATTTTTGAAATAATACTTTTTAATCTTCAATTTAAAAAATTTTCTTATAACAAAATTGAATATTTTTGTAACTATCATTTAAGTTGCTCAATATTTGTCATTAAATTGTCATATCATTTATTATTTCTCCTGAAGAAAAATTGTAAGGAAATTAACTAGTATGTTATGAAGAAAATATGATCTATTTTATGAATTAAACATTTTAAAATGCATTACTAAAGGAACTTTTTTTTACATATATGTAATAGATTTATTGAAGCAAAATATTTGGAACTTATGATATTTTATCTATAATGATTAGCTGGAATTAATATAGTCAATGTGATGCAAAATATATAAATATGTAATGGAGAACATAATAAAAATAGCTAAAATTATTTAAAGCACGTTTGTTTTTCTAAAATGTGGTTTAAATAATTTAAACTACTAAGTTATACATTGTTGAGTGAAATTTTCCTTATACGAGTATTGTTAAATTATTATACAAATCCAATAAAGAAACATAATTTTCTTTTTCTTTCATTTTCTTATTAAATTCCATGGAGCAAAAAATAAATTTTTATCATGGTTATTCTTATTTATTTTGAGATTGATTCATATACAATTTTTAACATGTATAATTTTTTAAAGAAAAAGAAATGTTGTCAAACTTTTTCAATATAATTCCTCAAATATGCAATTTCTATGTCTTTAAATGTCAATGTTTCAATTGTGATTTACTATTTAAATGGTAAATTGCATTCCTTTGTAAATTAATTTTTTATTTTTCAAAGTATTACTTAGGTCTAACTTAATTTTTTATTTTCTTATTAAATTTTAATATTTTAATGTATATTCTTGATTGTTTAATGCATTTTAAAAACTTTTTTTTTAGGAAATAGAAAGAATAGTTCTAAGGGAAATATCTAATACTGATGGAGAGGAAACTGATCGAGTAAATTGAATTTTTTTCTATTACATATGTGTAACCTAAAGCTATTAATCTTTTTAAAACAGACTAGCCTATGATTTTGTTTTATTTTTATTTTATGTGTAAATATATTTTTGCAACAAATTTTAAAGGAAAATTTTGCTAAGATAAGGTGTGTATGTTTTCAAAAAATTTAAATCTGTTATGGTGGAGTGGATAAAATACTATGTAAACACTGCTTCTCAGGCTACAAGAAAAAATTCAACTAACAAACTCATATTTCTAAAGAATTTTATGAGTTATTATGTAACTTCTGATTTGCTTCAAAAATATTTAAATAACTTAAAATAGTTTAAACCTATCAAAATTAAAAATATTTAGGAAAAAAAAATCAAGCAGTGAAATGGCTGAAAATACAGAATTTCCAAGGTACATAAAAGTACTTTCTAACTTTCCTTAGTTATATAAACATTGAGCACAAATACAAACAAATTAAAAATAATATTTGAAGCATAAAAAATAAAAAAGGAAAATTCAATATGGAGCACATTTCAAGTGTAGCTTTCTCTCTTTCAGTATTGTTACTAGATTGGTCATTAAGTAACTAGTTTATTTCTAGCAATATAATGTTGGCGATAGAATATTTTTTTCAATTCTCTTAATTTTTTTCATACAATGAAATATATTTGTATAAAAAAAATTAAGAATAATAATTTGTTTAAAAATATTATCAATTCTAATAGAGGGGTATAAATTGTATTTTGACTTTTGAAATGTGCTTTCCACATTGGTGATCTGTTTGAATGCAAGTCCAATTTAAATAGTACAGTATAGTCATAACATTACGATTTAAAAAATATTAATTTAAGTATGTAATAAAATTTTTTACATGCATATGAAAATATAATACTTGTGAATTTTAATATTTTTTATTTCTTGATAATTATAAAAAGTAGTGCGATTGCATTCATTAACTATAACAAAATTTTGAATATAAAGTTATTAAAATCATTCTTAAATTTCTTTGATTAAATATTTTAAATAAATAGGTGCAGTTGAAAAGCATACTCAAACACTTAATCTAAATACATTATGTCATAAGTTAAATAATATATCAGATGTGCAATTTTAAAAGTTTCATGCAGCGGAAAGTTAATGGTTTTCTTTTGAAATGAAATATCAAAAAGACAAGTAGTTATTCTAAAATAAGGATAATTTCAAACAAACCTTTATATCTACTTGGTTTTTTTTCCCATTAGCATCAATTTTACATTTAAATTCTCAAGGAAGAATTTTTAACATAGCTATTATCATTAGATTTGCTTACAAAATCAAAGTAAACCACCACCATCTAAGAAACATCATCACTTTCTTTCAGTTCATTCTTCCTGATTCCACTAGATAAGAATGAAAATTTTGCATTGATAGTTAATTTATATTAATCTTTGTGAAATGACACCTTAAAAAAGCGAAGAGAAAATACATATACCTATTTTGTAATTTCAAAATAACAAATTAATTCTCTTTTATACTCATCTTCAATAGTCATATTTTAAAATTTATTCTAGTATCTATTCACATTTGTATTATCACAGAAAACATTTAAAATCTTTCACATCTAGAAACATTTTAATAAAATATGAAATCCACAAAAAATTAGAGGAATTGAAATCAAAGATGAATTGAAATGTCTCTCTTGATATTTTCAAATTCTCTATTTATATTTTAAATTTAGATTTGGTTGAAAAATGTGTTAAGTAAGCACATTGTTTGTAATATTTAAAAGAAATTAAATTTGATTTAAAAGTAAAAGGTTAATGTTCCTAATGTGTTAGAAATAATCCTTCGAATGAGGTATAATTTTACAAACTTAAATTTTCCGTTAGTTTTTTTGTAAAGTATCATGTTTAACCATTATAAACATGTAAAGAAAAAGAAAAAAAGATTGCATTAAAGTTTTTAAATGGCATTGCCTCTCTTAATTATAATTTTATAATCTATACTGGTAGCATTTTATAATTATATTTAGCATTTCTTTTTCAAAAGAAAAATCTAAGTTATTGATATAAGCTTAAAATACTTAAAATATATGTTTTAAATTTTTATTAAATATTAATGTTTTTTTATAAATACTATTATAAAATCTTTTTATAAATACTATATGCTATTTATAATTATTTAAAATTAAATTAAAAAAATATTTTTTCATACTTAAACTACTTTGAATATTCACTGTGGTATTATGAGAAAGAAGTATTGTATCTTAAATTTTATTTATGGTAAAGCTAAGAATTGCATTTTATCTTTAAATATTTTGTGCTTAATGATTTTCCATATTTTCTTACTCATCTGTCATCTAATGGATGACTAATTTATTTAAGAATCTGTTCATGTAATTTTAAACATTGCAAATTAAAACTAGTTGACAACATAAAGGTTGATTTTTGATTTTTAATATTTAAAAAAAATTTAAATAGAGAGTAAAATTGATATTAGCTATTTTCATAGCTTACAGGATATTGTTTTAAAATGAAATTACTATAAATTATTTGGTATAAATAGCTTTGTTTATTAAGCATAAGATTCACGTTAGAAAAATTAAATAGTTAAACTAGATACATTTATATTAACTGGGATTAGGTGTGAATGTAAAATTGGTAAATTTGATGATACATTATTTAACATTGCAAAATTAATCAATATAGATCTCATATTTTTTCCACATAGCAAAAGAGAATATATATTTTTTCCACATAGCAAAAGAGAATATTTCTATACCACTACAAAACTTGATATACTTTTTTGTTACCTTATGCATTTACACTTGTATATTGTCTAATGGATAAATGAAATTTGTTTTCCTAAAATTCATACATTGATATTATTTTGTATATTTACATTGTAAAAGAGTTTATTTTTATTTTATTTTTTATTTTAATACAATTTGCATTTAAAATGTCATTTCTAAATTCAAACACATAAAATTCTATCAATGTAAATTAAGATTATTGAAATTAAAATTTTCATAATATTAAGTATTGACTTGGAAGGTAATAAAAGTAATTTTTAATTTTTGTTATAATTTTATGCGGGATGACTTAATATATTGCTATAATAAGTGCTATAATCTTCTTAGCACTTTTTCCATATTTTAAAGTAAACTGTTAAAATTATTTAGACATTGGAACCTACTCCAGAAGGCCATAGAGCTCCAATTGCTGATTTATTTCGTAATACCCAGAGTGTGAACACTCAAACTCCTTTCGATCGTGGCTCCAGCCAAAGTAGTAACAGTTCCCACAGTGGCAGTCAGTCCATCTCACCTGTTGTTCCAATTATACCTGGACATATGGATAACTCTAGACCATCAAGTAATGGTAGGTTTTTCCTTTTGATAATGAAATACCAATCTAATAAATACCAAATTATGTATTTTCCACTTTATATTGCAGGAAATATTTGCTTTTCTTTTAATATTTCTACAGTGATTTACAGAGTATTACTTGATTATTTTTTATAGTATAATAAACTCATTATGAATATTGAAAGAATACATCACAGAAATTATTCTTTTTTTCATGTTAGATTTTCTGTAACCAATGATGATTTTTTGACCAGTTTAAATGTATTTTGCATAACATGTGTGAAATTCATATCAGAGTGCTCAATTAAACTTTGTAGTCTGATAGGTATCTTCTCTTAAAATTGAAAATTCTTTGATTTGATAATACTTACTGATATTTATGAGGAAATTTAGATTTCTATTTTCTATAATTACTTACATATTAGAAATTAATTCTTGGAAACTTTATTTATTTTCCTTGCAACCAATGAATTTAACAATCATCTCTAAAAGAATTTCTCAGAAAACAGTTGGCTTTAAATATTCTAAAAACCTTGCAATAACCTAGAATTGTTACGCTATCCCTTAAGTAAGTTCAAAGTGCAAATTTAATTACTTTGTAAATTCATTGCATCAAGCTATACATTTGCCAGAAAAGAAAACTGCTTATGTAAAGAGTAAAATATTAATAGGTATACATGAGGTGAGACGAATAAATTACCACATACCTAATTTAACTATCGCTTGAATCACTTAAAAAATTTCCGTGTACTTTTCCTTTATTTCTTGTTTTAAGCTTATTCCAATGACTTTTTTTATGATACACTTAAACTAAGACTAACAGATGTTTTCTAACTTTCTGATAACAGAATTCTATTTAAATATTTCTGAGCAACAAAAAAATTTTACTTATAATACAAACTATATCAATATCTGTCTTTAGTTGAATCTTGTATAGTTCGAACATTTATTTTCATTTGGAAAATATAAGAAATTGATACTCGAAATTTAGAAAGTGCTTCAGTGTATACCCTGCATATTCTGCTTGGTGAAAATCTATTGCAATAAAGTTGCTAATGATTTTAAATAGTCATTAATAATAGCCATGCAAATTATGATTTTGAAATGTGTATCTTTTAGTCTTTTAAACTCTTTGCATATTATTTATACAACAAAATAATTTTTTAAAGAATATTATTTCTAAGGACGGTATAATATATTGCTCTTAAAAACCCATTGGATGCTCAGTTTGACTGTTAGATGTAAAATGATGGCAGATTTTTTTTTTTATTTATTTTTCATTATTTTATTTTTTTTATTTTCTCATATTTAAGATCGAAGGAAACAAAAATCTTTTAACGGCATTGAAGTTAAAACCATAAAATATGAATGAATCGTGAAACAATGACAGCAAAAAGTGAATACTTTGATATCAAATAACAGTTAAAGAGCTGACAGAATAAAAATTTATCATCTAGCATCTCAAAAAAACTTAAATTAGCATTTTTTTTAAACATTGTATAAAAGATTAAAATTTCAATGTATTTATTATATTTGTTTTTGTTTAGAATAAATCAATTCCCTGTACTGTATTCAATAAATGTATAATTTTTCATCTTTTTTAAAAAGCTCTTAAAAATTATTTTTTATAATTCAAGCATATTTTTAATAGATAAATCATTTTTGATTTCAACTAGTTTTACGGTGGAAGTTTTTAATGCATTATAAAATTATGTAATGCTTTTGTTTAGTATTTTTGCCATGTCTTTGTTTATTTATTGTGATTTTTTTATAATTTCATAATGATTAATTGTGTTATTAATATCAGTAATCTTTAAAATGTGCCTTTATATTAATATTGTTGATGATTATCTATTTTTAAAATTCATTGAAGAGGAATAAATTTGAAATTTTTCTACATTTGCATATAAAATTTAATTTTTACTAGTATAATATTATCTACTTAGCTGAATGTTTAAGTAACTGAATTAAATGTGCTTTCATAAAATAAAAATCAGTTAGAAATTTGTCTAGTTTAACTTGAAACATGTCTTACTGATTTTTTCTCCTTTGAAGTTTTGGCATAATTTTTCTATCTCTAGAATTCTAACTTGGAATGTTTTTGTGTTAAAGTTTAACTAAATAACCTAATAAAATTTTATAATTTTACATCTTGGTTCGTTAATTTTTCTAAATATATGCTTTTTATCTCAATAGGAAGTAAAGGCAGTGGTTCACCTGACTTAGAAGGATATACAAATAAATTGGCAACCAGTCCTCATATTAATAAATTTCTGGCTAGAGAACCTCCAGATGGTTGTGAAAAAGTTAAAATAGCAGAAGAAACAAGGTTAATTATTTTAAATGCATTTTTTCCATGTTTTTTTAATTCATTACATTTTTATGATTAGTTGTTATGATGAATTGTAATTTGAAACAAGATTCTAATGTTTAGTCATGATTAAAATATATTTGATCAAAAGAATTTTCATTTTAAGGAATAATTCACAAATTTTCCTTGTATTTCCATACTGCATTTTGAATTTATGCTACATTTTTATTATTCTTCAAAATAAATACTGAGTCAAATCAAATCTTTTCTTCTGATTTTATAATTTGTGTATATTTGCATTCGTTTGAAATCATTTCAAACAATAGTTCCTGGCCAAATTAGAACTTCTGTTTAAAAAACAGGTGATAGCTGACCTAATTGACTCTTATGATTGTAATCAAGTACCAATAATCAGTGATTGAATCGGAGGGTCAATGATCAAATGGTCATGTTTTTAATAAGTTATCAATAAATTAACATGTGATTATTTCATCATAAAGTACATAAAAACGTTAATTTATCTTAAAATATTAATGATATAGTTGACATAGAGTTATACAATTGATCAATGAGATATTAAATAAATAGGAAAAAAAAGATTTCATAAATTACTAAAGAAATATGTGTGTTTAATTCAATAGTTATAATTATAATTTAAAGTCTAATAGCTGTTCCAGTTATTCACACAAAACACTTTTTTAGTATTATCTGTTTAATTTTTTCTTTGAATTATAAAAAGTTAAAACTTAACTAGATATTTTTTTAATCATAAAAGTAAAATATAGGTTTGACAAATAAATAATGATGTTTTCTTCTATATTTTAAATATTCATAAGATCTCTATATTATTTTGTTATATATTCTTTTATGGGTATTTTATGCCTATAATTTCCCTTGATTTAATGTGAAAAATGTTACTAATTATAAATATGTGTCCAATTATATTACTTATTGGTAATGCTATTATATTATTGTTCCTATGTGCTTTCACATATCATATTCTGTATAAAGACTTGTATGTACATTTAAGCTCTGTCCAATTTAATTTTTAAACCACAATGCTCTATTGTATATTCTTATGTATTGCTTTTGTAACCATTCTGTTAAGAATTCAATCATTATTTAATAAATATGGGATTGCTCAAAAAGTAATTTTTTTTCTAATGAAAGACAATTTTTGTATAATGAATAAATATTTTATTAAATTATATCTTGGCCATTTTGGTTCAACATCTTTTGCCATCTTTCTGGTAGTCCAATTCTATGCTCATAAAATTTTTGATCTTTGCTGGCAAAATACCAATCCAGGGGATTTTTGACCTCTTCATTTGAAAATAAAGGTTTTATTGTCCAAAACATTTTGCAATGACAGAATAAATAATAATCAGAAGGTGCCAGGTCTGGAGAATATGCTGGATGTGGCCGTGTATTCCATATAAGCTATAAAAGCTTTCACTATAAAGGTGAGTGACCAAACTTGTATTAATTCTCACATTACCTTAATGGAATACTCTATCTTTTCTGTTGATTAATTCTGGCGTTTTCTGTTGAAGTGCATTATTCAGTTTGTCCAGCTGATGACAGTAGACTTCTGAATTTACTGTTGTGTTATCCTGTAAAGACTGTAGAAAGATATTTCTTTTAAAATATCACCTAACAGACAGCTTTATTTATTTATTTATTATTATTTAATAGAAATTGACTTTCAAAATGTTTTGAGCCAGTTGATCTGTTTTGCTCCACAATCTCTTGCATTTGATATTGTTATATACAACCCATTTTCAGTCCCCAGTAATGATGCACTTAAAAAATAGATCATTTTCATGACATTTGAGAAGCAAATCATAGACATCAATCCAGCGACACAAATTTCTCTCCGTGAGAACAGGGGAAGCCCATATATCAAGCTTAGAAGTTAAATATAGGCCTTTCAAGTGTTCATAACTAGCTGAATTCGATAAATTTAACCTCTCGCGTGTTATTTGCAGATTTGCATCAACCAATGTCTTTATCAACTTCAAACGGCCTTCCAGAATGTGGTGCATCTTCAACATCAAAATTGATGGATCAAATTTTGCAAAGCAGTTCTGGCTCTAGCATACTTGTCAACACTTCAATTAATTTCTTTCTGCCATGAAAGACATTTTTACCTTGTCTGCAGTAAAAAAGTAAAATGACGAAAATGCTGCTTCTCTATATTTAAAAGGCCACCAACAAAGAAGGAATTTAACTTTTTCTCCCACTAGCCTCACTATATCAGTTTATGATTATGTGGCTTAAATTTGAAGTTGGGTTCAAAAAATACAATTAAATCCTCTGTCAGGAAATTACTTTCCAAACAACTCAATAATTTATATGATTATGTTTGTAATGCTAAAAGTGCTAATGAAATTTTATTATGCTAATAATCAAATGGTATAAACTTTAAAAATCTATGTCTTTTATATTATGTTACTTATTACTTATATTTGTACAATAAATTTGAAACTTTAATAATTTTTTCTGTCCTGCCTTGTAGGAATTCTAATACTGAATTTCAGGAGTTTAGTTGTCCCAAACCAAGTATGCATTTCGTTTTGTTACCAAGTCAGAGATCCGCCTTTGATCCCCTTTGCAAGAATTGTGGGGCTCTATCTACTCCAAACGGGGACATCATCAAACCTGGTGCTCCATCCGCTAGTAAAAGACTTCAATAAATTTAAAGAAAAAGCCATCCACCATAATCTTTGTCTTTACCTTTATGGCAAAAATGTCACATACCTGGAAGTGTTATGAAAAGTGCTTTTTTCTGCTATCCAACTATGCAGATTGAAAAAGGATATAATTAAAAAATCTGTTTGTAGATTTAGAGTTTGATAAACTAATGTTTTTCAAACTATGAAATGTTACCCATCAGTGCATCTGTATGATTTGTTGTCTCACTTGATGATTATGATTATTTTGTATGTGTGTGACTACTATGTTTAATCTAGACAGTGTTACATATTTGCCTTTATCTAATGTAAGTGTTAATTTCTCACCACTGTTTCAGGCAAGCAAAGTATATTTTGTCCATTAGTAAATGTCTGTTAGTTCTTTTCAATGTGGAATGAGTTATTGACAATTCAGTATAAAGTCTAAAGTTTTTGGTATCTTAAAATTAAAACTTTTAGTACTGTAATGAACTGATTACTTAAAAAAGAGAAATAACAAATTTCTAATGCTCCTGTTATCTTGTTTAACTACAATAAGTTTGCTGTAGAATTTCCTTGATTAGTTAAATAATCGCTGCCAATTTTTTCATCATTAACTTTAGAAATTTCTTTAAAAACACTATTTTATCACAAACATATACCAAATCTTCAAAACATGCATTTGTGAATTGAAATCTTTCAAAACATGTAGAATTATTTACTGACCTGCATTAAATATCTATTTTGCATTGATGATACAATTTACTTTTATAATTTGAATATAAATTATATTATGTTTAATTATTTAAATATCTGTCATTGAATTATTTGACAATACTCAATAAAACAAATCTTCCATATTATTTTTTGAGAAATTTGAACTGATGTAATATTTTTATATTGTGATTGTATCTTATGAAAATATGGTGTGAGTTACATTTTTCAAAGTGATTGAATTGATTAACTTGTTCAAATATGTTTTAAAAAATGATTGTATGAATATGAAACTAAAGCCAACCTATTGTGCCTAATATATTTTATTTGATTTATATATAAGAAATGTGTATTAGTTTCTTTAGAATTTTATTTTATAAATACATTACTATTAAATTTTTATTTATTAAAAAACTAAAAAAATATTCCATTCAAGCTTCCTAATTACTCAAAACTATTCGAATATATTATGTAGTTAAAAAGAATAATATAATCTTTTTATAAATCGTTTATTATATATTTTCAACATTTGAAATTATAAAAGTTTAACTGTGTAACTAAGATATTATTCTACAAATTAAATGCTTACTTCTTTGTTCAATTAAATTTTCTTTTTAATAAAGTAACATTTTCTTTCTTTTTATATAAAAAATTTTAATTTAAATTTGAGTTGAAGGATAACTATCTTTTTTAAAAATAACACAAAATTATTTATAATTATATTTTAAATTAATTAATTGGTTTTTCTTAGTTATATCATTATCTTATAAGATAAAAAATATTACAGGGTGGTTACAAAAAACTATTGAAATTATTGAATCATTTTACTGTACTGCTATAAAATAATAAATATACTAATATGAGATATGCACAATATGATGAATACTACAGATGACAATTTACTTTGAAATAATTTTAATGTAATCGACCACCTCTTTATCGATTGCTAAACATAATCTGTAGTAGATTTATGCCATTTCTGACCTAATCATTTTAAGAATTAAGTTTTCTACTTTGACATTTTGAAAACTCTGAGAGGCTATAGGTTTTTATGCTAACATTTGCTTTTGATTTTAAAATATCTTAAGTTCAACAGTCTTAAGGATTTAAACACATAGTGAAGGCTCCAAACTTTCTACTTGATAATCTTTGGGCAATTATAGAGCCTGTTCTTAATTTGTGTTTGGGCAATGGTTTAGAATTTTTCTAATTTTTATAATACTATGTAAACGAGCATGGTAGCAAAATGTATATTCAAAATTTAACTGTTTGTAACATTCAGCATTGATAGTGTGTGTTTTTCCCTCTTTCTCCTCTCTTAAACACAGACCCAAATCATAACATAATTGTATCCCTGACAGCTTTTCATTTTTAGCATAACTTTCTTCTGTATCAAATTTCTCAGAGTATATTACTGTATTAATCTTTTTTTCTACCATCCTCCTTCAGCTACTTGTATTAATCATTCTAATTTTTGTGCAGGAGTCAAATCCTGAACTTTTCTTTTGTGGTAAAGATGAATTCACAGGTTTTCATACTTCTATAATCCATGTTCACTTCTGCTGCCATTTTATTTTTTGAAAAAATTTCTTCTTTTCATGATTTCTTTTGATACCATTTGTATAAAATGAGCATAGTCACTTTATACAAAGGGTATCAAAAGAGGTTGCCAGACCTAAGTCTTTTTACTACTATTAATGATCAATAATAGATTGATTGTTCTACATGTAATGTTCTATTTAAGACAAAGGCGTTGTAATTGCAAAGATTTTATTTACAGAAAATCAAAGAGTTGCTGAAAAATTTATTTTTAGCCTCCATCTTTAAACTAATTCTAAATATTTTGCTTTGAATAAAAATAATTGCACATTTGTAAGAATTGCTATTGCAAGAACCAGAATGGCTTTACTGAGCAATTAAATCTTTATTTTTTACAGTATTTAGTAACCACCTTGTAAAATATATATTGATTCAATTTCCAAGGAAATGTTATATGTGATACTCTAATAATCTAATAGATTATATAGTTTGTAATAATATTTAATAGTAATTAAACATTATTACAAACTGATATTTAAATCGGTTCTTTACAAAATACAATGTTGAAACTAACATTTCTAAAATATAAAATTTTTATTAAAAACCAAATTTTATGAAATACATGCTCCAAATGTGTATTTTTATGTGAATACATTTTTAGTTTTCATTTGGATTACACAGCTAACACTATGCTCTATCTTAATGTTGCTATCTTGTTCAACTAAGGAAAATGTTATTTAACTACTTATATAATGAAATGTATGCTTATTTTTATGTTAATTATTGTCATGGCAATGTATTAAGAAAACTAAATAATTATAAAAATTTACTTTATTCTTAGCCAAGAATTTTGTTTTTCAAATACTGAAAAGAAATATTTGAAAATTTAGTATCTATGTATAAAAAGTGTTATTTACATAAAAATATCATTTCATTTTTCATGAATTTTTATTTACTTTGCTATAAATTAATGAATAATTTTTAATTGGTGGTATTAGTTCAACATGTTGAATGTCAGAATTTTTTTTTACTTAGAAGCATGATTTATAGTGTTAAAATGGTAAATTATACTTCAGAAGTATTTTAAATATGTTTAAATTTTTTTCAGTAATATTTGTAATACTAATGAGTCTTAAATCAGTGTTATACAATTTGTCTTATAAATTCTGAAAACTGCCTTTAAGATACATTAGCGAAAAACTGTAAGATAAATATTAAAATCTTAAATCTTATTTTTTATATTCACAATGTTCAAAAAAAAATTAATAAGACTTATTAAAATTTGTGAGTTTTCTTTTACAATCCTTGAAAATGTTTTGTTTACATTTTAAAATGTTGTTTATGTTTTAAACGTGATCTATGTGTTTCAGTTTTTTTACATGTTTAATCGTAAAAATAAAATGCAGAACAATGAGTGCCTCACACATGCTGCTGGGACTGCATGATGACTGGACCTCAAGGTGCCGAACTGCCTTTAAAAATTGTATGAATGAAAGCATGAGCTGCTTGCGCAGCTAATATACCATTGCATGGGTGCTTATTGATTCTTGAGATTCTTTCAATAAGAGCTTATTCAAACTAATTATCTCTCTTCCCTCTACAACGTCCAGTAAACTTTTTTCTTGAGGAAATATTAATTTACAGGTACTTACAATTATCATATTTAAGGCTTGTACAATGGCATGTTTCTAAGCTAACCGAGGGAAAATTGAAAATCCCACCTCTGAAATCATTAATGGCTTTTCTAATTAGTCATATTTAGTTTCACATTTGAAATAAATTAAAATTTCATTATTGATAATGTAGAAGCACCTTTTTATGGGAATTAATTTTGTAAGGACAAGTTTATTTTATTAAGCTGTAAATGTTTCCTATTCTATTCGCATTGTATTATATACATTGTATTTGAGTTTGACTTATTTTTTGAGTTTTTCTAATTGTATGCAATTACATTTGAAGTTAATTTAATGCCTATTTAAAAATACATTTTAGTACTTTGAAGTTTAAAAAATTTTGCATCATATAAATTTTTAACTTTGTATGTTTATCTACTTTAATTCTGTAATTATTTTAAATATTAATATTCATCTCATTTTTGTACATTATATTTTTCAATTTTAATTGAAAGATAAATTTTAATTAGCAAATACAAACTGATTTCATGATAAAGAACAGTGTGAATGATAAACTATCAAATGTTTGATTATCATCAGCAAAAGTAATGTATGTAGTTAAATACTTATCATGAAATTGGCTTACATCAGACTATCACAAATATATCAAGGTACATAGAACACATTATACTACTCTATACTTAGCATATTATAATATTTCAACTATCATTTAAAATCGCTTGCTTTTTATTATTATAAAACTTTATAGAATATAATCTATTTTATGAAGTAATGTGCTCTGCATTAATTTTTAAAGCTATATTGAGAACAATTTTTAGTTTTAAAAATTATGAATTTTCAGTTAGCTATGGGGGATAAATGACTCACTTTATACAGCGGAAATTAATAGCAGTAGATTTTAAATACCATTTAAACTTTTTTCATTAATGGAGTTTTTTTAACTTGAATATATCATTACTTAGAATTAATATTCCTTAATTTTTCATTTTTAGCAATAATGTATTCTTAAAAAAGCTCATGTTTTATAAAATTAAATTCAGTTTTGTGTATAAATTATAACAATACTGTAACTTGATATGTGCTCTTTTTGATAGAACAGGAGTAATGAATGTGTTTTATATCTATGTCCAAGAAAGGAATGAATTTTTTCTTGTGAAAATGGAAATACTTGAATTTGTAAACAACTTTTTTTTATTAGTTTGGTATTTTAAATGAGATACTCTATAATTGTGCATGAGTTATTTTCACTCTTTTTTAAATATCTGGATATCCACAGCATATGCTTGTCGTATAAACTAGGAATGAGTCATTATTATTACTATTATTAAGATACTGGTGACTATTTATGAGTGTCCTTATACTTTTAAAGATGGTCATCACATGGCCTTATCTTTCTCTCTCTTATAATCCACATTATCTGAATATCTGGATTTATGTACTTACCTTCTGGTACTGAATTCCTGGTGCTTAGTACGATGGGATAGCCTTACATTCTCAAGATTGATAAGCACGTCCGCATTCCTACTTTTGATATGTCAATGCAAGGGTTAGGAGAGGGCTTATTGAGTTTTTGGTGTATGTGTGTGTATGTGTATAGTTTGTTGATGTGCTACTCCGTGTTCCAGTCCACGTGAGTCGAACTGGGAGTACAAACGGGGTCTTTTGAAAGCACCCCCAGCCACAGCTTCCAATCACCAACGCACAGAACTGGCAAGTTGCCAGGACCCAGGGACTTAGCCTGTGCCTCCTTCGTAGAATCATTTACACTCATCTTTCATTCATATGGGGCATTGTTTATGCATTTATAAACTCATTCGATTTCACTTTTTTTTTCTTACCGATAGATTCTTGAGAATATTTACACAAAAATGTGACAGAAATTAAAAAAATAAATTCTAGATTGTTTTGTTTTACTTAAAAATGTTTAAATGACCTACCATTTTTCGATCACAAACTGTCTTAGCAGAAGTGGAAATTATATTTTAAGAATATTTATAAATACAAAATTGCCTATTATATACTATACCAAAATATTATTCTACCAATAATTTGGAAATGAATGAAGTTTTATATTTTGCCTAAATAATGCCCTCTCATTATTTCATTGAAGAATGGATCTTTTGTGTGTGTGCACTTGGAACAAAGACTGTACAGTGTGTTCACTTGTTCCGAAAAATTTTTCACTTGAAAGAAATGACAATGCTGACTATTCAGACATGTCTGTATCAGTTTTACTTATATTGGAAATTTTGTGCATGCACGCAACTGCTTTTGATAAATGTAATGTTTACAAGTAACCAATTTATCCTAGTTATATTTTAATTTCTCTTATCATGTTTCAGCTGTATTTCTTAAATAAAAAAAATATTGTTTCCTTATATTTTATTATAAGATGATCTCTGATAAGTTTTATTTCTAATTTTCACTTTACTAAGCTTTTAAGTTATATATATTTAATATTTTAAATGTATTATAAATTAAATAAATGGAAAGTTATTAAAGAATTTTTTTATTGGGAAATAAATACTTGATTATTAAATTCAATATATGAACATTTGAATCAAACGTTTGTTATATATATAAAAAATATAAATTTTTTATTACATAATTTCAAATAAAATGCTAAATTTAAGTACTTCATTTTGATTTTTTATTATAAGATTGCAGCATTTGAAAAGTTAATCAATATCCTGCACATTGACAATCATTCATATAACCACTAAATTATATATATATATATATATATATATATATATATATATATATATATATATATATATATATATATATGTTTAATAAAATACTTTCCTAATTTCTTGTTTAAATATTAGAATTTTTGTTTTTGTTAAAAAATATATATCTTAATTTGTGATTTTAAAAAATTAATGTCTTATTCAGAGATCATTTTATAAAAATGTTTATCAACATGGGTGCTCGTTAGAAATATTAAATTATTTTCAAGGTTTTGTAAAATAACTCATTAAATTGTAGAAATAAGCATTATTAATCAAACACAGTACATGACATAAAAATGATTTGCTTAATTAATTAAAATATGGATTGATAGTGTTAATTTTTTATTTTGATGTTTCTAAGTTTATCAAAATTTCATTTTTTTTTTTCTGAAAATTAAAATCTAACAACACCCATGTCAATTTCTTTTATCTGAATTATGCTTAATAATTTCAAATTTTATATATATATATGTTAGACATTGTTTCTTTGTTGTAGACCAGAAATTGTTTTCACAACATATATTGTGATATTTTTATTAACTTCTTCATGATTAAAGGTTAAAATATTTTGTTGACAATAATCAGAAAATCAAAGTACAAATTTGCCATCTATTGAATGTAACTAATAGTGATTGCATGCAGATGTATATTTTAATGAAAACAGTTGAAAAGCCTGCCTGTTTCAAGATGTTGCATTCTTTTACATACTTGTTTGGTTTTACTTTTTTAGCCTAAATTGATACAAAAATTATTATTAATTTTTCTTAAAATAAAACCAAAAAATAAATAATTGTGCTATGTGTTTTAGCTAGAGGAAGCACTTACTTGTACATGTTGGTTTGGGTTAGACTGTATGAAAGTTATTCTTATCTCTCAATGTATTTACTTAAAATACTTGTTTTCTGATAAAAGCTTAGCTGACTATGTTTGTAATGCATGTTCCTATTAAAGGAGAAAAATTATCTTTAACTAAGCTACAAATACAAAACAAATACTACACAATCAGATTGTAGGGAAAGATTTAAAAAAAAAAGAGTTTTATATACTCTATTTACTGGAATATGTGTACGAGACTATTTTCAGTGCAAAGTAAACGATTTTTGATTACTTGCATATATGCTCTGCTGTAAAATCATGTGTGAATGATTGCTTTTTGTTTATTCTGTTATATTGTATGTAGATCTGGAGAGTACAAATATAAATATCACTATTAGATACTGTACTGTATATCCTGAATTGGTTTTCTTTTTTATTGTATTCCATATAGAATATGGTTTTCTAAGAATTACAATTTGATTTATGAAGATATCAATTTGTTGTAAATAAAGAAACTGTTGAAAAAAAAAATTCAGAGTAGTTTTATATTGTGTGTGTAATTCATTCTCCCCCCTCCCTCCTTTTTATTTACAAGTTAAAACCCAAATTTGCTATTCACAACTTTTAATTATTTAAAGAAAAGATAGAAAAATACTTTGCTCTCATGGATGTAGTTGAATGTAATTTTTATAACTATGAACACATCTATCTTCTTAGTATGTTAAAAATATATCTTCCTGTCTTACTATATATGCTTTCAATATCATGTTTACTAAACTTATAATGCTACTGTTTTAATTAAAAATTATAAATGAGAACATTTAAAATATATTTTTATGGTGTACAGCGAATCAAATACTTTTGTGAGGAATTTAATAAAATTTAACACATTTTTTCACAAAAAATGTAAGCATTTACAGTTATGTAAATGTAAACATAAACTTTTTTTTAAAAAAATAAATATAAAACAATAAATGATTAATTTATAAATATATTCAAATGTTACACAAATTAACTTTTAACATCTTAACCTCATTATTAAAGATGTGAATATAATATTTAACAAGTAAGAAATATTTATATTTAGGCATGCAAATATTTTTATCATATTAAGAATAAATATACTGAATTGTTAAATTCACCATGCTGAGCATAAAAATTAATGCTTTTAATTCTAGCTTTGGATAATATTCACTATCACAACTTTTTTCAATTACTGTAAAAGCAAGAAATTTTTTAATATATTTATTTCTGTATTTTGCGACATTTAAATGACTACACTGATGGATATTTGTAAAATCTCAAAGATATTTTAACTATTGTAAATTTTTCACTAACATGCAAGAACTCAGATTTTTGCATTATACTACACCATATAAAATAACTTTATTTGAAGTAAGTTCATCATTTTACAAAAGAATAAACCTTTAAATATTTCTTTTTATCATGACAATACATTTAATTGCATATGTGTCAGATTCTTACAATTTAAATTTTGCTTTTCTAAAGTATGTATATTCAATCGCAAATTAGAATAAATTATAAACGAATATATAATTAAATCTGTCAGTTTTATAGTAAGTAATGGTCATAACTAAAATATTCCTTCTAGCATTTAAAAAAGGCTTGTTAAAAGCTTGCTATCTTACTTTTTATAATTTATATCCTATATGTATATATTGTATCCTGTGTACCACTTTTGAAGTTCAACTTCCTTTTTATCTTTCTCAGAAAATATTTTTTCCTAAATTTCAGCGAATTAATACTTGTTTATTGGGTGAATTGATATCTATGTATAGTTTCCTTATTGTAGTAAAAAGAAGTCTGAAACAGGATTTTTTTTTAAATATATTTTTTAAATCTTATTGTTTTAATTCATTTTTTACACACACACGTCAAGGAAGTTTGTTTTTAACTTCAGTAATTGTGATATACCATATTAACATAAAAATGTATATTACATTTAAATGAAACCGTAATGATATAAAAATTGAATTAAGATCTTTAAAAATTTAACTTGCAATGACTTAATATCAAAATTCTTTAACATAGTCGATAACTATTATAAAATTCACTACTTTATAGATATTTTTATTTGATTTTATATTTTGTATGCCCTATATCTAAATAGTATTTTAAAGCGTAAGATTTTTAAATTTATATGTATAAATCCACTTCATTCTGCAATATCAATATGTTGAAAATGAATAGTCAATGCATTCACAGAGAACCTTTCATTTGGTTTCGTTTGTATTATTTCAGAATAACACAATGACTCAGTATATTTAGCTTAGATTTTTACAATAATCTTTCAAAAAAATTACATTCTTCGATTTTATGTAGAAATATTTAGCAATCAGTATTTTATTTAATATTGATAAGATTATATTTCACAATTTGAAATCTATACAATAGTATAAATCCAAGAGTGATTTTAGCTCAATAACAATCTGCGAGGTAAAGTAATTGTAAAGTACATAATATCAATTTTTATTAAACTAAATCATATTAAAATTACATCTCATTAGAAATTAAAAAAGTACATTCAATATAAAAAACAAAGGAAATATTTACAATATATACATTTTTTGAATTTAGCAAATGCATTGAAATATAAATAATATGGTAATGCATAAAATCAAAATAATAGTTGTATAATTTTTTTATATTATGTTTCATCAAATGGTTTGACAAAATTTTATGAGATTGTTTAAAAACAATACACAACTGCACTTAAATATTTTACTATTACAAATTGTATGTGCACTTTTTAATCAGTTTCCTCACTAAATTACTTCTACAATTAGCTCTTAGCTGCTATAAAATAACTTAGTTTAATTATTTTAATATGTAATATTTTAATAGAAAATATTTAATTCCATTTTGAGTAACAATTACATGCAACAAATTCTTCCAAAATTCAATGTCTAATACATTGGAAATTAGTTATATTTGGTATAAAATAACTTTATTATTATCCAATAACTAAATTTACATGTTTTTAAGTATTGCTTATTCTGTAAAGAGATTCTTCACATTATTTAAAAAATGTAGATATACATTTTTTAAGATAAATTAATTACTTCAAAAAACTATTAACTCAGAAATGTCATAAATTTAACCATCAGTACATTTTAATCATATAAAATTATTTTTTCATTCAATTATTTGATATTTCATTTAAACAAAAGACTTCATAACAAAAATTCAATAAGCAATGCAATTTGTTTTGCCTTAACAACATATTAGAGGCGTTTAAAAAAGGGTGAAGAAGGCTTAGTGTAGCACTTATCGCTCCTAAGACACGGGTCTGAGGTTCGATTGTCGGACTATGCAAGGTCACTCGGATTTCCTCCTTCATTGGGTCGATAAACTGTGACGGAAAACTAAACACTGGGGGTTTCATGTTAAGATGACTCCCTAATCAGGTCATGTGCACTGCAATCCACAGCCAGAAAAACAAATATGGGCACTGTAGACCTTTGCCTACGTATAGACTATTGTGACACAAGTTTTGTTAAGAGAAATTCACTAACCTTGTTCATTTTGATTTAAGTACTGATTTAGTGTTTATAATGTTAGTTATGGATTATTTTGTCTTGAGAACAATACATATCATTTTGCAGAATGTTGAAATATTGATTTTAATGTATCTTAGAGTAAATTTAAAGACTGTTGCCTGCTTATTGCTCACAAATAAGGAAATAATTGATTCCTCTCTATGCTCAATCAGAATTCTATTGAAATTTTTCCTTCTTTCTCATAATCTTAATTTTTTTCAAGCTTTAAATGTGCTTTCAATTTTGAACCACAAATAACTGGTGAAAATTAGCATATTATATATATATATAATTGGTACCCTTCCATATATATATACATTTCCTAATTACAACACTGAAAGAAAATGTAAACACCAAGGTCTCTAAGTAAATCAAGAACTTTTATTAACTGTCAATTTTTCAAACTTCATTTCCATATAAAAGGATGAATGATATTTTAATAATTCTCAAATCTTTCAGATATGCATAGCTATTACATGATTCATATGTATTTGCTATGCATTTAAAAGAGCTTTCAAATGCATAATTCATGACTTATTAAGATTTCTACATCAAATACATATGATTATTCAACAAAGTATATATACAATAGTAACACATGAAAAAAACTGGATTTACTGGGTTAGAATGACAATGATGCGAAATACTTATTGTGCTTCATTTAATTATATTAAAAATGAAAATATGTAATTATTATACATCAATAAATAATTATTCTGAGTCTCAAATGAATTAACCTGTAAATAAGATTTCATTCAAATACCAATAGAGGTTCAATTAATAATTAAATATATGTACATAACTTAATTTATTGCTGCATTATATTTTTACATTAACAATGAAAGTTGCAATAATAAAAGACGATATCAGTTTAAAATATACCGTGTATAGTGGAAATTTCAAAACACTTTTAAAAATAAGAAAAGTAGTTGGGAGTGGAATAAGAAAACTTCTTTTATTTTTATGATATACAATAACACACACAGTTGACACTAGTTCCACGAGTTCTTAGAAATCAGTAAAATAGTTCAAAAATAGAAAAATTTTAAAACTTTTTTAACAAGCTGTTTCATTTTTATAAATCAAGTTATCAGAAAAACATAATTTAGAATCATTGTATAAGAAAACCATTCAAAATTAAATTTGCACCTAAAAACAATTCTTACTTTTTAATTTATTAATAAAAAAATCAAGCAAAATTTATCCTTTGTTTGAAAACATTTTTAAACATACATTTTTCATTTTTAGGAAAGGACAGTTAATTTCCTCAAAACAGTAACTCAGCCTTGTAAGCCTTGCAAATGGTTGCTGCACTATGTCATCTTTTTGTTTGATATCTAAAAAGTCTTTAATACCCATTCTCAATTATTTAATCATCCAATATTTCTTATGCAAAAATTACTTCTTAACCCACATTCAAAAAGTTTTAAAATGAAATTTTGGGCAGAAGTCAGACAGTGAGTTTCTTTGCTGTAGATAAACTACAATAATAATGCTAATTCATCATTACTCATCAAATGTACTTGGTTGTTTTTTGTGACCATCGTAATAAAGTCTGATGTTAAAATGACACAGTTATCGTTCTGCAACTTGATTCCAAGTCTAAATTGATGACAAATGCATTGAACTTAAGATGTTAATTTCATAGTGATTGAAATGGCACAATGACTTCTTACAAGATTACCTTATGGTATTTGCACAAATGAGTCTAATGCATAGACTATAAAATGGAGTTAAATTCGGCAAATGAAACTCCAAACAAATTGCTTAAAAAAAATCTAAGACTTCACGCGGTTTACAATTCTCCAATTGAAACATTAAGTTTTTATATGTTACTTATGCAAATAATCACAATAATGGATAAATACATAGAATTTTTGCATATGTATTTAAAAAATGACATTAAAAGTTAGAATGCAACATCATACTTCCTAATCTATCAATTGATTAATAACTGAAAGAAAAATCGAAGAACACATTAAATTTCATGAAAAAATTTGCACGACAATCCATGGGAAATTCCATTAAATAAAATAAAACTTCAAAATTGATTTAGAAATGTTGAGCCTTCAAACAAATAAATATGGTACGAAAATGTTCAATAAAGAAATTTCAACTGATGAAAATGACACCACAATAGATCTCATTTCAATCAGAATAATTGAAAGAAATATTTGAATGATTATAAAGAATATATATTAGAAGATATCAAATGTACATAGATAGCAAAATGTTTATTTGAAGTTTTTTAAAATTTTTTTAAGAAAATTCGATTGCATCTGAAAGTGATGGTGACATAACAGCCTTAATAACAGAATAATTAAATATTACTTTATAAATTTCAATAAAATTTCATAAGCTATAATAACATTATTATTCTGAATTATACATACAGAAATGAGTGAATTATAAATGAAGACTGTTAAAATAATAAAAATTGATTTCATAAAATATGTTAACTCTCTTTTGGGGTTATTATGGAAAACTTTTAATGAAGTTTTTTCATGTTAGTAACAAATTAGTATTCATAAATGGAACAATACATACTTTTACATAACATTTAAAGATTCATTAGTATATATATATATATATATATATATATATATATATATATATATATATATATATATATAACTGTAAAATATTATCATGATTATTATACAATTCAGATTTTGATTTACATTAAATAATACTATTAAGTTATGCACTTAATTATAGCACTTCATTTAAAATCAGTCAGTTAACTTCACAACTAAAATATAAATAGTTTACATACTTTTATAAGCATTTATACCCAAAAAATAATTTTCAATATGATATACAATAAAAAATGAATTAAGTGTTTATCTAATCATTTACAAAACGCTCCCCCATTATAAATTCATTTAAATAAATAACATATTTTCCTTGTGTGTGTCAGCTTTAAATCATTGACATACCACAATATGTGCATGTAAAACTGAAACTCCAAACATCTCGCAGAGCAATGCTTTTACATGACAGACACTGATGATATGGAATCACATCACAAAGCAAAAGTGATTGACAGCAGCGAGCAAATAAATGATTATTAACACACTGCCCAGTTTTTAAGTTTTCCAGCTTTACATCTCCTTTACAAATGCGACATGTCTCCCTTGCTGGGAGTGATTCAACATCTATTGGAATATCACTACCAAGAGCTAAATACAAACTTTCTACAGTCATTTGAAATTCTTTAAATAACCAATCAGCCATTAAAAGAAGAGACTGGCCTTGAGCTGGAGTTAATAAATCCACTTTATCTTGACTACTTTCAAATACTTTAGAAATATAATTCCTCATTATAATGGATTCTACTGCATACAGTTTTGCTTCCTGTAATAAAAAATAACTTTAGTAAATAAAATAAACATTGTATAAATAACTAAAGCAAATAAAATAAATGTATGCAAGAAACTGAATGTCTTGAAATTTTATGCAATTCTATGTACCTTGTCAACAGGGTTTTAAGAGATTCTAGTCACTGAGAAGGATTATTTAATCTATTACAAAATTATTAATTTAAATATGCATATTAAGGGAGTTAAGGAAATGTAATGATATGCATAAACTGGATACAACAGCAGAAGTTCTCAGGAAATTTGAAATGTTGCTCGTAATTTCAAAAGATTAAAATTACAAAATGGTACTATATAAAAAAGGATAAGTGGTAAAAAAAATAGTAGTGTTACATAATTCAATATGCTTGACGGAGTCCAATAATAACTTTCTAACATGTTTTTGAATAGTACGAAAGATGACTAGAATAAAGATTCAAGTTCCCTCATGATGGGAAGATGAAGAAATAAAAAAGCAAAATATGATATAATTTTTTGTATGTTATTCATATAAAATTCAAAAACAACTTCAAAAATTAACTATAATTTTAAAATATTGTTAACTTTTTCATAAAGAAGTTTTCTTTGTCACACTATTGTCATTTTTATACATCAGGATTAACTAGACAAAGACTAAAATTTAAAATGGGTTTACAAACATTTCAGGGATATGAGCAGAAATCATAGGTTGTTGAACTAAAAGCTATAAAATTACTACAGTAATGGCCTCTCAAAGGAGCTGTCTAAATAAAATGAAGCATAAATTCTGAAATCTTAGGTCTACTAGAGAGTTCTGTTTGTTTGTGCTAAAAAATTTTTTAACATGCTATTCATTATGCATACATTTTTATCTCCTTTTTTATCACAGACTATAAATAATGGCAATACAAATGAACAAAAATGAGAATGCGTTTTGAGCGAGACATGATCAATTATCCATGACTAATGTTAAGGGCCTGATTGGAGAATCTAGCAGACTTCTTAGTGCCCCTCTTCTGCTTCACAACAACAAACTTTGTATTCAATGTGACAAATGATTCTATTTGATTGACAACATAAAATAAACGTTCTATTAGATTTGGGGGCCCTTCTAATGTGGGGGCCTAGGGCAACTGCCCCATATACACTTACCATAGTCAGGCTCTGCTAATGATAAAATTTCATTTAACTACTGTATTTTGTACAAGTGTTAACAAAAAAGGAGCATCACAGAAAGATAAAGTAATTACATAAAATGATTGGTAAAAGTACAATTTCTGATAGAACATTTAGAAGTTTGCTTGAATAATTTCAAAAAGGTGATTTTAACTACTCACTTAAGGTGCCCATCTTTGACAATGATACCATTAAGGTAATGTTAGAGGTTATTTGCAATATTAGGAATAATTGTGAGATAAATAAATCCATCTTTGTTAGTGCTCAAGTCTAAGTTTTATGATGGTTAAAATAGTATGTAGAAATAACTAAGGTTACATGATAAGCATTATGATGATAATGTTCAAATTTGAATCTAAAACTGATGCAGTAGTAAAATTGGATTAATTTAAATATGGGAATCACAAAACAACTACTCAATTCCATCAATGAAAACGAAGGTATACAGACATGTTAATTCAATTTAAAGCATTCAACATTAATGTAAAATCCTAACATTTTTGGGTAAGAAAAGTAAGTATCAAAACCCTTTATTTACTCAAGTTAAAAATCAGCTCCTTATTAGTATTAGTAATAGGAAGGACAAAATGTAAATATAGATTAGTATCGAATATAAAATTTAGAAAATTAAAAATAGTCTTGATATGATTAATTATCAATATAACTGAATAATTCTTGACACAAATAAAGTCAATTTAAATTAATTACATTTCAGCAAAGCAAAATGTACAAGGAAAGTTCATAGGTACAAGAATGTGTATTAGGGTAGATCATAGGTTCCAAGAGTGGTCCGGGTGGATTCCCAGGGGTCCATAGGAGATGATATGGGACATGTAGACATGACATGTATATGTAGACATGAAAAGAAAACAGGGGTTCACAAATCATAAGTGGGGGTCCACAAAATATTTTCTGGTTTTCATAATAAAAAACAAAAATTTGGACTTGGATTTACCAATCAAGGTAGGCAGGCAGCATCATTCACTTTGCAGATACTCAAAAATATTCGAGACTCAGTTAAAATACAGAATTGAATAGAATAAGAGAGATAATAATACAAGTGTACTTGGTAAATTGAAATTAATGAAGCAAAATATTAGTCAGTGTGAATTCTCCCAGTTTCCGCACTTGTCATATATATACGTTTTGATGAGGATATTCAGACTTACAATCAACATTTAAATACCATGAACGATTACTTCAAAAATAGATTTGAAGATATTCTGACAATGGAAATATCACCATGGATCATAACCTTATTTGATGAAACGGGAGAGGCAAATGTGGTATTACAAGAGGAGCTACTTGAGCTCAGTGCCAACGAGGAACTGAATGTGAAAAAAGGCTTTCAAACATTTTGACTACAGGCAGAAATCCCTGAAAAAATATCCTGGTCTGTGGGAAATTGCAAGAAAATTTTTGATAACGTTTCCCTTGTTATATCTTGTTGAAAGAAGTTTTAACAAAAAAGGAGCAGATTAAACACCACAGAACGGGGAGATTTGAGATTATTTCTTGCAAAACTGAATCCAAATATTGATAATTTGCTGTCAATTCATCAAGTACATTAGTCTCATTAAAAGTATGACTATTTTTTATTGTAGATTTACATTTCAGAGTTCATTGTTGATTTTTTTGTCAAATGTTGATTGTTAGTAATAATAAATGTTTATAATTTTGTATAACCAAATGCATTATTTCAATAAATAGGACACAAAAAAATTTTGCAACTTTTTTAATCTTCTTTGCATGCCCAATTTAGGGTGATATTTTTTAGGAGCTTTAAAATACAATAGAAAAGTAGCATGCAGTGGGTCTATTGAAAATAGTAAAACTTTGAAAGCAGCCAATAAGAAAAAAAAGTGTGGGAACCCATGGTGTAGATGCTTTGCAAAAGAGATTGCTATGTATAAAGGAAATGATACCTACAATATAGATTTTAACACAAAAACAAAAGTTAAAATTTTTGACACATTTAATTAAAATAACTTAAAGAATTTCCAATTGCCAGTAATTCTTATATTGCTTTACTCTCCTAGACATTATTAAATTATTTAGTCTTGTCTGAGAATAAAAAAGCAAAAATTTTATTGAAAATTAAATTTAAAAAGAATTAAATTTAAAAAGAAAGAATGTAAAATATATGTTAAAGAGTATTTTCAAACTTAACTAATTTAATTGTAGATATATACATTTAAAAAGAAATTTATTTATGGATTAGATTTCTGCTTATTTGATAAGGATAGTATTAATATAAACAAATAACTGGAAAACACAATTCTATAAATATTTAAGTAATTCAATTAAAAACATTTAAATTCATGATGCTAAATGTTCAAAATAAAAAACAGGAACTAGCATTAATAAAATTAATAAATATATATAACATAAGCAAAATTTTTAATGATCAAGATATAATATGGAAACAAAATTCAGCAATAAATAAAATATGAACTAGTGAAACTTACCAAATTTTCTTTTTCTTGAGGTATTGAAGTTGCAAGACCAGACACATATGAATGTAAAATGAACCTGTGTACAAAGTGATAAAGTTATTTATTTTATGAAAAAAATATTACTATTAAGTTTAAGTTTTGTAACTAAAATGCATATTTCGCCCAAAAATGCTTAACTTGCAGAATTTTGATAAAATGTGTTTGTCTTTTTAATTAAAAACCTACATTATTAGATACACAAGCATTTCCAATTCTAAAGATATAAATATCTATCTTTTAAAGTCTATCTTTAAGTCAACTAAAACATTTAATTGCAATGAATGTATATCTAATGTAAATCATATTTAACTTGTACAAGCAAAAAAGTGTCTAAGCAGTATTATTCTTTTTTTAAGAAAACTGTAGCCAAATTCATTTCAAGAATTTTAGAGCTAAAATATTAAAAATGGAAAATAGCTTCACATTTTTTTTAATAAACATATTTTTTAGATGTGATAAATTTTAAAACTTGCTAGCAAACACTTTGTGACATTTATGCTTGCATATTATTAATACATTATAATAATGCACCAAAATTACTTAGAAAAATTCTATAAAAAATGATAAAAATTGAAAACATTTTTAAAAACTAGAAACTAACTTTAATAAGTTTTAAAAACATACTTTTTTTTAAGAGAAATGCAACAATAGTTAAGAAAAATTCAACTTTAAAAATCATAAAATATACCTCATGAAATAAAGTTCCAAAGTTGAACAATTTTCATATGTTGAGGGATCATTATTTATAAATGCTGTCAACCATTCTGGAAGTGACGTGCCACATGAGAGATTTATGCGCATAATTTCAAGATAATCAGTTTGTCTACTGATGGTACAATTTGAAGAAGGTAAAAACGAGAACTGAGGCTTCAATATAGTTTTTAACTTTGCATATATTTCCTCAAAAGGTCTGGTCACAAACATTGCAAACTAAAACAATTTTTTTATTTAAAAGAAAATTAATATAAGCCAAGAACACATAATTTAAAAAAAAATTAAGAAATCAGTTATACCTAGACAATGAAAATAGTTTCTCAAACTGTACAGATAATAAACATTTTAAATAATATAATAGCAATAATACGATCAATGAAATCTCTGGAGAATAATTATTACACAAAAATACATAAAAATAAAAATTCACAAAATTTTTTATGAATGTAAATGACGCAAACATTTTAATGTAACAAAAATTTTATGAATTGAAAAATATTAATTTTAAAGTTTATTAATATTTTATACTTACTTGTATTAAGACAACAGAATTTTTATGATGCTTCCATGTCAGAATATGACCATCAGAATTTAAACTATATTTGGAGTCAGCACTTTAGGATTTTTCAAAATTAAGTGATTAACCAGCATTTATTTATTTAGTGAATTGAAACCTAAAGATAAAGTCAATACTACTTGCTGAAATTTCTTATTATTTCGAGTAGGCATTTTGTGAAAAATTTAAATAAAAAATGAGAACAATACACTGTTGCCATTTGAGTCATTTCCCTAAGCATTGATTTAAAAATCCACTATCCAAAGGAAAAAAAACTTAGAATAAGTACGACAAAAATGTTAGTGAAAATTTGTAATGCTTTCATAACCAGCATAAAATTTAGATTCAATATTAGTCAAGTATTTAAAGAATTAGTTACTATACAAAATTGTACAGCTAACAAGTTTAACAGATTTACATATTCATATATTCCATTTATTGACAAAAGTGCCTTAAAACTTTAAAAAGATATTTTATGCTATCATTATAACATATATAGTATTATAAATTTGCATCAGGAATAGAATTCCAGACTTAAAATGTCATATATGAATTTTTGCTGAATAAATTTATTTGAAATTTTAATCACTTATAAATATAAATGATTCTAACATACCTAAAAATTGGTGTTTAATTCGTACAACTCTTCCTAAACTGCAATTTCACAGTGTATTAAATAAAGATGAATTACCCCTGAACTTAAGGCTTTTCACTTAGCATTATTATAAATAAACAATACTTCATCAAACATTATACTCAAAAGAAAATTATAAAAATAATTACTTATTAATCAGTAAAGATTCACAAAAATCATTTAAGAGTAAGCTCATTTGTAGTAACAAAGAAAAAGTGAATTTTTATATTTAATTTTATTGAACAAAATTAAGCGTAATGCCAATGGGTTATGGAAACATTCAGATTTAATAGCAAAAATTAAACAAATAGAGTAAAAAAAAAAGTACATACACTTTTCTTCTAAATTAAAGTTTTTTAAGACATAAATTAAGAAAACAAATACATAAACTAAATTTTTTACTTCATATATTTTGTTTAATATTACTTCATTTATATTCCTTTAAATAACTTCGTAAATACAAGAATTTTTTTTTTTTTTTTACTAAAACTGATGTTAGAGAATAGAAACAAAATATTTCTCAAACACAAAAATTTGTAAAATCTAAAAAAAAAAGTGATAACTCAATTACACATAATAAAATTACAAAGATCACAAAATGATAATATTAGTTCATAATTTGTAACAAGTAAACATTAAATGTAAAAATATATGTAAATAAGAAAGGAATCATAAATAAGAATAAGTTGTATGATATCACTTTTTTTAAATGAAACATAATTGCAATTCTATTTGGAAAACATAATTCCATATATAAACATAGCTTACTACATTCAAACAGAATACATTAGAAATTACTGACAGAATGTGATAATAAAAAAATAAATAAATAAATCTACAAATAAAAAAAATTGTGCTAAAATATTTAATTTCAGCTGACAGTGATGGAATTTAGAAATTAGTAATAAAATGAGTAGAATAACACAGTCAGTTTCATTATTTTTCACACACACCGACAAATGTATAAACTCACAAACTTATAACTTAAGTTATAAACTTCAATTACTGAAGTTTTTCAGTGCAAAATTTAGAAAATATCTCTCTAAAAACTCATTCTATTTATATTCATAAATATTTAGCTTAAATCTTTCCAATGTTAATTTCTCATTTAGTTAAGAATACTAATAATTTTTAATCACATTTTTTCCAAACTAAAAATATTATATCTTATGGCTTTTTATAATAGAAAAGAAATTACTTTTATGCAACTATTTATTAGTTGCATAAAGAGATATAACTAACAAAAGTTTAATAATTATAGAGATTGTGAAATCATTACTCAGCACTTCTATCAACACTTTTTTTAAAAAAAAAAGTTCTTAAAACTAACAAATAAAACATTTGTCTATCTCTAAAAACTATAATTGTTTTTATGGTTTATGTAAGATTATAAACAATAAAAACCTGTAAGAAATAAATATATACTGATTGTTTTAAAGTGAATGATACTAAAAATTTTACAAATATTTATGCTAATTATTTAGATAAATTTTTCCAATTGCAATAAAAAAAAGTACAGTTTAAATGATTATTTGAAAATTAAATAATATAGGCACTGTTTGAACATTTAAAACAATTTATAATGCTAGACAAATGGTATTTCACTTATGTCAAATTATTGTTATGTATCTTTTTTGTTTTTAAATGAGAATAATAAAACTAAAATAATATCAGAAACAAAGGATTAACCAAATGTAAGTAACCAAAACATCAAATAATTTAAAGCAATATTATTATGTTCATAAAATTTGGAAGTGCAAAAAATTGTCATGATACACAAATCTTAATATTGTAAAAAAATCATAATATAATAACTTCAGATTTAAAATCAATCAACAAATTTATATACCCCTCAGAAATAAACATCACAAATGAAATTACAGTTTAAATAATGAAAGAAATTATCACAAAAAGTATAATTTTACAAATTTAATACCTGAAAGATTTGCTTCCAGGTATTAAATTTGTAAGAATTTACTTTTTGTGATAATTTCTTTCACAAAAAGTTTTCGACTTTGTTTTTTGATAAATGTTATTAATTGACATTTAAATCATTGTATGCATACAAATATTACATTTGAGCTTAATGTCTTAAAATAAAAAAATGTGTTCAATGTGCCTTGAATTTTGACAAAGTAGAGAAAAAAAATTATTATTGTGTTAAATGAAGATACTATATTTTAAGATAGAATAACAAGAAATGTAATATGTACTTTAATGCAATAAAGTCAAAATGAAAAAAAATTGACTTCCACCACACAAAAAAGCATGTGGGGAAATCACACATTATGAAATTTGTTTTGTGATTATTAAAAGCTTATTCATACAATATATTAGTCCATTAAAGTTTATGAATTAATTAACATCTTTACATTGAATTTTTTTCACATAAAAAACCTGTTAAGGTTAGTAAAAAAAAAAAATAATAATAATAATTGGATGGCTGGGTAATTTTTTCATGATAATGCTAAAATTCATACATTGTTTGTATACAATAGCATCTTCCTAAACATCCCATTTTATATATTTTAAACATTAAGATAACTAATAATATACTCAATAAAGATAATCAATAGAAAAAATTTTGGCATCTTTTCCAAACTCAATAAATGTATAATTATAAGACAATTTACTCACTTGTAGAGGCTCTTTTTTTTCAAGGTGGTCATAATATGAAGTGGTGCTAAATATGTAAAGAAATTTAAAAATTAAGCAAAATGTAATCAAATGTATAACATTGTTTTATAAATTGATGTATTATGTAAACATGTTTTCAAAATATACTTAAATTAAAAGTTCCAAAATAAATCTGCAAAAGAAAAATTGCAATGAAATATTAAGAGCACTTAAACACATGCATGTAGAAATAATTTAAACATTTAATAATCTAAAAATAATTCATTTCAGTATACATTAAAATAAAGAAATTAGGTAAGTAAAATTTTGAAAATAATTATAATTTCAAATTAATTTTATTTTGTGCTAGTTTGTTTGTGTAACATAAATAACATGAAAGAAGTACACATAAAAACAGAGCCTACATACCTCAAAACTAATCCACATAAAAATCCGTTAGAGGATACTGCTAATCCTTGTATTGAATTATGCTTTAAGTCAAGATCAACAGATACTTTTTCATGTTGAAACTTAATTTCTAAAACAAAAAAGTCAAATTTCTTAAAACATAATTTTCTAATTCTGTTTAGTTAAAATAACCTTTGAATATCAGAACTTTAAAAAAAATTATTCAAATGATTGGTAGAAATGCATAATTTTAAATTTACTTAACAAAATTTAAACTATTTTAAATTGACTAAATAAAATGTATTGTCAAATTAAAACAAAAATTGATATTAGCACTAGACTCAGCAATTAACACATAACTATAATGTATATCAAAGATCAAGAAAATATATTCTTATTAATATAACATGTATGAAACTTGAATCATATAAATTACTGAAATTATGAGCAAATGTTTAAAGTATATAGAAATCATAGAGAATTATAATTAAATAGGCCATTGAGACTGAATATGGCCTATAGAAAAAAACTGAAGTAATTTTTAAAAAATTAGTGACATATGAGAAGGGAAAGGTAAACAATGTGTTTAAAAATTTAGATAATATTTAAGTTATATAAGAAAGTAAAGCTTTTAACTCATTAAAAGATTTTGACAAACTTTCTTTATTATGAATATCTGAAAACCTTTAATCATTCTCTAATTTATTTATAGTCATTAACAAATAACATAAATTAAAAAAATGCAATTTTTCTATTTTTTTTATAAATAAAAATAATTAAATTATCTTCCAACAAAATAATTAACTTCCAATATAACTTACTAACAAGTGAATAATAATGCAATATTTAACTGCAAATTTTTTTTTAATTGAAAAATGCTAAATTTTTTCAGAGCTAGATTAAATTTAGAGATAACATTAACAGAAATGAAAATTCACACAAAAGAAATACAACTATAAATTTAAAAAATATAAGCAAAGAAGATATTTGCAGATATTTTGTGAAGAAAATTTTCAAATAGTACATAATGAATTTATCTTTTAAAACCATACAATGTAACAAAGAAATTCCTAAACAAAATTACAAGACTACCTACAGTTAAATAGTTTTTAAAGTAGTTTAACTCTAGAGTGAATTCCTTTCTATCAATGTGTTTCATTATATTGAAATATTTTTCTAAATAAAAAAAATATAATTTTTGTCTCATTAAATTGCTTTGAACTAAGTAAATTATACTATGTAATAGTAATTAAAGTATGTAAGTTATTTGATAAATTTATATATTACTTAAATGAAAAAATATTCAATTTCAAAAATCCCTATTTACCATGATTTAACAAATATTACTGAAAAATACACAAAAAGTATTTTTGAGTATTTGTACTTCCAAAATTTGATGCATATTTTTCAAATAAAATATTAGTTAGAAAATTGATGCCCATTATCAGGAATATGAAAAATCCCTTAATGTATAACGGTCATAATATACCAACAAAAATATATAGCTGACAGATTCAGTTATTTGTTTTTCAGTAAAATTTAAAAAATTATAAAATAATTAGTACCACTTAACTAACCAAATCCAGAATTTCACAATAACATTTGAATATTCTGAATAAATGCAACTAATTAGTTAAATTAAATAAAATTGGGAGCAGAGGAGACAAGAATTTAGAATTTCTTCCATTCCATTGCCCTACAATAAAAAATATTTTTAGAAATTAAGCAAAATAAAAAAAATATTCATTCAAAAATGTTAAAACCAAATTTTATATAGTAAATACCAGATGTTTAAACTAGATAAACAATAAAATAGGATTCCTTAATATTGGTAATCAAATAGTGTGATTTTAATTTTTGAAAAAGAAACTTTTAACCCTGAGCCCTATTTAATAGCATAGTATCAAAATACCATTTAATGAAAATGAAGGGAACATTGCCTTCATTTTCATGATTGTTGGTTATGATTCAAAATTAAACTTCAGGTACTTAATTTATTGCTTAAATACTTCATTTCATACTATAATGATTATTATAATTTTATTGCAAGAATTTTACATTCAAAATAAATTTTTCAGAGAAAAAGTAGTTATAAGTAATATTATTAAATTAGTTATCTTTATTATGAAAGAAAGGGTTCTTGTTATATAAGAGTATGAACCTGTACAAATGTATAACTCAAATATCTTTAGAATATACTATTTAAGTATTTTTAGTAATTTACATTTATTTCATGGCCAATAAAAATATTTTTAAGATGTAGAAATTAAGTTCATTGATAACTTATAAATTATGTTCATAAATAACAAAAAAGTTATAACTTTAATGAGATTTAAAATTCTTTTTAATTAAAATTAAATAAAAAAATAGTTTTTAATTACAATTAAAATTTTAAAAAAATTCTTTATTAGTCTTTTTTGACTAATAATTGAATACATAAAACCTTAAAATTCATTCATAATTTTGAAGCCATTAAATATGTATGCCCTTTTTATTTACCTTAAAATAATTTATTTTACCTTCAAATTTTCAAGTACTTTTAAGATTGAAGTACATATGTAGGATAAGATAAAGAAAACCTATTCCATTCACTTAATTATAATTTTCTTCAATTTGTATTACTTCAAATTTCCCTTAATTACACAAAAACTACATATATAGAAAAACTACATTTTAAAAATATAAATGTATCTAAAGTGAAAAAATGTATATAGTTGAATAAAAAAGCACTAAAAGCATTACAAAAGCACTAAGAAATATTTATTAATAATGACAAAAAAAAATGATAAACCGGACATTTTTGACAAAATTATTAAATGTACTTAGGCATTCATTACGAAAGACAACTTGTCTAGCTTCATGTAATAAAAATTAAATCAAGTCATTCTTAACTGTTTTTATATCAATGCCTGAAGAAAACCCCATTCCAGATAAAAATCCTTCAATTTCAGAAGAAATAAATGAAAAACTTGATGCCAAATCTGAGACCAAGTCTCTAGACCCCACTAATTAATTTTTACAACAATTAAGCAAGTATTGTGAATTCATGTAACATGGCATTTTTTAAAAAGATGACAAGATAATTTTGCAAATCAATTTAGATTGTGAATTTTAGAAGTTGCACTTTTACTTTACCTATGAGAAAAAAAATTCCAGCATTTACCTTTAAATGAGATATTGTACCTAAAGATCTTAACTTTCCAGCATAATTGTAATTATCTATCTCAGTTACTGTGCAATTTCTAGAGTCAAAAATTCTTCTCAGTGGAAAAATATTCCTTTGATAATTATTACTTTTTATATGTTGGTTATCCTGGGGCCTGAGCAGCTACCAGGCTTGTTGGCAGGGGGTGGATCGCTGAATGTCCTGCAGGAATAGCAGGATAGTGTTAGGCGACCCATTGCCTAGGATTATTTAGAACTGCTGTAATAGTGTCTTAACAGAGCCTCTAGCTCCCTAGGGAACTTCTAGAGCTTTTTTGCCTTGCCCAGTAATTCAGGCAATGCTGGGTGAACTGTTGTATTATCTGAGCCTATTAATTGTTATCTTATGGCTGAAAAGACAAAAGAATTAACAAACCTTTCTGCATTTGTAGGTGAAGTTTTTGAAGTAAATTTTGATGAAAAAGACAAGGGAACCCAGAGGTAATATAGTGAAGGAGCAGCAATGAATCCCTCACAGGAGGTAGAAATGACATCTAAACCATCTTCTGATGATAGTCAAGAAGCTATTGCTAGCATGACTAACTATCTGACCAGAATCAAGCTTAAAAAGAGACTTTCTGGTGCCCAGAAGAAGAAGCTGGTGAAGGAACGCAAAATCCCCGAGGGGACTTGGGTTGAAAAACCCAAGGAACCAAAGGTGAGAAGCGTCCCGCCAAATGGATGGGCCAGGACAAAGCCGGAAAGGCTGCCAAGAGAGAAGGACCTGGGGGATTTACCTACAGGGCGGCTCTCACGGCGGTCAAAATAGCTGTGTTCATAGAGGGCCACCCAGAAAAACAGTTAACAGAGGAACAGGCCTCCGACCTGGAACTCTTGTTAACCGAGAAAATAGGAAGGAATGAAGATGGTTTTGCCCCAACCTTCCTAGCCTGTAAACTTGAGAATGGGGCACTTATTGTCAACTGTGCAGATCTGGGAAGCTCAAAGTAGCTGGAACAGATTGTCAGTGACATAAGCCCCTGGTAGGAACAAAAAACTCTTGGTGGGTGAGGCAAGGAAACTTGTTCGAACCACCAAGATAATTGCAAAACTGCTGAAAATCTGCAGTAAACTGGAGCCTAAAGAGGTCCTGAGGAAAATCGAGGCAAAAAAAAGTTGGTGGGGTCACTCCAACGGAGTGGAACGTTCTTAACATGAAGAACGATCTATCTGGACAGACCATCATTCTTAGTGTACCCGAACTAGATGATGTGACACTTGGTGCAAGGTGATATAAATTTCATATTAGACTTTACTAAGTGCAGGCAAAAGTGCTTGACAAACCCGCTCCTGCTGATGAGGGTGAAGGTAAGGCCAGGTGGGGATATACACCTGGCCCTAATTCAAGAACCCTGGCTGGTTAGGGGGAGAATCAGTGGCCTCAAAGGAACTAAAGGTAAGCTTATCTATTGTACCAATAATAACGCTAGAACTTGCATACTTTTACATAAAAACATTGAGGTTTTACCCCTCTCTGAATTTATCCTTAGGGACCTGACAGCTGTGAAAGTCAGACTCAACATATGGAGGAGGGAACAGAGATATTGTTTTTGGCTCTGTGTTTGCTCTCTTTTTGGCCCTATGAAGAGAAGGCTCCATCTGACCATTCTCTGCACAAGCTCATGAACTTTGCAGAGACAACAATTTACAGATAGTTCTAGGACTAGACTGTAATGCTCACCATATTGTCTAGGGAAGCACGGACACAAATAAAAGAGGTGAGTGCTTTTTAGAATTCATTCTAAACTACAGATTAGATATTCTAAATGAGGGCAATGAACTAGCTTTCATTATTTCCAATTGATCTGAAGTAAATGACAATACTATAGCGACAACGCTAATTAGCAAAAATAACAAAAATTGGAAAGTAGATAGCAGACCTTCTGGTTCAGACCATCCAAACATCCATTTTGAAATTCACTCTAATGTGTGTCTGGATCGCATGTTCAGAGACCCAGTTAGGACAGACTGGAAGAAATTCCAGGAGGATTTGATTGGGTTGGTTGAGCTCGGGAACAGACTTATTAGAGATAACTACAATCTAGAAGTTACAGCAGATCTTTTGCACAGTAGTATTCTAGATTCTTATCATAACAATAGCTCTAATTGACCTAGGAAAGCTAAACTCCAATGTTCTTAGTGGAATAACTCTCTAGAAGAAAGGGTAAATGTTAGGTAACTTTTTAATAAAGCTAAGAAAAATGGTGGATGGAAAAACTATTAAACAGCCCTCACTAATTATAAAAAACTTGTAAGGAAAAGCAAAATTAACTCCTGCAGGAAGTTCTGTGAAGAGATAGATTCTATCTCTGAAGGAGCTAGACTCCAAAAACTCCTAAAAAGGGATGAACTTATTTTGGTTGGCACCTTAAAGGATGAGGAGGGTAATTTTGCTGCTTCTGGGAAAGAGGTTATGGAAATTATGACCAAAACAGATGCTAGAGATATTTATAGCAACGAAGGGGAGAACTGCATTGGTTCTTTGCAAAGAGTCAATAGCGCTCAATGAACCATCGCGTTAAAAATATCATTAACTACAACAATGTTAAATCGGAAATCTCTGCCTTGAAACTTCTAAAAAGCCCAGGGCCTGATGAAATTATGCCCATCATGATCCAGAAGGTAGAGAAGGTTATCATACCAGTGCTAACTAGAATTTACAGAGCTAGCCTAGCACTGGGTTACATACCAAAGTAATGGCAGAAGACCAGGATTGTTTTCATTCTTAAACCTGGCAAGGACACCTATGACCAGACAATGCCTTACAGACCTATCAGTCTTTCTTCATTCTTTTTTAAAATTATGGAGAAAATCATTGAATGGCATATTAGAGATTACTTGGGTAGTAACATTCCCTTGCATGCTCTTCAATTTGCCTACCAATCAGGCAAAGCTACTGAAACTGCTTTACATCATCTAGTTTCTAAGATTGAAACTACTCTGGATCAAAAAGAAATTGCCTTGGCAACTTTCCTTGATATCCAAGGTATCTTTGATAACACTTCCCATCTATCCATCCTCAATGCACTCAAAGAGGCAGGGATTAATCAGATCCTGTGTACTTGGATTGAGGCCTTGATTTCAGATAGATGTATACAAATGAGCATCTTCGGTGAATCATTTGAAAAAAAGACTACTAGAGGTTGTCCTCAAGGAGGTGTTTTTCTCACCATAATTTTGGAACCTAGTTGTAAATAGCCTTATAAAATATCTAAATGATAGGGGCCACTATACACAAGAATATGCTGATGACATTGTCATCCTTATCCTTGGTAAAGATTTTGACATAACTTGTCATTTCATGCAGGATGCTCTAAGTTATGTAGGTCAATGGTGCATGGATAGGGACCTGATGGTTTATCCTCAGAAAACCTACATTGTACCTTTTACAAGCAAAAGGAAACGGGAGGGTTTTTTGATACCAAGACTTTTTGATATTGAAATCAATGTGGCTTCAGAGGTGAAGTATCTGAGCATTTATTTAGACCAAAAACTCACCTGGGATAAGCATATTGATGATAAAATTAACTGAGCAAAGAAAAGAATTATGATTTGCAGGCGAATGCTTGGAAAAACTGGGGTTTACATCCAAAACTGATGTTTTAGATATACACAGCTATTATCAGGCCCATTTTCACATATGCCTGTGTGATCTGGTGGCGTAAGGTGGAACAGAAGATTGTGATTGACAGACTAGGAGCTCTACAAAGACTGGCCTGTCTCTGCATCACAGGAGCAATGTTCACAGTGCCAACCAGAGCATTGGAAGTTATGTTGGATTTGACTCCCTTAGACATCTTCATCTGCAGTACTGCCAGAATGACTGCATACAGAATGAAGTTACAAAACCAATGGTATGACCAGCCTGTTGCCAAAGGGCACAGGGGTTTTACCGAGAAAATTCAAGATCCTACTTTCCTGATGCCCACGGACATCATGGAAAAGTCATACATGTTTGAAAGGACATTTGAAATAGTTTTTCCAACTAGAGACGAATTGAACAACAATATGTTTGAAACTAAAACAGGAGATTTAATCTGGTACACAGATAGATCACTGAAAAATAGCCTCTCAGGACTAGGAGTATGTTGCGTGTCACCAAGAAACAGCCTATATGTTAGCCTTGGGCGATATGCTATGGTCTTCCAGGCAGAAGTTTTGGCCATTATCCTCTGTCTGCGACTAAATAAAAGAAAGGACTACCACGGTAAGCGGATTATCATTTTTAGTGACAGCCAAAGTGCTCAATTCTTTTGAAATCAAATCTAAAATGATTTTGAATGCAGAAACCTTCTTACAGAACTAGCAACTAGAAACAAGGTGACCCTTATATGGGTGCCAGGGCACAAAGGTATCAAAGGTAATAAAAGGGCTGATGAACTTGCAAAACAAGGATCATCTTTTGTTCCCATCGGTACAGAATCTTTTTGTGGGATCAATTTGAAGACCACAAAAACCAATGTTCTTAGATGGGAAAAACAGAAGATGTATGAAGCTTGGCTCAACAGTCCTGGTCAAACCCACGCTAAAAGTATGATCTGACGAGGATTGCCTCTGAAATTCTAAGATGCTCTTGGCAGAAGATACGTTTAATCGTAGGCTTCATAACTAACTGGGCACTATTATTTCAGAGAACACTTCTATAAAATGGGACTGTTTCAGCAAGACCCTATTTGCAGAAAATGTCATATGCAAGAGGAAATAGCCAAGCATATCATTTACAAATGTGATGCCCTTTCTTCCCTAGATTAACTACTTTAGGCATCATCCATACTAGAGAGTTACACCTAGACGCCATTAAAGGGTTATCGGACTTTATTAAAAAAGTGGGTGACCCAAGCACAACTGGAACTAGGAAACATTGGTTTGGAATTAACAGTACAAAATGCTGATAAAAGCAGAGGTGCCCAATGACATACAAAGCAACTTAAAGAAAAAGAAATGTTGCTTATAAACTTTCTAAAATTTTCCAAAATCCTTTTAAAGTAAAATAAACTCATTTTTGCAATAAATAAAATTTCCACTTTGCACCAAATTTTAGAAATATTTATCCATTCATTTTATATAAAATCATAAAATAACTGTTTTATTAAGCTACCCAATTTTCGATGGCATGTCATAGTTCTTATGAGGTAAAAATTCAAAAAAAACAAACTTCAAGTTAAAAATATAAGAAAACGACTTAAGAAAAATAAGAATAAGAATAAGAATATTTTTAAAAATTTCAATGTGTACTAGTAAAAGAGTACAAAAGTTGGTTGGGTTTTGTGGAGCAAGGTCCAAAAAAAGAAAAGCTGCACAAAAACTAAAATTTCTATTGCGAAAACTAACTTTCCCAAAACCAGAGCAACATTAAAATATTAAAACAAAAAAGTTTGTATATGATGTAACTGAAAGCTCTATACTCATAAAAATAAATAAATATATACAATTACAAAAAATATAAATTAAATAAAATGTAAGAAACCTATTGTTCTTAAAAAGCAAATAGGTTTCTGTGGGATGGATCCCTCAATAAATCCAACAAAGTTAAAATGTCAGTTTTAAAAAAATGTAAACGTAAATAAATAGAATCAAGAAATAATATTATATACAATGTACTGCAAAAGGTTCATCATCATATGTTTCACACCATGGATTTAATTCCCTCAATAACAAATATCTGTGAATGAAACGTGAATATCCAAATCGAATGCGAGTCAAACAGACATCAGCATTTCATAATAGTAAAACCGATAAAGGAGTATTCGATGGAAATAAGGTATGGAGCTTGTTGCATATTTACAGGGTTCATGATTCCTCCCATAAAATATATATTAATTTTTTAACATTTTTTTATCACATCAAACAAAGGAACAGATGGCAAAAGTAGTCTGGATGCAGCTTTACCAGCTGCATCAGCCTTTTCATTGCCATTGAGACCTACATGACTAGATATCCAACAGAACAATATTTTGTAACTCTCGCCAGAAAGGCAAATCAATTTTTTAAAAATTCTAGACACAACTTATCAACATGCGAAATTAATGTGTGTGTTCCAAAATGCTTCCAAAACACTTAAACTGTTGTACACACAATATTTATAAGACTCACTTTAATTCGCCTGCTGCAGAGCATAAAATATTGCTGTTGCTTCAGCAACGAAGATGGACTTAGAGCAGTCTACATATTCTGCATTTTTAGAATCATCAGTGAATATTGATGTGTACAAAGTATACTGACAGTGATGGGATAAATATAGCTTTAAATATAGCTTTTGAAAAACGGCAGTAGTTGTGTCTGTTTTTCTGTAGTTATTAAAAGGATTAATTATATTGATATGTGGATCATACCAAGGTGGTTGTGATAAAAAATCCCTTTTAACAAAACAGATGTCATGTAGGTCAGAGAGATACAGATAGGTTTATTTCTTGTGAGAAAAGCTGCAATGGTGCACAAATGAGCATAGTATGATCTTTTAAGAGTAAGAATTAAGATCATAGTGATGATGGCTAGACCTAGTCTTACAATAGTAATTGAGAGGCAACTGCATACACAAAGCAGGTCTAAAAGCAACTGTTGGCATATTGCATAGAGACTATGGATGGCTAATGTGTGAAATGAACCTGAATATATTTTCAGCACAGAGTGATGGACAGTGTCCAGTCTGCATAAAACAGAAGACCTAGATGATCTAGAAACAATACAACCATAGTCAAGGCGAGATAAAATAAGTGATTGCTTAACTCGCAGGAGTGATGTGGGATCAGCCACCCTAGATGTATTTGAAAACACCTTGAGGATATTAAGCAATCAATCAAACCTCTTCCGCAGATGAAAACATGAGAAAGAAAGGTTAAACTTCGATCAAACATCATTCCAAGGAATTTTACCTGATTGACTACTAATATAGGTGTATTGTTAATAAGAATTACAGGATCATTGGGAAGATTAGTCTTTCTAAAGAAATGGACAGAACTGCGCTTGCTAGGCGATAGTGTATGGCCCATCTCAACACACAATGAACAAGTTTGTTGACAGGTGTTTGTAGTTGTCTTTTAATTAAATGCATGTTTCACACTTCACAGGATATTTGTTATCAGCATACAAGGTACCAAGCACAGAACCTGGAAGCTGATGAAATATGCAACTTGCTCATGGTGTGCTCATGATTAACAAGTATGCCACTTAAAATACTACCCTGAAGAACACCTTCAGGGTAGTATTACCAATACAAACTTTAAAACCAATGGAGTATACAAAGTTCTTTATAAATATTGGTAAATAATTCTGAAAGCCAAAATCATACATCCTACAGAGAATCCCATAACGCTATGTTTAGTTGTAAGTCTTCTCTGTATCAAAGAAAATGGAAACTAGGTGATTCTTCCACATAAAAGCACTGCAGATTTGTGTTTCCAAATAAGTAATATTACCAAGAATAGACCTTACCTTACGGAAGGCACTCTGATTAATATATGTCTAAGCCATGTGAGACAGGTATTGACCATATGTTCAAGAGTCTTACACAAGCAATTCATAAAAGCTATTGGTTGATAATTCAGTGGATCTAAAGGATCTTTGACCCATTTCAAGGAAATACAAAAAAGAAAAATTCCAGAAACATAAAATGAAATTATTTATTGTGTTACAACCCTCATATGAGAATTTAGAATTGTAGCAATAAAAAGAGAAGATAAATTTAATATGAAAATATTGTATTCTTAAAAAGCATTCTTTAAACAAAATGGTTAAATGGAACAAAGAATTGTATAAAAAAAAACATTTTAGTTGTAAGTTTCTTGGAGATACAAAATTTATAAAATCAAACAAAAGATCCAGTGAACAAAACACTATCATTTTTTACTAACAAATAATAAAAGGTATAAAATAATTTTTCCTATGAAAAATTTCATTATTTTAATTCCCATAATATATTTGCCTATAAATTTGTAGTTTCTTGAAAGAAATTTCCATACTTAAATAAAATGCCATTCATATTTTGAAAATGAATACATTAAGTTCATATACAATAAAAATGCAACATATATGTATTAGCATAATAATTATAAAATTACCTTCATTTCCTAATGAAACTTTAATTTCTATAATAAGGCCTTCCATTGTTCCAATAAGCACTCGATATTGTGGCATAGTACTATCAAGAACAGTCATCCCTATAAATATTACGTAAATGAATATAGACATTTTTAGTCACTTGCAATATTTCTACTGTAATTTTAAAATAATTTGTAAAATTTATTTTATAATCATTTTAATGAAAAAACAAAATAACTTTTACTTATAAATTAATATATAATACAGTAGGTTGAACAGAGTGCTTTGCTTCTTGAATGTCATAGTCCTTGTTTTTGAATTTTTGGTACCAGACCTTCAAAGTCATATAATAAAATTGTGGAAGCTAAAGATGTACACAGGATTCAATGACAGTCTGATGCTACATAATAACTTGAAAGTAAAGGATGGTTCAAATCTGTTAGTGTGATGATTCCATTTCAGGCAACTTGTACTTAATGATTACAATATATTTTTACAGATCTCACAACAGTGTTCTAAAACAAATATTCCTTTAAATACCAAATATCCTCTAACAAAATATAATCAAAACATGGCAACATGAACAGTTTGCACAAATGATATTAGTGGTGAAATATAAATTTTTGTTACAATCCGATACATATATATACATATATATATACATATATATACATATATATATATATATACATATATATATATATATATACATATATATACATATATATATATACATATATATACATATATATATATATATATATACATATATATATATACATATATATATATATATATATATACATATATATATATATATATATATATATATATATATATATATATATATATATATATATATATATATATATATATATATATATATATATATATATATATATATATATATATATATATATATATATATATATATATATATATATATATATATATACATATGATTTTCAAAACAAAATATAATTATGTAAATTTTCATTTCTTTGTAAAATTACAAAAAAAAAAAAAAAAAAAAACTGAAGTTCAGTTTTTTTTTAAATCAGTAATAACAATATACTAATGAAAAACTAGCTAAAATATTCAATAATAATATTTAAAACATTATACATAAAAAAAATTCAGTATTAATAAACAAAAGTAACTGATTATGTAAATTTGAAATACCTCGAACAGGAAGTCTATGGAGTCCATATGAATGTCCAACATTTTTTATTACAATAGATGAATCTAGCTGAACTATTTCACATCCTACAAGAGCATGCATTTTTGCAGCAATAATAACATATTTTTTCAATGCAATCTATAAAGAAATTTGTAAGTTACTTTATACATAATTTTTTTTTTCAAAAAATCACTATTTTTCACAATTAGTTTAATTAAGTTTGCTTAATGTGTTGATAGCTTGATAAATATTAGTATGTAAAAAATTAGCCATTAAAGTGTACATTAAAATGAAAAAAGTTACTTTTTATAAAAATTTATGAATTTAAAACTAGATTAATTAGAAAATATTACTTTTAAAACAGATATGTGATCTATGGCTAAGTAATCTTCTTCATCCCATACTTTACACATCTGTTTCAATACTACTTTTGGTTCTTGATTGTCATCAAAGCGAATGCTTACAGGTAAAAAGGCTAACACACCTTTAGAACTACCACACATCATAAAACCTAAGAATAAAATCAATAAAATTTTTACTGAACATTTTTACTGAAAGGATTATTTAAAATTATCAAATTATTCATATTTAATTTCTTTACAAATTTTAAGGTAATTTGGTTTGTTTGAAGCTTACAATTTCTTTTTCTCCAATATGCTGACCAGGACCTAAATTTTAAAGAAGCATTTTCCCTGTTAAGCACACACATGTATATGAATGCAGAAGTGATGGAAATTTGACAATTTTTAAAATATTTCAACTTACTATGATTACAAGAGAGTTTAAATCCTAGCTTAACCAAAGCTCCCTTATGTTCACTAAAGGCAGATAAGGCATGTTAAGTGAATTGTGGTCCCAAGTGAAATGATACCTCTTGGAATGGCAGGTCAAATGTTGGAGAGTCTTTTGTTTTAATCCTTTATTATGAAGACTCCCACCTTTCCCCAATACTTTCCAACTATATGCTAGAGCCCAAATCAGAGCTAGGTGTAGGGAAATATGCCAAAACATATAAACAGAATGTTCACATGTATTTATTTTTTGAAAATAGAATTGATTTCACTTTCTTATTATATTTTCCTTCAAATTTCTTTATTAACAATGCATCATCATCAACACTGGAACAATAGCCCAATATGGACCCTGGCCCTCTTCTGAAGTCTCCCATTGCACCCTATTTCCAGTAATGGATCTCCAGTTCCTTATTTTTTGTTTCAAAGAATTCTTATCCAAGCTCTCCCTCTACCTTTTTTAAGTCTCTTCTGCTAGTTCTTATACAGAAAAGAATTCTATTAAAGACTTTAATAGAATTCTTTTCTGTATAATTTTCTCTTTTAATTAATTTTATTTGCTCTTTTAGCACTCATTCTCATAAAGTAACCTCCCCACCTCATTGTATTCAGAGTTTTGTGTACTTAATTCATCATCTTTATAGATTTTAGATTTCAAAGTAACATTTTTCCCTACAGATATTATTTTATAAAGCATTAGCAAAATTATTCTAGAACCTTCCTTACAAAAATCACCATGAAAAATGATGTTACTAACACAGTGTGACAATTTTGATTATTGTCTTTATTAGATGAAATTTTAAGAAGCCTTCAACGGAAAGATCAATGATCTTTGGCAATAATCCTTTTTCTAATTTTAAACTTAATCATTTTGATTGTTAATCTCAGAACCCAAATATGTGAAATTTTTTAGCAATTCAAACTTAAAAGAGCCACTAAAAATACATAAACACCCACCTGTATTTATAGAAACCTTTAAATATTTACTTGGAAGTATTAATTTCAAAAAGGTAAAATAATTAGAAATAAATCAACAGTAATAATCATGTGTGTGCGTGTATAAGTGAAGACCGAAATATATTTTCAATTTTAATCACAGTATAAAACAAATTCTTAAAAAGAATTTAAAAATATCTTTTTACTTTTTTATAATAAATTAAAAAAATTGTTTATAATTTTTTAGGAAAAAGTTCACTTTACAAGAGTTTTGATTTTCACTATTAAATTTTTTAGTCTATTTAAATGAACATACAAACTTACATGTCAGTATATTTAATACTTTATATATATATATATATATATATATATATATATATATATATATATATATATATATATATATATATATTACATCCCTTAATGTATGTTTTTGTGAGTGTGAATACAAATATTTAATTAAGTAATCCTGGTTATTCTTATGAATTCCCTTCTAAATTGTTAATCATAAGATGTGCTTATCACCTTGAAAACATTATTAAAATTAATAATTGGAGAAAAACAGTTGTGTTTAAGAGGAAATTAATGTCAGCATATTCAATGGAAATTAATATTTTTACTCTCACCACCGGATTGACTTGTTTGTTGCCAACATAGTGCTGTTATTAATCCTAAACCAGTATCCCATTCATGAGCTACAGAAACACTGCAAAGAAAATACCTTGTTAATATAGTTGAAAAATTATAAGAACATTTAGAGTTATTCTGCAACATTTAGAAAAAATTATAATAATTCAAAGTTCCTTATTGAAATTAATTCCATAAGGATTTATATTCATTTTGCTATAATTTATTTTATACACTTTATTTTAAGCATTTCTGAAAAAAAAAGTAACATTCAGAAAATTTTGGTTTCAGATATTTATAATGTCAAGAAAACTTACATTTATGCATATACTAATACTTATTTACAAATATTCATTTTTCAAATTTCTTTTAGAGCTGTACTACATAAAACTGAATGCTTTCAGATTTTCATGATTAGAACATATGAAAATCTTCCATAAAAAAATACATTCAGATTTGTGACAAATAAAAAAGATTAAATTAAAATAAATTTTTGTTTACTGACATATAACCTTAGTTAATTTATGTTAGATCAAAATCGTTTTAAATGGATAGACAAAGACCTCAGCATAACCCAAGTGATAAAAACATTTTTCAATAAGAAAGGCCCTCCTAAATTAGGTTCTCTATCCTTCTTTAAATACTATTTTTTCATTTATGATTATATTCTTGAAACTTATATCCATTCATTGTACAAACTTATAGTGACCTTAAATGATGCAAATGTAAACAAGAGAAAAAAATTGGAATTAAAAACTGGTTAAATGCAAATTAGCAATTCAATCTATAGTAAGGTTCACTAATTAGAAAGCTGTATGTATCAAGAACACTATCATAATATTCCTGGATATTTTTATATTTTCGGTGTACAGAAATAAGTACGAAATTACATCAAAGGGTCATAGTATTAAAAATTAATTTGTTTTTTATGCTCCTTTAATATATGATGTGAAAAACAAAGTGCCTTATTACTTTCAGTTTGTTAAATTTATTTTTCTCATAAATAACAAGCAAACGTTAAAAAAAAAGTTTTTTAAATAATTCATTATGTAGAATAATTGTTGAAAAGGAATTTAATAATTTTATAATAAATTAGTTTTCTTTTTGAGATTTAAAAATAGTTTTACTTTATTATAAAATGCTCCTTTTCAAATATTTTTCTTTTACTTTATAGCAAAACATAAAAAAAATATTAAAATGTAAGAAATTGGAATTTGCCAAGCAAATAAATTTAAAAACAATTGAAATAGATAATTTTATATTTACATAAAACACATTAATAACAACAAAATTAAATGAAATAGAAACAATAATTAAATATAATTATATGCTATATAATTATTCATATTTTGTTATAATTATTCATATTATATTATTCAAATTCATATTCCATATAACTATTCATATTATCACATTAAATGTAAATTAATATTTAAAGTATGCTAAGATTACATTAAATATAAATTTTACATTCTTCCATCATTAGGTGAAACCCTCCAAAACTGTATATGTCCACTCTTCATAGCTACAATTAGATAGCAGTACTCATAACTGTCACTTGTACCAAACATGCCAGTCCATATGATTTCTGCAATGTAACATTGATAAATTGTATGAATAATAAAATTTTATACTATTATTTCATAAAACATACTTTCTATTAGATGACTGAAATAAATATTTAAAATGCATTTCCATTATAAGTATTTGTGTCATTCTTATAATTTCCAGTGTAAACTTTTTTAAAAGAATTATATTGTAATCAGAAAGACAGCATTTTAAGAAAAAAATTCAATATTTTATGGATTTTTCTGATTCTTTTGTGTAACAAAAATTCCAGTTAATATCATTAGTTAAAGTAATAAAACGTCCAATTAATACTTAAATGTTAGAATGCTTGTGTCATCATAAAATGTATATGCTATTGAATTTTACTTACAATTCACTAACATTAAAAATTTTTATGAAATTTGATTTATCATATTTAAATTTATCTACCAAGTTAACATTTTCTTTTACAGGCAAATATATATATATATATATATATATATATATATATATATATATATATATATATATATATATATATATATATATATATATAGCATTGTTTTAATTGTTTATTTTAACACTTAAAGTACAAACTGCCCACTGTCAAATTGAATAAATTTGAACAATTGTAACAAAATAGTTATATATATATATATATATAGTTAGAAAACATCTCAAAAAATTGCAGAAACAGTTAACATTAAAACTGTTAAAAAAAAAAAAAAAAAAAATGCAACAATTACATACCTGTACGAAATAATTAAATCGATAAACAAACAAAGTTTAAACTTTACTCTGAATTAAAGATTTCAGCATAACACAAATTAAGATTTATTAAAGGAAGTATATTTTGCTTAAATCATGTACAGACCTTTGCATCAAGAATAGCAAAAAATGAAAATATTTTTTACCAAAACTTAATATTTTACACTCTAAACTACATGAAATATTATTTTTTACCTTATTTTCTTTAATTATAATTCTTTCTTCATTTTAGTAATAAAAAAACCATAACATTTCAAATTCCTTTTTGTAGTAGACAGGAATCGCATAAAAGAAATACAAAGAAATTTCAAAAATATTTATAAAAATTACTTTCTTTGCAATATATTAGGAGAATAAATTATATGATGCAGAGCGATCACATACGAAAAAATTGCATACTTGGAAAATAATTTCAAAATAGTGTTTTCAAAAAAAATTAATTTACACATGGAAACTTTTTAAAAAAAAATAATTTCTTTATTTTCATATCTTCAAACTCATTATAAAATTAATCCTTAACCACTTCTAATAAATATATAAAAATAAAGATTTTATTACAACATGAAATCTCTATACAAAAATTGTGCATGTGTAAAAAATTCTAAACATGGAATGAATGCTGTTAACACTTCAAATAAAACTACTAAACATGCCTTATCAGAAGATTAACAATAACTGAATGTAGAGCATGAAAAAGGAATAAAGCCCTAATACTTTTTTCAGTTGAAATATGCTTAGATAGAAAACCTTATTATGTTATTACATTGCTGTAACTATTGAAAAATCATACAGTATACAAAAAAATTGTGCAAATAAATGCAACAAAAAATTAAATAATTTGCACAAAAACTGATTTGACAGTATACAAGATAGGAGAAATTTCAAAACAAAAATTACCCATTGGAGCCATTCTATAAATTTCTGCCATTAATTTCTCGTGATTTAAATTTTCTGAAATATTAAAATTACTTAAATTACGAGAATCAACTTCAAAATCTTCATCTTTTTCATCTTCACAATCTTCATCTGAATCATCTGTGAATTTTTTTTGATTTCTTGCCTGACGCTTGGGTAATTTATTTTCTTTGAATTTTCTTCTTCTTTTACGTGCACCTGTAGTATCTTCAAATTCATTTGGAATAGAGCCCTTGGTCATATTTTCTTCTTTCAGAATTTCAGTTATGTCACAAATGGATTTCCATTCTTTGTCAATCTCTTCATAAATAATGAGCCTATGATCCATAGTCAAGACTGCTAATAAACATCTAAAAATAAACTTTTTTATCATAAATGGCAATTTTTACATAAATATCAAAGAAAGAAAAATATACATAAGCAAAATGAAACACAATTTAGAAAAAAAAATCAAAACCAGAAATAAAAGAGATATGTTAAAAAAAATAATTCTACTATATTACTTCAAATGTAATTTTAAAAAAATTTTCTTTTTCCCTCACAATATAGAAATATTTTTAGAAGGTAAGTTTTTGTAAAAAAAAAAAATATATATATATATAGCAATCTTAATTTAAAGTAGTCATTTTTAAAATTACAATTTTGGAATGTATGTATCAATTTTAGAACCCTCACTTTCTGAAAGAGAAATAATTAAAAATTTAAAACATTAATATGCAAAGGTTTTATAGGATAAAAAATAAATTAATATGTTTAATTTTTTTTTTTTTTTTTTTTTTTTTTTTTGCATACTCCTTAATATTTTTATTTTTTAAACATACATTATGGAAATGTGATTACAATTATACAATTAAAAATAAGTTTCTAACATTGAATTCATAATTATCAGTTACTTTTTCTGTATTTTTATATTATAAAATTGTTTCAATTAAAAAAAAAATTAGATAAGTTTCATTTTAATATGTTAATTTGATGAGCAGGAAAATTTTTTTGTATTTTATTTATTAGAATTTTTTTTTAATTGAAACTATAAAGCAATTTATGATGAGTAAACAATGTACATCAAATAATTTTCCAATTATGTGCTAAATGTATTTTAGTTGGAATTTAATGGAAATATTTTAATGTTATTTATGTTGCACAATTAATACGAATACATATTTTACAGCTAAATACATAAAAAAGATATTTGGACAGATAAAAACATCAACAAAAGAAATTTGCAACTAAAACTAAAGAAAATATCTCAAAATATTTAATTTTTTTCTTTTGTAATTTTTAGATGCATTGCAATAATATTAATTTCCCTAAATTCATGCTTTTGTACACATCAAATGATAGCAAAAAGGAAAAAGAAAGGTCTTGAAACAGCATCAAGCATGTAATTTCAAATTTCAAATAAAATGTATGCAACATAATATGAATCTCCAAACAAAAACATATCTAGTATTTAGTGCTATCATCTAGTATTTAGTAAAAAAAAAAAGTAATGCAAGAGTCAATTCAACAAGGACCTTGAGATCAATTACAAAAGAACAGACAAGCAATGGATAGTTTTAGAAATAGAATAGCCAACTTGGTTCGCTTACTATTCTACTACCATTATTTGCACAAGATGCTTGATTCAACAGGGACTAATAGTTTAAAGTGTATTCCAGAGTACAACATCCATATCTAAGATGAAAACAAACCTTTAGTTATTGAACTAAATGTAAGATTTGCCACTTGGTGGAAAAATATCGAGACCTTTGAAGGAAAAACACATCTAATATATAATACCCAGTAACATAATAACAAATTCAATAATTTACTAATGTTTTATCAAACTCATCAGAAATTATTCTTTTCAAACCTCAATTTCAAATTTAAAAAAAAGTAAAATAAATTTTCATAAAGTTTATTTATTTATTTATTTATTTTTTAAGAAATTATGTTGTTTAAGCAATGACAACAATTATGTTTTATCATACTCTACAAAATAAAGTGTGGTAAAATATTCTTGTAAGAATGATTATGTTCTTTGCAATACAGTAAATTCAACTAGGATCAAACCCATAATTCCTATTATGACATTAAATAGACAAGTAAACAAGAAATATTTAGAAGATATAAACATCCAATAGAATGATAATGACAAAATTATTCTTTTATATGTTTTATGTTATTTTTAATATTTAATAATAGAATATTAACTGAATAATATTTTCATTAATATAAATTACACTATAACAATATAACAAAAGAAATATATAAATATAAAAACAGTACCCTAAGAATATTAAGCAATATCACAAAAAAAGATCCTTAAAATGAAGCTTTATCTTACTACATTAAAAAGAAAATTAAAGAGGCATTTCTAAAAAATTTTTGAGTAATTTTATTACTTCGTTTTTTCAGGAATACTAAATAATTAAAAAATTATTAACTTATATAATGTGGGGAAAAATAAATTCTTATTTTTACCCACCACATGATTGCAATTTCCAACTTTCTCATCAACTAAGATGAAGCAATTTTTTATAATTTTAGATGGCTAATTCTTAATCATCTTCTTTATTTTTCCTATAACAGCTAGGCTTCATGACAAAATAGTAGAAGATTAATTTTTCAAAACATTTAAAAAAAAATATGATAAAATATATATATCTATATAAAAAAAATGTTGCAACTGTAAAAGAAATGCTGTGTGTTAGAGCTTGATAAATAACATTTATTTTAATATAATTTTTCATACACGTAAAATTTATATATAATCTTTTCTTACACATGAAATTTCATTTTAATTAATACATCCTTAGCACACAATTTTAGAAAAATATCCTATGTAGTGCTACCAAGCAGGGTTCAGCAAGCTAGGCAATAAAGCTAAATTAATAAAGTGAATATCACTAGATTAAACAGTGCTTTTGCAGTACCACACACACATCTTTAAAAAAATTATATGTAGTACTACTGAGTAGCTAATATGCAGATAAGCTGAGATGGGTGGATGCAGTCGAAGAGGACTGTAAAGTCCTTGGAACAAAAAATTGGAGGAGTTTGGCTGCCAGTAGAGGTGGCTGGAAGAAACTTGTTCAGAAGGCCTTGGGCCATCCTGGGCTGGCGCGCCATGAATGATGATGATGACTACTGAGTCAATAATTGAGCAATTAAAGTAATTAATAATGTGAGTAACATAGTTTTTTACTTGTTTATGCAATCAGGATGAAATAAAAACTTCAAGAATACAAAAAATTTTAAAATATCTACATAGTATTTAATTTGACTTGTTAGATATTTAACCTATAAGACATAAATAAGATTTGTACCAAATCATAAAAATTGAATGAACTCATCAAATAGGTGATATCCCTTTCATGGTATAAATTACTTCACGATTCAATTTTTAGAATGTCACTTTTACTACCACTCACTTGCAACACATATTTTCAAATTTGTCCAATTTCTAAATTAACATTAATAATTAATATTTTCAAGTAAACACAGAATATTTCTGATTTAAAATTAAATTAATTAAAAATCAAAATTTTCTAACTGATGACTTTAAAATAACAAACTACAATTTTAACTTTCAAACTCAATTTTAAAACATTTGAATTAATTTTAATGCCCATAAGATGCAAAAATTGTCAGAATAGTCATCAACTCCTATGCACAACACGAGCTGGGATAGACTTGCAATCAATTAATGCACACTTTGAAATCTGTCGATAGAGCAATTTATTTTATTATAATCTCATGATCTGGAACATCATTTCTTTTTCTTTTTGTGATGGGATGGTTCCAAATAGGATCAAATTATGGGAAACATATGTATTTGGAAAAATATTTCTCACCATTAATAATATAGTGATATTATTAACTAATAAACTTTCTTAGAATTTAAATTATTTTATCAATTAAGATATACTAATAAAATATTTATTTGAAAAAATGTTAAGAACTGCTTTTCAATATGAAAAAATGAGCAAACTGATGTTATAAAAAGTTATTTACTTTCCATCTTTGGCAGCTCCTTTTGGTGACCATTTGCAACTACGAAAACATCGAAACATATCAGATCTATCAGATGGTTTTGGATTTAATGTATGATCCATCAAAACATTATGTAGATTATCTAAATTAATACAAAGTAAAAATAAAGTGTAGAAACTAAAACAGTAATTTCACTAAACTTCATGAAATTTATGAAAACAGGATTTATTTTTATCACTTAATAGTCTAAACTTTCACTATAAAACATTTAAAGTAAATAAATATTACACTGCAACTGCAAATTAAGTATCTGGGTAAAAGGAATGATTTTGGAATATTTTAAATTATTTTCAAAAATACTGCATAAATAAGCAAAGATCCAAAATATTATTTAACAATAATAGTTTTAGGCATTGTTTTGAATTCATTTAGTCACTTTCATCAAAATACGAGTACTTATATATTTTTCTATGTGCCAACAAATATCTGTTTTGACAGCATGCAAGTGAATAAAACCAAAAGTAAAAAATTAATAGTAACTGCAATCTCAAGAAATATATGGATTGTACAAATGAACTTCAACAAATCAGTTGTCTCTAGACATAATAATCAAACAGTAAATTCAAAGATGCTGCCACATTTGTTAAATATATATATCAAAGTCAGTGGCATGATGAGGCCAAGACCTAGAGTGCCTATATGTTTTTCTGACTGAGTTTTGATATGTAAAGCCTAAATCTTGTTCAGTTGGTCAGCCTAATATCAAAGTCTGAGTTTAGTTCTGAAATCTGCTTAGTTAAACTAAGATTTTATTGACCCACTGAAAGGATGAAAGGTGAAGTTGACCCTACTCAACCCAAAGATTTTTTTTTCCTACGTCAGTCAGTGGCATTTATCTGCCATAAGACTTCTGGCGGCCCAATAAAATTCAGCTTTAGTAAAGTTGTCAAATGATCAAAGTCTATAGTTTCACCTGACAAACAAAGGGGGCAGGTATCATCAGCAACCACACCAATATGGTGTAGATGTTTACACAAAAAGTCATGTCCAGTTAAGTCAAAAATTTGAAGTAAAAACTGCACGAGGCAAATACAGTGGGACAGGCGACTTCATAAGAGCATTCCACTTTTTATCGGCTGAAAGTGCTGCATAAATTTGCTCTAGGAGTTGGTCATTTTTCCCCCTAGCCTCAGAACTAAACTGATGGGCAGTTAGTGGAAACAGGGGCTGGGGCAGCTTACAACCATTTTTAGCGAACACATCTGCTCTTTTATTTCCAAGCACCCCACAATGGCTAGGGATCCATTGAAAAACTATCTCCCAGCCAGAGGCAATAGCATTGGAAAAAAATCTCTTAATCTTTTCAATAAGTGAGCAGTCGCTAAGTGTATAGGAGGCAGCAGCCAAGATTGCAGCCTGGGAGTCAATAAAAATAACTACCTTGACCAAGGAGATTTAGGATTGCTTTATTCATGGCGAAAATCTCTGCATCAAAATTTGAGGCTTTTAGTCCAACAGCACAGGATTCCTTAAAATAGCCCTCACAGTACAGTTCGGCATCAATATTTCCATCACAAGCAGAGCAATCAGTATAAACATGGATTCATTCAGAGCTACGATACTTTGTAACTCAACCCAAAGAGACCTGGAAGCCCTTAGACCTGAGTTTAGTAAACCCAAAGCGTTACCACATGCCACTAGATTTCAAATATATACATTTCTGAAAAGTACTTGATATGAAGAATTTGTAAGCGTTTGATCTGTGTAATAAAGAAAACTATGAAACAAAAACTATTATAAATTTTAAATTTGAATTATGTTGGAATATTAGTGGGGTGTGGGAATGATATAGATGCTGAATAATGAACCTGCAATAATTTTATAAAAATAAACTAATCACTAAAACAATAATAAAACATTGATATTGCAACAATAAACAAACATCATAATTTTTCAATTTTATTAATTAAAATTACTGTTTGATAAACATGATGACATAGCAAATTATTATGGCCATGTTTATACTTTTTCATAGATCAGTTAGTTTAAGATTATAATATTTATTAAATTGACTTACTAAATCAGATGTTATGAAGAATAGTCTGATGTCTTTATTTTGTTAGTTAAACTCACCATTAAATCAGCTGATTAAAACTAATCAGCTGATTTAATGGTGAGTTTCACTTAATTGCACAACATGGCATGCTTAAAGGTGAATGATATTGCTAGACTAACTAAAAAGTAAATATTGTTATAGATTATATTATTTATATCGATTTAATGCATTTACCCTGTTACAATATATGGCTAAATCCTATAAGCTGGTATGGGTGATGAATGCGCCAAACTTCAACCAGGATGAATTCGTGCAATTTTATGATAAAACATGATATGCGTATGTGCAAAATTCGTTTGTAGCTATAGTAAGCTTAAAACTTTCAGCAGTGTATTTTATTTTTATTTTTTTACATTTAAGCTAAAAACGTTTGTGTTTTAGATGTGATAGAAAAAAAAATTCACACATTTAAATTTTTATATTTGCGTGAAGCTAGTGAAAAGTAAGATGTTAATAAATTAAACTTGTTTTCTTTAAATTTCAAACATGAGTATTGCCTGAATGGTGCTACCAATTTTTTTACTAGTAATGATTAAGTGAGCACTTTTACTTTATGTTAGTTGATTAAAATTGTAATTTATAAAGTGTGCATAGAATTATTTGACATTATATAATTTAAAAAGCTGAAAAAGCTGATTATGTAGACTTTTATTGAGACTGAACAGAAATAGTAGCATTCATTTTTAATCATTTTACAACTGTTTTGTAATTTTTGTAAAATTTGAAAAATAAGTTTCAAGTTATTTGTTTTTTAATATTCCTGTATTAAATATAATGAAATATTCTAAATTTTAATATTTGAAATCAAAAATAACATGAGATTGCAATATTTAAATATTTTTAAAAATAGATATTGCAAGAAATGTAGAAATTTAGATTGGTAAGAAAACTGATGCACTTGGAAAAATTGGAAATTTTCTAAAATTATCTTAAATGTTACATTGAATTTATTTTATTATAAAAATTAGTTTTTAAAAACCATAACATCCATAGCATTATATAAGACAAGGTATCATAATGTTTTTACATATTAGCAATGATAATTTTTCACTTTATAATTTTATAGATGTCAAAATGAGATCATTTTATAGATAAATTTAAACAATAATGATTAAATTCTACCACATGGTATGAGTGCCAAACTGGTAAATTACTGAATGGAGAATGGATTCTTTTATCCCATGATTATTGATGTGTATGTTAGTTATCTGTGCGAAAAGCTCGCAATTTAACTGTAGTTTTAGCAATCCTGGAATTTTAAGTTTAGTAATTTGGAAAAATATTTTAAATTGTGAGTAAACATGAATGTAATAAGTTTAAATAGTATTTTTTAAAAGTTAAAATGATTAATCTAAAACTTAAGTTGAATGTGTTTGAAATGAATATTTACTTTTCAACCTGAATAAGCAATATTTAAATGAGTGATGATTTGATGAGTATACATAATTTATGAATTAATACACAAAAAAGCAAATTTGAATCAACTAAATTATGACTTATTTTTAAGTATAATTAGAAATATTTGAGGTAGGTTTGCTGTGGAATAATAAATGGTTTGGTTTGTTTGTCGCTCAACGGTTATTTTTTGCACACAAGTGGAATAAAAACAGTCATTATAAAGATAATATTATGTTATTAAAGTATGTGTTAAATGCAAGGTAATATTATGTTATTATAGTATAAATTAAGACAAGAATACTGTTTGGGGCACAGTCTGATTAATTAAAAGATTGCAAAATTATAAAAATACATTTATGTAACTGATTTAGCTTTATTGCCCAGTTTTTCACACACACTTGTGTACATTACATATTTTTTATAATGTGGACACCATAGTTTGGTTAACTTGAAACAAAATTTTCATGAAAATTGACGTTATTGATTTTGTTTTATTGCCCATTTCTTCTCTCTAATAAGGTGTGTAGTACAAAAAAAAATGCTTTTAAAAAAATGGACACCACTGCCTGATTAATTAGAGTCCTAGTTTTCATATAAATTGATATTATTGATAAATAACCAGGTAATAAAGCTTTAGTTTTATGGCCCTGTGCTTCACTTCTTCTGAAATACAGGCAACAGTGGCCTAGTTGGTTATAGCATTCTTCTCATTATAAAAAGGTATTGAGTTTGAACCTCTACTTTATTGAAGATCCGTTGTACTCATTATAAAGGCAGTTGGGAAATGTTAAATAGGTCATTCTCTTAACGTCCTTCAAAATGAAAGGATGCTCTAGGGGTGGCAGGTCAAACACTGGGTGCATTTTGTTTAGTCCTAGCTTCTAAATAATGAAAACACCTACCCAGATACTTTCACTGTTAGAACCCAACTCAGAGCTAAGCACAGGGAAGCTTGCTGTTGCAGCAATTCCTGTGGAGATGCATTGCATAAAATTTTCAGGCCATTGCCTGTTAATTAGAGTTTGAGTTTTTATAAAAATCTATGTCATTTATATTATTGATTTAGATTTATTATGTTCTTGTTAATATGTGTTTGGTAATATTACGTATAATGTATTTTTAAAGTTACTTTGATTAATTAAAAGGAAGTAATTAAAAAATTATATGTATATATTATTGATAGAGGCCAGTAGCATATTGGTAATGCTTTATGCTTCCAACACAGGTTCAAAATTCTATCCTTGGGCTGGGCAAGGTCAACTCAGCCTTTCATCCCTTAAGTGGCACAATAAAACTAAGTAACAAGCATGATTGGGAGAAAGTTACGTGGCCTTTAAGTATATCTTGGCTTACTAGGGACTGTTGTGCAACTGAGTTTAGTTCAATTTATATATTATTGATGAAGCAAGAACAGTATAGATTTTTAAAGTTATTTTAGATTTGTTTCATAATAAGAATCTTTCAAAAAATAATGTGAAATTAGATTTCCATTGCTTAGTTATGGAGCATATACGAGGGTCACTCTGAAATTTTTGAGATACAACAAAGTTTTTAAAGTTATGCTTACAAAGCTTTAGGTGTGTTCAAAGTAGTCTCCTCCAGCATCAAAGCACTTTTGTAGACAAATTTTCCACAGATTAAATGCCTCAAGCCACTCATTTCTTGAAATAGATGAAAAAAAATGCATTTATAGCCACATCAATCTCTTCTTCTGAATGAAAATGACGTCCACGTAATTACTTATTTAGATTAAAGAATAACCAAAAGTTGCACATAGCTAGATCAGGAGAATACGGTAGATGTTTGATCACTTTAATTTGTTTTTGTTTAAGAAACTCAACTGTTAATCCGGCTGTACGTGAAGATGCATTGTCATTGTGAAGCATTAGTCCCCTAACATTCAATTCTTGTAGAATTTCTGAAAGACATTTAGTGGTATACCAGTTTGATGTTACTGTCTTCTGTCCTTCCAACTTGATAGCTATGGCCAATCCCGTACATCTGAAGAATTTGGCATACATAACTTTTTTCAGTGTGCGTTGTTTTTCACCATTGTCGGCGTGGGATCATCTTCAAAGACCCATACTTTGCTTTCTTGACGTGTTGGAATGTCAAAAAATGGTATGTACGTTTCATCACCTGTACAATTTTAGAAATAATGTGATGGCCACCATCATTTAGCAATTTAAGAGTTTCTTTACTGATTCTGACATGCTCCTCTTTTTGGTGCTCAGTTAGATTATGGGGAACCCAACGGCAAACTACTTTTTCCATATGTAATTCTTCATGAATGATTTTGTGTATGGCTGCGGATCCAATATTAAGTTCCTTCTGTATCATTTGATAGGTACAGCGAAAATCATCCATTAACATTTTTCGTATGGCAGACACATTATCCGGGATTACTGTTGACGGTGGCCTTCCTGTGCGTTCTTCATCCTTAAGAAAATTGCAACATCTAAATTCTCTAAACCATCTGAATACAGTAGCACGAGCTGGAGATTCATCACCAAATACTAATTGCAACTATTGAAAGCATTCTTCTTCATTTAATCCTGCTTTAAAATTGTAAAAAATCATAGCGCGAAAATGTTCTCGCGTCAATTCCATTTTCTCTTCTGTTTAAAATTTATTCTACGGTAAACAAGTTTAAGTAAGTTAGTAAAAAGTCCTCTTCTGTGTTAAAATACTTTGTATTTTAAAATTAAATCATTATTTTTATTTTGTAAATTCTCATCTACACGTATCTCAAAAATTTCAGAGTAACCCTCGTATATGGTAAGTAAATATAATAAAATACTCATAATCAAAAATAGAGAAAGATCATGTTATTTAAAGTTAGTAGTAAAGCAAGCAAGTATTAGTTCAAGTTGAAGATTGAAGGATTAAGCAACATTCACAGTTTGAAACTGAGTACAATCAATCATGATTTTGGAAGATAAAGATTTCCAGAAGTCATCCAATTCAGGCAAATGAGAAAAAGGTGAAATGAATCATGTGAAAATTGGAAATCATGCTAAACCCATACCATGTTGTAGAATTTTATCACAAGAAAACCAACAATTATACAAATATCATAAAAAAAAGTGCTTCCACAAATGAGGAAACATTTAGATTGGTATAAATTAGTACTAAGAATCTTCATTCTAAATGCATAAATGAAAACTATTCAATATTTAATAAACTTATTCAGTATTAAGAATAATATAAACGGCCCTCATTGTTATATCTATAAGACTTTGGTAAAACAGAGTATATGAGAAATAAATTCAATTAATTTTGTATCACTATAACTAAAATTATCGATTCCAGAATTCCTTAATATAATAGCCATAAAAAAAAACTAAATACTTCACACAAAGACAAAAATTAAAGCATAATTATGAAGAAATTTACTAATGAATAGATAAAGACGCTAAAGAGTAGAGAACTGTACAGAGGGTAATATGTGCCAACCATGCAATAAAGCGCGCCAAACTGGTTTAATGATTAAGAATGCGTTTTCATGACGAGATATTCGTTTTATGACTTAAGGTGATCGTATGACACGTGCAAAATTAATTTCTTGTGCAACCCTGTGTTTAGTGAGTAATTTTATTTGTTTACAATTAAAAAATATGCTACATTAATGTTCCTGCAATGACGCATGTTCCTGCAATGTTGTTTACGTTATATTCCTGCAATTGGATATCGAGTTTTTTAAAGTTATATTATTTCAAATTTATATTTGGTCAGCAAATTTAAGTTCTGTACAGAGTGTTAATAGTGCGTCCAGACAGTTTGATTCATATATCGCTGCATATGTATGGCAGAGAAAGTATGAAGAAAATGCAGCAGAAGATTTCTTTGAAGTTCTCAAACATTCTTTTCTTTGCAAAGTGAGTTATTTTACTTTTCATTAAAATTTCATTCAGAGCGATTATTAGAAACACTAATTTTTATAAAATTGCATGTTTAATTAAGTAAATATATCATTAAGTAAGCTTTATTGAGTGTTTAATATTAGTGTCAAATTGTGCCATTCTGAAATTTTTTGAAGGTGGGCGTCACACACCAAGTTAATTAAAATTCGAGTTTGTATAACAAATGCAATTTGTTAATGTTAGTAATTTAGCTTTATTGGCCAGTTGTTACTGTACTAGGTAGCGCCTACACTGATGTTTTTTAAGGTGGGCACCATTGTGTGGCATATTAGAAATCGAGTTTAAATAAATAAATTTAGTTTGTTTACGTTAGCAATTTAGCTTTATTGCCCGGTTGTCACTGCACTAGGTAGTGCTACACTGATGTTTTTTTAAAGTAAGTTCCATTGCTTGGTATATTAGAAATCGACTTTAAAAAATTTAATTTGTTAACATTAGAAATTTAGCTTTAATGTCCTGTTGTCACTGTACTAGGTAGCGCTACACTGAAGTTTTTTTTAGGTGAGTGCAATTGCACAGTATATTAAAATTCGAGTTTTAAAATTTTCGTTTATAGTTACTAGAATTTTAAATCTTTTATAGTACTTATTATAATGAAATATTCTATATTTTGATAGATGAAGTTTAAAAAACAGGTGATTTCTAGGTTGAAGTTTGAATGCAATCAGTACTGGTAGCCGGATATTGTGCATAGTGACGTAATTTAGGTTGGCGACAAAGCTGTATAGTTTGGCGCGAAAATTTGAAATTGCACCAAACCTGTACAGCTCTGTAAACTTTTACCAATAAAGAGAAATGGGATTCAGCAAGCCCTATAATGAAACATAATATCTAATCAAATAATAAAAATTAAAACATTTAAAAAAATTATCAGAGCTTTGGCCAGTTGTATACTTTAAATTTATGAATTGGAACAAATATTTTAAAAAATAGGTACCTCTATCTTCCAGTGTCTTAGCATATTTATATGGATTTGAAGGAATATACAATTCTTTCAGAATCATTGGTTCTTTGGGTTCTAAAATAGTTTGTTTGTGCAAAGGAGAAGGGAAACCACTTTCAACTGGACTACTATGCGAGGTCTGCAAATAAAGCAATATATATATATATATATATATATATATATATATGATATAATGTGTGTGATAGAACTACACATATAATCATACAGGAAAAAAACTTAGTGACCAGTTTTTTTAGGTAAAGTTTAAAGAAATGTAATTAAATAAAATGCTGCAGAATTTATTTCAGAGCTTAAACTAGAAAAATATTTGAAAAAATAATAATCAATTTTTTTTTTAAATGATAGAAGTATCAGTATATAAATGGGTACAATATAAACTCTTTTGGGCCAAATAATCTACATTTATGGAAAAAGTGATAAATACAAGTTAAATATCTATAAAATATTGCCACAAATTTCCATGACACTTGAACCTAATGCTGAAATTGCATTTAGTTGATATATATATAGACCTCAAGTCAATTTATTATCAAAACATGCACTTTTTTTCTATGATATGGATTTAGAAAGAATGAAATATAATATAATACAGGAATTCTTAAGGTGATGAATCATTTCCAAGTCAGATTTGAATTATAAGATGCTCACTATATTAAAATTGTACAGATTGTGAAGATTGTTGGCATTAAACAGCAATATGGCGATACATATCTTTTATGGAATAGGAATTTTATGAAAAGCATAATATGTAAGCACAGCATTAATAAAACTGGTATATCTAATGTAGCTCTTTACACATGGTTCTACTATTAAGACACTTATTTAAATAATATAGAGATTATTTAAATAAATTACAAAGAATTTGCACTCTATTTTATTATCTACTCTTAACTACATTTTTTTTTCTTCACATTTATGACTTCTTAGTTTGCAATTATTCTGAATATTCAAATATTGCTATAATTTAAAAATGCACCTTCCATTTATAAATCAAAAAAAAAAAAAATCTTACATCGACGCATATTTATAGATACAATGATATGTACACATAACTGTAACAGTATAACAATTGGATGCAAGAAATTTTAATATTTCTAATAACAATAATTATGAGGGATTTATTTCAACACATATTCATGTATATTATAAATTAAACAAAAATATCTTTCTAAGTAATCTTAAAATGGGCGAAACTGAGTACTACAGTCTCACCTTGTATAGTGCGAAATCTCGCCAATGTCCTATGTTGCGAGGCGTGAAAAGTCGCCAAATTTAATTCTTGTTTACATCACCAAATTTATTCGCCAAAAATTCATCAAAAGTGATTAGTCGCCAAATGTGTTTCTCCGTGAATGTATCCACAAATTTTCATGGAGTCTCCCCAAAATATTTTGGAGGATGCCATCCGTCGATCGCGCTTTGATATGCAGGCTATGAACTTGCGAGATATATTTCCTTTGAGTGATAAAGGTCATCAATTGTCAGGTCATCAAAGATCAAAGGTCATCCATCAATTGTCAACTACAAATGTGGGAGAAGCTTGCTCATTCACATGAATTTTTAAAGTGAATGTGAAAATTTCGCCATTTTCATTTAGCAAGGCATTGTATTAGGTACTTATCACATTATTACTTACATTTCTATTATTCAAAATCAATCAAGCTTTGACATACAGGCTATGAACTTGTGAGATATATTTTATTTGAGTGATAAAGGTGAAAAAGAATTTATTATGTGGTGCATGAATGTTGGTTTAATTTCTAAAAATTATTTATGTTGTAAATGTGGTGAGGAAATGAAACTTGCTAATAGAATGGATAGAAAATTAATGGTAAGATTTAATTTCAATTATTTTCTGCATTATATATTTTGATTTACTTCAGATCTGTTTGCTTAATTTGTAAAATTTTTAATTTTAAGGAATTGTTTGAAACTAAACTATAATTTTTTAGTGTAATATTGATTTGTATCATTATATTTAAAATCATTGAATTTATCAAAAATGTTTTACCAAATATATAAATATTAATTTTGATTTTAATTTATAGTGTAAAAAGTATTTTTAGTGAAATCATAAAATTTACTTTTATGTAATATTGATTTTTATCATTCTATTTAAAAGACGATTGCTACTCTAATTTAAAGTTATGCTTAGCAATTTTAATTGAACGCTTACAATGATTATTATTTATGTTTTCTTATTTTAAATCGGGAGATACTCCTGCCGTTTGTGATACTATTCTTATTTTGGCGATTTTAGGATGGTTGAAACTCCCGCCGTTTTTCACACCAATTCCACTCTGATTGGGGTATAAGTTCAGTATCCCATATATGATTTATCGCCAAATCTGGCACCTTTTGTTTTGATCGTGGTGTTGCCGATTTCAGTTTTGTTTTTATGGTAGTGTTGCCAAATTCAGTTTTGTTACTATTCTTTTTTTTGCCAGTATTCATTTTTCTCATGTTTGACATAAATTTTATGTTATATATGTGTTTTTTTTCAGTGCAACAGCTCTTTAAGTTTCACTTCGAGTTTCTTTGTTATACGTTCTTATTGCAATTTGACGCCATTTGTCACCTGTTTGCTGTTGGTGCAATTAGGGGATTTTCCCTCAATTGTGTTTCATTGTCGCCAGAGTCCAATCATCGTAAATTCTTCTTTACAATTTCTTTAACATTATTTTTTTTTATTTGGTTTATTAATTATATATATTTTTTTATTTATTCATTTATTTTATTTAAATTCTATTGCTTACATGTATTTTATTTATTGTATTCATGTTTCACCTTTATTTACTTAAAAAGCGTGTATATTTAAAAAAGTACTTTTTTCATGTTTTTTTTTAATTTTAAAAAATGTATACATTTGAAAAATAGTTTTGCATGCTAATTTTAAATTTTATAAAGTGTATATATTTAGAAAAATATTTTATGCGTACTTTTTCTTAAATTTTAAAAAGTGCATATATTTAGAATAATATTTTCCTTTCATTTATTTATTTATTATTTTTTTACTGAAATGTGACACTGGTGACAACGAACAAAATGTCGAAATAAATATACCAATCGGCATATCAGCTTAACTTCATATCACGTAAATCCATCATTTATATTTCCCTTTTTAAATTTTCTAAAATACTTATTTTTCGATCGAACTTCGGGAAATTTCCCGTGTGCCAATCAATTTCCAAAACGCCATGCGATTAGCGAAAATTTTTTTCGCCAAGATGAGACCGTAATACTCAGTTTTACCAAAAAAATTTCTATTTAATTTTTAAGCTTGTCTAAAATGAAACATTCACATTATTTTTAATTAGGCTAATAACACAAAATTATTTCATGCAAATTAATTTTCTTCCATTAACTTACCAAAATATATATAGCTTTGGCTGTACACACGGCTATTTTGTTATCAGAAGACCAATCCAGAGCAAATTTATTATGTATTTCCCCAGGTAAATTAAAATTCTGAACCATTGTAGCAACAGCCATATTTTTTTTTAATAACTTGGGATCATAAAATGAAATGGAAGGCTTAACAAGGGGATATTCTTATGTCGAGTTGGTTGGTTGGTTGGTTGGTTGGTTTTTATGGCGCAAGGTCCATTCTTATGTCGAGATCTGTCGCCAAAGTTTTGGAAGTCTTTGAAGAAAAAACACAAATAGTTGATTGTTTCAAACAAAATGGGTAAACAAAATCATTTCGGTTGCCGAAAGTGCCTCCAGCCCTCCTTTTTGCAATCACAGAAAACCAACCGTAATTTTCAATCATAGTAAAGTGAAGTAATCAACATCTGAGCTAGAACTCTATCGACATAGGTACTCGGTATTGTACTTTAATTTATCCTTCTCATGTCTTTTAAAATATAAAATGAAATATATTAAGGAAACGATTTTCTTATTTAATTGGTTAAATTGAAATCATAATAAGTTTGTAAATATTTTTTTATGAATGAGAAAAATGAATAACATATTTAATAATTAGTCAGTTTAATGTGCAACCCAATTATTATTATAGTTCCTTTTAAAAAAATTTTAATTAAAAAATAATTAGAAATAAGATGTTTTAATATCTAGCTCCTACTGTAACAAATTAGATTAACTTAATACTTTTAATCCCATTGTTTCAACTTTTTATTCAACAAATTTTGAAATTGCGTCATTAAAATCGCTGGTTTTTTGGAACACTAGTTAGAACACACAATAGACAAAATGAGTAATTACTAGTTTTTTTAGAACACACAATAGACAAAATGAGTAAATGACTTAACGAGGGAGATTTGTTTGAGCAACACTATATTATAAATAATTCACAATTTTAATTTCGAAAAGCTTAGCTTCCATGGTGCAATAACAACACATAAGTTGAGAAAAATCTTAATGCTAATATAAAATAAGGAGCGAATTTGAAAAATTCACATTCAGTCACAGACTATCTTAATGCATTCTAAAAACTGCTGAGATTCTAATGAGTACATGCAAAAATTTTTTGTAAATTCTTCAATTTAAAATTTCTTTTCAAACTTTCATATTTATTCATTTCTCATGATTTCAAATTATTATATTTGTATCATATATTTTTATATTTATCAATTCAAAATACATTTGGCGGCGTGCAAGATCAAAATAACGTATTCAACAATCAGCAAAAAAACGTTCTTTCACGTCTATTAATGCCAAAATATTCAATTGATCTAACATCATTAAATATTACTCTAATAGTCAGAACTTCATTCCGTATAATAACTATATAATTTTGGGGTATTTTTTCTTGATTTCTGTATTACTTTTAGGCATTCAAGGTAGACCTTCAATAGTTTCTGCCTATTTAAGATTGAGATTCTCCATATATATAATCTATCAATAGGTGTTTGGATACCCATGCAAATGAGGATATCAATTGTCCTGAGCCTTCAGTATTTAAATATCATATAAGCTCTACCCTACCTGTTGTGCATGTGGTATCGTCAAGGCTATAGCCTTACCTTAAGGCCAATACCTTAATTTGTGTGTCAGGGATTTACTAGGGAAGATTTCCTCATGGTTCTTCTTAAATACAGGTAACTATGCACTTGAAGATGTATTACTTCAAGGCAATGTATCAGATGTTTAACCAGCTGGATATTGTATACAGCTTCGGGGTTCGTGTCGTCTAAGAGTTAAATAAAACAGCCATTTAATGAACACAAGACTTATATTCGTAAAAATTCCACTAGATATACCAGCTGTAACAATCACAATTATACAGCTACAATTTGTCAGATACAGTAAGTAACAGCTTCCAATCACAGGTCTCAAATACCTCAGACAGAGAACAGTTTCTCTAGACTAGCAGTCACGACAAATCGTCTTCACTCACTGTCTTTACAAAACTGATTCCCTTCTATGTCGGGCTGCAGTATTCATACCTGACTTGGCGGAGAAATCTACCAGTTTCGCCAAAGTTCTGGAAGCTTCTAAGCTATCTCGTTAAATATTAATCCTAGAGCTTAGATGATGGATGTTTCCAGAAATATCTATTTCTCGCCAATTCGCTAAAAATCGTGTTAACTGTCACCAAGTTTTCTCGCCAAAACATCGCCAATTCACAAAAATCATTAGAAATCCCGCTTTGAAAGTATAACACGTCTAAATACCGCAAATTTTGACCAAAATGTGAGTATTCCCGATCTGTCTGAGATATTGTAAGAAATATACAATATTTATTTATAAATTTATAACAATATTCTTTTTTTAACATGATGAGATTGCTTTTTCAGGCAGAACGCAACAATTTATCAACAGAAAAAGGACTTTGTCTACAGCTTTTGTAAAAGCTCTAAAGAAATTACAGGGCTGTTTAGAAAGATCAGAAATCACCGTTGCTATAGATCAATAACTGTTAAGATGGCTTCCTAATTTTGTCTCCAATCGGACTAGTTCGATGTGGGTGCTTGACATTTAAGCTTACAACTTTAAATTCTTGTATATACCTGGAAAAGTAAATATTACTGACATGTTAACTCTATATGTGTGATAAATAAGAATCTCTTATTAAAGTCTTAAATATATAACCATAACTGTCCTGTCCATCAAGTGTTTTGAAAACATGCGAGAACCCCAGCTCAAAGATGATAATTTCAGAAGAATCATTGAAACGTTTCAGCCTACCCAGAACACTGAAGATTATATGCTAATTAGACTGAAAGAGGATTTTGATGAATCAATGTTTTCTCTATAGATATGTCCCAGGTCCGGATTCCAAAGAAGCTCAACTGTTCATTCCATCTTCAAAGTTTTAACTCCTCATGAAAAAGCACCATGATGCCTGAATTCGACTGTTTGTCACTCAACGGTCATTTTTTGAACTCGAGTGTTAATGAGACCAATGTCAATACTTTCAAATGGGTTCCAAACCACTATTCGCATTCGTGCCCTAATTGGATTCAAACCCACAAACTGTTGAACCAACGGAAAGAGCGCTAACCATTCGGCTACCGGCCCTGCCATCCATCTTTTTAGACCATTGTCAAGAGCTAAAACTAGTAAACAAATATTTATTATTAAAGACTATGCTAATCGATGAAAATTATTTCCTCTTGCTCAAGCAATTACAAGAAAATGTACCACAATCATAATTAAAGACTTCACGGAGTTATCAGCGATAATGGACTACACAGTTCATTAGTTCTGTCCTTCAACAAGTATATTGTATCCTTAAAATTATTTAAAACTGAATCTCAATCTATTTTTATGAATGAAATCCAGGAGAGCGCGTTAAAATAACGAAAGACACCGTTTTGTAATCTATATCGGAAAAGACCATTACAACTGGCATTCGATATTATCAAATCATTCGTTTTGCCATGATTATTGCTATGTGATACTAGAGGTCATGCACCTGTATTCCTATAATTAAGTAGATAATTAGGAACTGCGGACTATGCTTCACAAGACTTCAAAGCTGTAATTAAAGATAATAATTTTGTTTTCGAGATCGTATCAAAAGTTTGTTCCAGTCACAAATAAAATACTAAAACATAGTGAAATAAAGAATACAAAGAAAGCTATTACGATAAGAATGGAAGATAAATATTTTATTCTTTGGGAGATAAAGTTTGAGTAACCTCACGTCCTGTGACTAACAGATTGACAAACAAAATACAGAAAAACTTTGTACCTCTTCGAGATGGTCCATACGACCTAACACAACGTTCTACGAATACCCAAAATAGATAGCTCAAGTTATAAATTTGTTTCTTTAAGAACTTATTATACCACAGTTCTGCGTCATTATACTCAAAGCACAAGGAATCAATTGCTTGATCTGATTCGTAAGAGATCGACTACCAAAATCCTTTTCACAAACAGATACAAAAGCTCCTGACCATTTCAATCCTGTCTCTGCACGGTCGATGGTGGAGATTATAGGTATTATAGGTATCCTAATATACGATGAGCTCTGTCTACATTTTTAAACATTTCAATGAAGGCCAACTTGAAGGTTTTGGCTCAACAAATGCCTTTTTTCTCCCATTCTAACTGTTACATTCGTTTAATGCTAATTTTTTTTCCCTTTCTTTTTTCATAGTTTTAAAAAAATACCCTGAACCACGTGTTGACCAATATACTCCCCTCTTATAACATACAAGAAATACCATAAATCCACAAGATTTTAATGTTTTACCGTACACACAAGACCTTATAATTCTACCTAAAATCCTACAAACAGGAAACTCTACACCTTTTGTTTCTCAATTTGTCTAATTCAGTAACTTTCAATTTTGGGCGAAAATTGCGGTATTTAGAAGTGTCATACGTTCAAAGCGGGTTTTCTAATGATTTGGTAACTTGGCGACGTTTTAGCGACTTGGCGAGATATAGATACTTCTGGAAACATCCATCACCTAAGCTCTAGGTCGAATATTTAGCGAAATAGCCTAGAAGCTTCCAGAACCTTGGCGAAATTGGTAGATTTCCCCGCCAAGTAAGGTATAAATACCGCAGCCCGACATAGAAGGAGTTAGTTTTGTAAAGACAGTCAGTGAGTGAAGATGATTAGTCGTGACCGCTAGTCTAGAGAAGCTGCTCTCTGCCTAAGGTATTTGAGACCTGTGATTGGAAGCTGTTACTTATTGTATCTGACGAATTGTATCTGTACAATTGTGATCATTATAGCTGGTATATCTAGTGGAATTTTTACGAATAAAAGTCTTGTGTTCATTGAGTGGTTGCTTTATTCAACTCTCAACCCACACGAACCCCGAAGCTCGGTATACTGGTGTCAGAAGCGGGATTGAAGAGTTGATGCAGCGTGTCACAAGAAAAATGGATATGGATTTAATGAAAAGTCTTCTTGAAAAATTAACGGAGCAAATGACTGAGATGAAAGCTGGACAAGAAGAGGTGGAAGCTGGACAAGAAGAGATGAAAGCTAAACAAGAGGAGATGAAAGCTGGACAAGAAGAGATGAAAGCTAGACAAGAAGAGATGAAAGCTGGGCAAGAAGAGATGAAAGCTGGACAAGAAGAGATGAAAGCTAGACAAGAAGAGATGAAAGCTGGGCAAGAAGAGATGAAAGCTGGACAAGAAGAGATGAAAGCTGGACAAGAAGAGATGAAAGCTGGACAAGAAGAGATGAAAGCTTGACAAGAAGAGATGAAAGCTGGACAAGAAGAGATGAAAGCTGGACAAGAAGAGATGAAAGCTGGACAAGAAGAGATGAAAGCTGGACAAGAAGAGATGAAAGCTGGACAAGAAGAGATGAAAGCTGGACAAGAAGAGATGAAAGCTGGACAAGAAGAGATGAAAGCTGGACAAGAAGAGATGAAAGCTGGACAAGAAGAGATTAAAACCGAGATGATGAAAGAGATAAAATCTGTATCGGAGGAGTTTAAAACAGAACTTAAGAAAGACATTGTAGTGTTAAAGAAGAATTCTTCAACATCATTCAGGAGAAGATGAATGCAATGGAAGTTAAGGTAACTTCAGTTGAAACTAAAGTTTTGAAGATAGAAGAAAACGTTGAAGAAGCATTAGACAAAAAGAATAAGGAAATTGAATGCTTGAAGAAATGAATGTCAAATAGACATGAAAAGCCCAACGTGGCATTTATGCCTTCCGAAGCTACGATTAAACTCTCACCATTCGATGGAAAATCATCCTGGCAAGTATACAAGACCCAGTTTATGATGGTAGCGGAAGCTAATGGATGGAATCCCCGATACCAAGCTTTTCATCTGGCGACTTCTATAAGAGGAGACTTGACTGACATCCTCAAGATGCTTCCGGAAGAGTAGAGGCACAATTTCCAAGCCTTATCAAGTGCGCTTGAGCTGCGGTTTGGAGAAAATTGCACTAAAGAATATAGAAGACTACAGTTAAAGTCCCGCTATCAAAAAGCGGATGAAAGTCTGCAAGAATTGGCTGCCGATATTCAGTGACTTAACCGACTAGCATTTTCCTACTGCCCAGCTGAGACACGTCAAGATCTGGCTCTCCATTAACTCATAGGCAGTGTGCGGGATCCGGAGATACAGAAAGCAGTTAGATTCGCCGATGTCAAAGATATCGGATCTGCCCTCGTCTACGCACTTAAGATAGAGGCTGCCCAGCAGGCCGCGCGTAAAGACCGGCTCTTAATCAGAGTCGTCACTGCTACTGATACAGACTATGATCTAAGAAAACAAATTCAAGATCTGCGGTGAAAATTCTGTTGCTTAGAACTGAGTCAAGGTGGCAGAAACACGAAAAATTCAGTGTTGGACTTGCGGTGCAGTTGGACACGTCTGAAGAGACTGCCCAAAACCAAAAGGTGGTGGAAATGATCTTCCACCACAGCAGGGAAGTATTCAACGAATGCAGGCGTTTGACTTTAAAATACGTCATCGCAAAGGAACTCTCCATGGAAATGCTGATGCATTATCAAGAAAATTGTGTAAAAAAAAAAAAAAAAAAAACTGCCGATATTGTTCTAGAGTAGAGAAGAACCATCAATTAGTAAATCCTTCGGTACGCCTAATCACTGTTTAACCGCCATTGAAACCAGACCCATGGAGTGATGAAGGACTTACAGAAGCCCAAAAAAATACCCAGATATAAATCCAATTTTGAATTAAAAGAATCTTCCAGTATGAGACCCAGTTGGCAGGACATCTCCACCTACAGTCCTACTACTAAACAATGTTGGACTCTTTAGGACTCACTCCATATTAGAAATGGCGTGTTATACAGGAAATGGAAGTCCGATGATGGACGTAATTTCAAATGGCAGCTTGTTCTTGCAAAATCAAGAATTTGAGATGTTTTGAAAGAATTGCATAGTTACTCACCTGGAGGCCACTTCGGAGTAATGAAGACTCTACAGAAATTTCGATAATGCTTCTATTGGAGCAAAACTAGACAAGATGCAGAAAAATGTTGCCAATCTTGTGATGACTGTGCGGCACGTAAGGGACCAAAGAAACGTAGCCGAAGAAGGTTGCAGCGGTATAATGTAGGAGCACCTTTTGAGCGGATAGCATTGGACATTTTGGGTCCTTTACCACGATCTTCAAATGGCAACAAATACATCCTAGTTGTCATGGACTACTTTACTATCTGAAATTTATTAATTTAATAATTACTAATTTACTAGCCTGAAGCGTTTTCAATCCCTGATCAAGAAGCGACAGTAGTAGCTGAGGTTCTAGTGCAGCAATGGGTTTCCAGATTTATTCAGATCAAGGAACAAATTTCACCTCTGCTGTGTTTAAAGGAATGTGTTAAATTCTCGGACTCAGACAAGACGCAGATCACGCTATTACACCCGTAATCGGACGGCATGGTAGAGAGGTTTAATCGAACCATCTTGAATAATCTCTCGCTAATGGTTTACAGAAATCAGCAAGATTGGGATTTGAAGCTACCGTTGTTTCTGCTTGCATATCGCAGTGCTGTCCATGAGACTACCGGATATACTCCATCACAAATGCTCTTTGATCACGAACTTCGTCTCCTTTGTGATCTTCAGTTTGGTCGTCCACCAGATACATCTTCATCGCTAGAGGGAATATCTTCGAGACCTTCAGGCACGTCCTGAAGGTGTCCATAACTTCGCTCGAGACCAAATCAACCTGACGACCGAAAGAATGAAGACAAGGTATGACACAAGAGCGACAGGACATGAATTTCAGGAAGGTGACAAAGTTTAGTTATGGAACCCGATTCGCGTAAAGAACTTTCTTCAAAGTTGCAAGACAACTGGGAAGGTCCCTACACAGTCCTAAATAGACTGAATGACGTCGTGGAACGTATAAGGAAATCATCTTCTTCAAAACCAAAGGTAGTACATTATGATAGATTAGCTCCTTATTGTAATGTAAAGTAAAAATTAGTAAACCATAGTCCGTTTTTAAATAGTATAGATAATTTTAATATTTTCTATTTTTAGTTGTTTGTGTATGTAATGTGTTCTGTACCCTCTTAAAATGTAAATTCGTTTATATTAAATTTGGCCTCCTATCAGGCGATTGTACTGCCTGGGCCGTTCAGTCCTTGAGAGTGGGCAATGCTACAAATTATAAATAATTATGTCTTAAAATATCTCAGGCAGATTGGAAATACTCAAATTTTGCGCAAAAATTGCGGTATTTAGAAGTGTTATACGTTAAAACGGGTTTTCTAATGATTTGGTGACTTGGCGAGAAATAGATACTTCTGGAAACATCCATCACCTAAGCTCTAGTACCAATATTTAGCGAGATAGCCTAGAAGCTTCCAGGACCATGGCGAAACAAGCAGATTTCCCCGCTAAGTCAGGTATAAATACCGCAGCCCGACATAGAAGGGAGTCAGTTTTGTAAATACAGTGAGTGAAGACGATTAGTCGTGCCTGCTAGTCTGGAGAAGCTATTCTCTGTCTGAGGTATTTGAGACATGTGATTGGAAGCTGTTACTGTATTCGACGAATTGTATCTGTACAATTGTGATCATTATAGCTGGTATATCTAGTGGAATTTTTACGAATAAAAGTCTTGTGTTCATTGAGTGGTTGCTTTATTTAACTCTCAACCCACACGAACCCCGAAGCTCGGTATACTGGTGTCAGAAGCGGGATTGAAGAGTTGATGCAGCGTGTCACAAGAAAAATGGATATGGATTTAATGAAAAGTCTTCTTGAAAAATTAACGGAGCAAATGACTGAGATGAAAGCTGGACAAGAAGAGGTGGAAGCTGGACAAGAAGAGATGAAAGCTAAACAAGAGGAGATGAAAGCTGGACAAGAAGAGATGAAAGCTAGACAAGAAGAGATGAAAGCTGGGCAAGAAGAGATGAAAGCTGGACAAGAAGAGATGAAAGCTAGACAAGAAGAGATGAAAGCTGGGCAAGAAGAGATGAAAGCTGGACAAGAAGAGATGAAAGCTGGACAAGAAGAGATGAAAGCTGGACAAGAAGAGATGAAAGCTTGACAAGAAGAGATGAAAGCTGGACAAGAAGAGATGAAAGCTGGACAAGAAGAGATGAAAGCTGGACAAGAAGAGATGAAAGCTGGACAAGAAGAGATGAAAGCTGGACAAGAAGAGATGAAAGCTGGACAAGAAGAGATGAAAGCTGGACAAGAAGAGATGAAAGCTGGACAAGAAGAGATGAAAGCTGGACAAGAAGAGATTAAAACCGAGATGATGAAAGAGATAAAATCTGTATCGGAGGAGTTTAAAACAGAACTTAAAAAAGGCATTGTAGTGTTAAAGAAGAATTCTTCAACATCATTCAGGAGAAGATGAATGCAATGGAAGTTAAGGTAACTTCAGTTGAAACTAAAGTTTTGAAGATAGAAGAAAACGTTGAAGAAGCATTAGACAAAAAGAATAAGGAAATTGAATGCTTGAAGAAATGAATGTCAAATAGACATGAAAAGCCCAACGTGGCATTTATGCCTTCCGAAGCTACGATTAAACTCTCACCATTCGATGGAAAATCATCCTGGCAAGTATACAAGACCCAGTTTATGATGGTAGCGGAAGCTAATGGATGGAATCCCCGATACCAAGCTTTTCATCTGGCGACTTCTATAAGAGGAGACTTGACTGACATCCTCAAGATGCTTCCGGAAGAGTAGAGGCACAATTTCCAAGCCTTATCAAGTGCGCTTGAGCTGCGGTTTGGAGAAAATTGCACTAAAGAATATAGAAGACTACAGTTAAAGTCCCGCTATCAAAAAGCGGATGAAAGTCTGCAAGAATTGGCTGCCGATATTCAGTGACTTAACCGACTAGCATTTTCCTACTGCCCAGCTGAGACACGTCAAGATCTGGCTCTCCATTAACTCATAGGCAGTGTGCGGGATCCGGAGATACAGAAAGCAGTTAGATTCGCCGATGTCAAAGATATCGGATCTGCCCTCGTCTACGCACTTAAGATAGAGGCTGCCCAGCAGGCCGCGCGTAAAGACCGGCTCTTAATCAGAGTCGTCACTGCTACTGATACAGACTATGATCTAAGAAAACAAATTCAAGATCTGCGGTGAAAATTCTGTTGCTTAGAACTGAGTCAAGGTGGCAGAAACACGAAAATTCAGTGTTGGACTTGCGGTGCAGTTGGACACGTCTGAAGAGACTGCCCAAAACCAAAAGGTGGTGGAAATGATCTTCCACCACAGCAGGGAAGTATTCAACGAATGCAGGCGTTTGACTTTAAAATACGTCATCGCAAAGGAACTCTCCATGGAAATGCTGATGCATTATCAAGAAAATTGTGTAAAAAAAAAAAAAAAAAAAAAAAAACTGCCGATATTGTTCTAGAGTAGAGAAGAACCATCAATTAGTAAATCCTTCGGTACGCCTAATCACTGTTTAACCGCCATTGAAACCAGACCCATGGAGTGATGAAGGACTTACAGAAGCCCAAAAAAAGACCCAGATATAAATCCAATTTTTGAATTAAAAGAATCTTCCAGTATGAGACCCAGTTGGCAGGACATCTCCACCTACAGTCCTACTACTAAACAATGTTGGACTCTTTAGGACTCACTCCATATTAGAAATGGCGTGTTATACAGGAAATGGAAGTCCGATGATGGACGTAATTTCAAATGGCAGCTTGTTCTTGCAAAATCAAGAATTTGAGATGTTTTGAAAGAATTGCATAGTTACTCACCTGGAGGCCACTTCGGAGTAATGAAGACTCTACAGAAATTTCGATAATGCTTCTATTGGAGCAAAACTAGACAAGATGCAGAAAAATGTTGCCAATCTTGTGATGACTGTGCGGCACGTAAGGGACCAAAGAAACGTAGCCGAAGAAGGTTGCAGCGGTATAATGTAGGAGCACCTTTTGAGCGGATAGCATTGGACATTTTGGGTCCTTTACCACGATCTTCAAATGGCAACAAATACATCCTAGTTGTCATGGACTACTTTACTATCTGAAATTTATTAATTTAATAATTACTAATTTACTAGCCTGAAGCGTTTTCAATCCCTGATCAAGAAGCGACAGTAGTAGCTGAGGTTCTAGTGCAGCAATGGGTTTCCAGATTTATTCAGATCAAGGAACAAATTTCACCTCTGCTGTGTTTAAAGGAATGTGTTAAATTCTCGGACTAGACAAGACGCAGATCACGCTATTACACCCGTAATCGGACGGCATGGTAGAGAGGTTTAATCGAACCATCTTGAATAATCTCTCGCTAATGGTTTACAGAAATCAGCAAGATTGGGATTTGAAGCTACCGTTGTTTCTGCTTGCATATCGCAGTGCTGTCCATGAGACTACCGGATATACTCCATCACAAATGCTCTTTGATCACGAACTTCGTCTCCTTTGTGATCTTCAGTTTGGTCGTCCACCAGATACATCTTCATCGCTAGAGGGAATATCTTCGAGACCTTCAGGCACGTCCTGAAGGTGTCCATAACTTCGCTCGAGACCAAATCAACCTGACGACCGAAAGAATGAAGACAAGGTATGACACAAGAGCGACAGGACATGAATTTCAGGAAGGTGACAAAGTTTAGTTATGGAACCCGATTCGCGTAAAGAACTTTCTTCAAAGTTGCAAGACAACTGGGAAGGTCCCTACACAGTCCTAAATAGACTGAATGACGTCGTGGAACGTATAAGGAAATCATCTTCTTCAAAACCAAAGGTAGTACATTATGATAGATTAGCTCCTTATTGTAATGTAAAGTAAAAATTAGTAAACCATAGTCCGTTTTTAAATAGTATAGATAATTTTAATATTTTCTATTTTTAGTTGTTTGTGTATGTAATGTGTTCTGTACCCTCTTAAAATGTAAATTCGTTTATATTAAATTTGGCCTCCTATCAGGCGATTGTACTGCCTGGGCCGTTCAGTCCTTGAGAGTGGGCAATGCTACAAATTATAAATAATTATGTCTTAAAATATCTCAGGCAGATTGGAAATACTCAAATTTTGCGCAAAAATTGCGGTATTTAGAAGTGTTATACGTTAAAACGGGTTTTCTAATGATTTGGTGACTTGGCGAGAAATAGATACTTCTGGAAACATCCATCACCTAAGCTCTAGTACCAATATTTAGCGAGATAGCCTAGAAGCTTCCAGAACCTTGGCGAAACAAGCAGATTTCCCCGCCAAGTCAGGTATAAATACCGCAGCCCGACATAGAAGGGAGTCAGTTTTGTAAATACAGTGAGTGAAGACGATTAGTCGTGCCTGCTAGTCTGGAGAAGCTATTCTCTGTCTGAGGTATTTGAGACATGTGATTGGAAGCTGTTACTGTATTCGACGAATTGTAGCTGTATAATTCTGATTGTTACAGCTGGTATATCAAGAGGAATTTTTACGAATAAAAGTCTTGTGTTCATTGAGTGGTTGCTTTATTCAATGTCAATCCACGAACCCCGAAGCTCGGTATATATGGATATCAAAAACTATCTTATTTCCATTTCATTAAAAAATTTAAGAAATAAACCCAAGAACTAAGTATTTTTTGAAAAATATTTTATACTTGAAGTTAAAAATTTCTAAATTTTTCACCAATCTTTAAGAATTTTCAGGGTCATGGAAATATAATTTATACAAAACTCATTTAACATAGCCTGGTTGAGGGTATATAAAGGGTGTGTGACGAAAACATTTCAATCATTATCATAATGCAGAAACAGAGCAATTTATCCGACATACAAAAGAGCATGATCACATGTTTTTCAGGATAGAGAGAGAGAGGTGTGGATCATATTCTCTATATGAGCGTTTTTCCTCAGGATGATGTCATCTACCAACAGGATAGTGCAAGGTGTCATACAGCTGGCAGTGTACATGTGTTTTGAAGAGCACCAGAATGAGTTAACCATTTTTCTCTGATCACCAATTTACTCGAATTAAATCTAATGGAAAATTTGTGAACCACCAGGATTGGGCAGTTAGTGCAATGGATTATCTCCTGTGTAATCTAGTGCAGCTGGCCAGGGCCCGTGTCAACATCTTCAGGAACCTAAGTGAATGCCTTACTGTATGTCTTACAGCATTCCGCTCTGTGAAAGGTGCTTATTCTGGTTTTTCTTGCAGGTGGTCACATTAATGTGAATGGACTGAGTATATCTTTGGGTTATTGAAATTCACATATATAATATGTATATAAATACATAAAAAATCTGCAAAATAAGCTGCTAGTAATTTTTATTAATGCTTATGAACCTAACGATATTATGGCAGAATTCTAATAGCTGAAGCCTTGAATATTCAAAATATTTTAATCATAAACTGTACTTTTAAATTATCAATGATTCACACATGAATGATGGATAACAATGGAATACAAAGACTTACTGAAAATTAATATAACCTTCAAACACTTTTCAAGATACGATAAATTCTATTCATGCTACTGATCATAAAAGTGGCAGAAAGTAAAATTTCTTGAAACAGTCCATATAGGTATATTCACATTAAATAAATGAATATGAACAATGTTTCTCTCTTGATCAGTTTTAATGTGATCATGCTGGGAAAAAATTATGTTTTGTTGTAAATTATTTCAATTAAAAAAAAAATTAATTAAATTTTTATTTTTAAATTGCTTGAAAAGAAATTTTTTTGGGAGTACTCGTTAAAATATTTCTCAAGCTTGTGGACTTGATATATTGAAACAATAACAGTATGTGTATAAAAAATTTAATCTGGATCCACACTTTAAACAAATGCTGAGTAACTTCAACAAACTGTACCATTATAAGATCAAAGTTATGATGAGGAAACTCAAGTTTGTACTCTTTTAATAAAGATTGTTATTTGCGTAAAAATCCCATAATCAGTCTATAATCAATACATACCTGACCACATTTTATATTTTTACATGCAGAAATTCTTTAAAGTGGTACACCCCATTTTGAACACATTAGTAAAAACTTGAAATTACACCACTCTAGCCTAAAGCAATACTGTTTACTCATGGACAAGAATCTCTATAAGGTACTACTGTCAAAATTTAAATAAAAATTTTATATAGGAAGTGTATAAAAAATTTAAGAGTTTCTTTAATATTGCTAAAGGCAAATTTAGTTACTGAAGATTGTGATTCATAGTTACATTATAAATAAAAGGCAATAAGACTCAATTAAATAACAATAAGTATTTTATTTTCACTTTTTCAGAACTGTACATATGAATAATGTAATCAGATGATGATTGAAATGTTTTTAAGCAATTTATACAGAAACAAACTCTTCAATGAATGAATGGGAAAAGATGGTAATAAATGTCAATGCATGACCTTATTATTTACAAAGTCTACAATATATTTTTATTTTAGTAACAAAAGTGCAGTTGCATAAATTTTAGAAAAAATAAAATATCAATTTCTCAGCCATCAAATCTTGCATACACAGTTAGGTAGATATGATTCAATTTAACTGTTCTAAAAAACGATGAGTTCATTAGCTGCTTCTTTTGGTGCTTTGAGATCTAAATTTACTTTAAATGTATAAAAATCACAGAAATGAGTTAAAATAATAATTTACAAACCAAAGAAGTAAGCCACTGGCATGAGACCATAAAATAACAGAAACATAATTCATTATGTTACACTGACAATGATACAGACAGAATAAAGAAAAGAGAATTTTAGAACAATCAATTTAAGAATCAAATTGAATCACAGCTTTAAATAATATAGTTCTTACAACAGGCTACAGCAACAGTTTAGATTATTTCAGATTCTCAAAAAACTATAGCACTATCCTAAAATTCAAGTACAACTGGTGTTAAACTCATCATTTAGGAAGATTCCGTAGCCTCATGGTATATGGAGATGCCTTTTGGGCAGCTTGTTGTTGTTGCTGTTTTGCAGCCTGTATGGCAGCTTGAACAACTTGAACAGGATTTTGAGTTGTTACAGGAGGAGCAGTAAGTGTGGCAGGTATTGATAAAACCGGTGTTGAACTGGATGAAGCAACATTGTGCATAACAACATGAGTTGATGATTGTAAAGTTGAATCTGCAGGTACCTGTTGCACAAGAGTTCCTGAAGAAGAAAGAATATTAGATGTTTGTCCAGTGTTCTGAACAGCAATTGGCTGGGCAATATTTACAGAAGCACTTTGAGATAACTGTTGCATCCTAGCTTGAGACGTTTGTAATGTTGCTGAAACAACTTGAGATTGAGGAGTTACTAAAGAAGAATGTGGTGTCTGCTGAACTTGAATTTGAACTTGTTGTCCCGGAGCTTGTGTCGCAGTACGAACGGCGAGTGTTACAGCTTGAGGTGTAATTCCAGATGATGATGCAGCAACTTGTTGAAGAATAGCTGCTGTTTGTTGTTGGCCAACGACTACAGCAGGTGTTCCTTTTAACACTCCACTTGTTGTAAGGGTTGTAGAAGGTAAAGTTGTAGTTTGAGCTTTCACAGACCCAGCAACACCAGGTTCTCCACGTAAATTTCCAGGAGTATGTTGCTGCTGTATTCCTGGCAGACTTGGGGTAGCAGTGACAACCTGAAGAAAATAAATATCAAAAGTGAAAGTTTTCATAATATATAACTTAAATTAAAATATTTGAAAAATATAAGAAAATACATACCACGGGTAAATTTTGAGGTATTGCTTGTTTCATAGCTTGTTGAATTTGTTGCACTGTCATTGAAGCTGCTAAACCTTTAACTTGTTGTGTAGTACCCACTTGAGGATTATGCTGAACAATTTGAACAGCATTCATAGATGCAGAAAGTGAAGATGCTTGTATGGCAGTTCCCTTTCCTTGAACCTATATTTTAAAAATAATAAGATATATTATTTTTATTAACAAAATAAACCAGTTAAATAGAATTAATAACACTGAGTCTCTCACCAATAAATGTATGAGTAATATCTTAAAATATTAAGAAATTTTTTATAAAGAAAAATGTGAAAATTGCTCACACCACTAACATTTATTATTTAACAACATTACAAGACAGTTTTTAATCATGAAAAAGCTATATTATTAATTAAACATTAAGAAAGAATAAAAAAAGAGATGCTAATAAAATAAAAAAAGAATTAATATAATTAATGAATTAAATTATTAATGTTATATAAAGAAATTGCAGGAAAATAGTTGATAATAAAATTTAAGAAAATTGAGGTTTTATAACAAAGTTAGAGAGTAAATAATGGGATTATAAAAATTTAAATAAATAAATGACTGTTTATAAAAATCAAAACAGAACAGTATTTATATACAAAATAAGCAAAAGAAATTCGCTAACATTTTGTTCACAAATTATTATTTCTCTCTGAATTGTAAATTACTATTATAAATAGTATGACAAAATGATACATTTATTCAAAAACAAATTAATATACAACAGTATTCATATAAGAATTAATTTAAAAACTGCATTACTTTTGCAATAAAATGAACTTATTATTTCTAAGTAGATACTTGTACTGAAATCAAAATAACATTTAAGAACTTTTTTTTAAAAAAGTTTTTATTCAGAGATACTAACAAATATTCTAAGCTAGAAAAATATAAGAACTTTTAAAAATAAAATAGAATATTAACTAATAATCTCATTGAAAACATTAATCTTCTAAAATCTTGATAATAAAATCAACAGAAATATAAAATAAATGGTAGATTTAATAAAATTTTACTGAAAAACAAAAATTAGGTATTTTTAATATTATTAATGGAATTTAAAGATGATTTTGACTTGAGTAAATATTAACCTTGTTTGAAGAAGTGTTCCTATTTTTTTGTGATTAAAATGAGTTAAATATGTATTAATTAAATCATGCAATTTATGTAAAATTATTTTGCACATTCATATTAAAATTTTTTAATAAATGGGTAAAAAAATAAAAACTAACTTTTGCTAGTTGAGTTAAATTAGCTGTCAGTTTATTCCCTTTTCTGCCAGGTACCACTTGTTGGACATGGAATTGTCTGAATTGTGGGCCAGTTACATTAGCTCCTTTAGTTTGAATTGTTCCACTTTTTCCCTAGGTAAATGAAAGTAAATTTATCATCTATTTGGCATATCACATATTATGTTAAATGGATATACATTTTGAGAATATATTGAATAAGAAAATCATTATCAAATGCTAGTATAAATACCTGAGGTAAGCTAACATTAATATTGACGCCACCCATGGCAACAGCAGAAACAGGTATAGCTAAGGATGAGCCACCACTCAAAGGAGCTGAAACTGTCTTTACCAAAGTTGCTGAGCCACCTGTGATGGAAACTTGTTGTGGTTGAACTTGCTGGAGCTGGGCCTGGGCTAGTATCTGAGCGGTTGCCAACTAAAATAAAATTAAAGTAATTGATTTTAAGCTATAATATCTCCAATTTATAAAAGCTATTTATGTATACTACTTTTACTAGTAAAAGTTAATTTGAAAGAAATATAATGCAAAGATTTTTAATAAAATTGAAGTGCATAATATTAGTAAAGAAAAATTCAATATTGTAACCATACTGTAAAAGATGAAAATTGTTCTGAAATTGTAAATTTTATATTGATACATATATTGACAATAGAAATTATATTAAAATTTTTAACACCAATGAATGAATTGTTCTACTTAAAGTAATGGAAAGTTAATTATTATTTATGATAAACATTATTTAAAGTGGTGTGATAACATCTGACAAAAAGTTATCACAATTTAATATTTTAATAATAGTGTTAAATTATTGTCACATAACAAATCATTCATTATTAAAAAAAAATAAAATTTGTTTTTATTTTAAGAATCATCAGAAATATGTAAGATGAAATAATCAATAAATTTCAGAAACAATTTTAAATATGATTTAATAATACTATTAATTAAAATTTACATTATTTCTCTGGAATCGAAGCCCAGGAATATGAAGCACTAACAACTAATTAAACAATTAAACTCGAAAGTAATTTAGAAACTTGAAATTTTACATGAATAATTTACTTTAATAGGTAAAAAAATTAAAATAAATTAGAAAATTTACAGCATTAGACATTATATATTCCTCATTTCTGAACGATTTTGGTTAATGATGTATTAGAATCTTCTTGATTGACTTTACACACAACCCGGGGAGCTCGCAGCACAATCTCTTTCCAGACGACTGTCTTTTTCTTCCAGAGATAATATTCGCTCAGAATCTTCTTGATTGACTTTACACACAACTCGGGGAGCTCGCAACACACTCTCTTTCCAGACGACTGTCTTTCCAGAGATTTATCTTCAAACATTTTAGGGCATTCAGCACATCATCTGCTTTTTGGTCTTCTCCTTGGTTTGTTGGGCTTCAAGTATAAGAATTTTGGCAAACGATTATTAGTTTGTCTCTTGATGAGGCAGCAGCAAGAAAAATGTTGTGCCTTAATAATGTCTTTGCCTTTAATGAGTGATTTTATTTCCCTATTAATTCTTATTCTCCATAGATTACTATTTACCTGAATTGGTTCCATATAGCTTTCACAATATATCAAATACTCTTTTAGTGTCAGAGTCTAAGACTTGTATATCTTTAATTTTCTTTTATGGATTAGCTTATTTCTTAAAAGATGTCAATATGAAAAAAAGCATCAGTTCCCCCTTACAATTCTGCAATTCTCTCCTCTGAAGTTAGTCTGCTCAGAATAGCCATTCATAAATACCAATGGAATTGTCAAATTTTCTTGTTATCAACATTTTTTTAAAATCATGAAATTCCTTTATCTCAGGGTAAAGAATAAAAAATACAGCCTTTAATAATGGTAATAATAAAGACTGAGCATTTGGTAATCAGAGTAGAAATTAAAGAATTTCTTCAGAGTTTCTTCTTTCCTTACAGATATAGCTCAAATAAAAATAAAGCTATCTCTTTAGAGAACAAAAATTTATTTAAAATTTGTTGTTATTTCTCTACTTTGCACTTCTACTCACACAACCAGACAACTTTTTAAACTTTGAATATAAGATTCACATCTCTAAGAATTTTTGCAACATTTATAAATAAAGAGAAAATAGGTGTAAACTAATAGTGAAATCTTGTTAGTTGAGAGGAAAGCAGAATGGTTAAGTCAACATTTTAACTTATAATTAGCTAAAGGTAAAGGAGTTAATATTTGATAAGAATTTTTTTAAAAATAAGAATAGGGGAATATAAATAAGACAGAATTTTAATTTGTCTAGTCACAATTTTAAGAGAATGATGAAATAACTATTTGTTTTGAAATTTTTTTTCTGATGACAAAAAATTTACCTGGTTTGAAAAAATAAAAACATTGGCAGATATTAACTGAGAAATTACTAAGTAAATTGCTTTGCCTCAAAGATTTGAAAGCATTACACAGTTATCTGAACAGTAATAAAGATATGGCTTCATCTTCAATAAAATTTAGGGAAAAGTAAGGTAACAAATATAATAATTGAAAATAGAGATGAGGAAAATGCAACCATTTTTGGATAGATTCATATATGTAAATCTCAACCATAAAACTGTAACATTATTATATAAAAAGTTCTCTCCTGATCTTAGGAAGCTTGCAAATTCCTTGATTGTTGAGAGCAAAAACATGCAACAAGCTCAGAATCCTAAGTGAATTATATCTGGCAAAATGATGCTAGAAAATAGGTACAGCACAAGACGATTCTAGATTTTGTGAGAAGGTTCGAAATATTTAGTACTGTTTTGTGTAGCAGTACTAATTTCAGTTTTCTACTTTTCTGCACACATAATTTAAATTATAAGCTCATACTGAAAATTTGAATTATCTTACACAAAATGGAGAGTTAAATTAGCAAATTTTCATTTCATGAGTAATTAACTAAATCTTTCAAAAATACTTACTTGTAATTTAAATTTACATGCTTTTTAATTGTTTATTAAATTAATTTTGATCACTGATGCCTTTGAAATCCTAATGATAGTTTCTGCTTTAATAAACACAAAAGTTAAATTATTAAAGAAACGCATAATTTTTCTGAAATTTTTAAAAAGATTTATTACGATTTAATATGAAATGTATATTGATTATACTAAATAAAGCAACCTAATTTCGCTATTATTATATATTTACTTTAAATGCAGAATATGTTGTGTTGAAATTATAAACAAATTCATTTAATTCAAGCTATTTAACCGACATTCTAAATAATTGGAAATGTATATATTCTATTTAATCATTTTTAAACAATATAAATCCTATACTGTATGACAAGTATGAGGAAACCATATTATAGCTTAAAATATATTTATAAGAATAAGCACATTCTAGCCTTAATAATACATAGAACACTAGCCATAAATTAAATTATTTTTATTCTCTTGTTAATTTAAGACAACTTGAATATAAGTGCAATTCAAACAGATATTCTTAGAGAAACAATTCCTGCATAAATAGTAGAATATTATTAGTGCTATATAATTATTAAATTCAAGATTTCTCCTGTAGTGAACATTTTAATTTAACATGTGCATAAATATACTTAATATTTAAAAAGTGTTTTTATTTTTGGTGTCAAAAAATATTAAGCAAAACTTAAACATTTCAGTTAATATTATCATGTTTTCTGATATTCACATTTAGCTTAGTTTGTGTGTTACATACACACAGATAAATGCTTATGAAACAATTTTTTGGTAATATAAAATGCTCTTATGCTGGAAATATTAGGGAATAAGTAGAAAAACTCTTTAGTTGTAGTAGTTATTTATTACTTTTTTGAACAATAACAAACATCAACATAAGCATTAATAAGAATATATTCAAGGGCAGAAGCCACAAGATTAAAATAAATGCATGAAAAATATATATGTGGCTTTTTGTAACCAACTATTTATAATTTTAGTAACCAACTATTTATAAAGCATTTAAATCTGCTTTATGTAAGAAAATTTATGCAAAAAATGATATTTTAAGACAATGTTTAAGAAGAGCATTAACATAAATGTTGTTACAGCTGTATTAATGTAATTTATTCCTAATAATCTCTATTAATTTTTTTCACAATACTAGTTTATTGTGTTTAAAATAACCAACTATAATAACATACTCCATACAAATGTAACTTGAGCATTAATATTTTCAAATATAAAATAAATATGTTGATTATATTTCATAATGTGAATGAGATAAAAATTAAATCATTAAGATAGATAATTTTTGAATCTCAGTTAAAAAGATTTTGGTATGTACTTTGGGGCATTGTAAAAACTTTCATTTCTTTCATCAAAATGTAAAAAAAATCATTTTTTAGTTTATTTTTGTTTATCAGTTAATTCTAATGTTGTTTCGGTTTTGGGTTAACCTACTTTGGTTAAATCTAATTTAGCAGAAAGAGTATTTTCTAAAAAATCAGAGCTTAACATTACTGAACATGTGAAAGAATTTAATGATTTATTTAATGGATTATGATATTTAAAATATTTCTGTTATGTATCAAAAAATTAAGGGCACACATTTTCAATAGATAAACCAGATAATAATAAAAATTAAAGCAAAACAAAGAAAAAGAAAAAAAAAAAAAAAGACTTAAAATTTTTTTAAATTAAAAGAATAATTTATTTTTCCAAATTTATCTCTAATGTTTCCAAATCAACTACTATTTACCTATTTACAAATCAATCAATTACAATTTAGTAACTTATATACATATATAATATGTATAAACTTGGACTTGAAATGTTGACCATGTTTTCCTGAATTGAAAAATTTTAATGTTAGTTTCAATTTTACAATATTTTGAGCCTTCAAAGCCTATAGCTGTTGATGTATCTAGCAAACATAGCTTAGGAGCTGTGCTATTGCAAAATAACTTAATCTGTAGCTAAGAACAATACTCAAAAGAATTATGCACAAATTGAAAAAGAAACATACTTATTGTTGAAACTGATTACAAACTTCATGAAACAATTTTTAAAAAACCTTTAGATGGATTACAGCAAATATGAATATATTTATAGTCTTATTATTTTAATCGTGTTTATAAAGCTGGAAAATAACATTTTTTAGCATACCATATGATGAATGTAGGAAACATTATGATTTTTTTGATGGAGAATTGAGTCACATTAGTCCAATCATAGCTGGTTTTCCTATGTCCAACTCAAAATTGCTGTGTTTAAGCCTGAAATTGCTAACTATTTCAAAAATCATTTTAGAAAGTATGCTGAATGATAAACTTGTATCAGATTTTGCTAAACCATATTTTGTTTCAGACAAGAATTGGGTAATGCAAATGGAATGATTTAAAAAACTTTTGGTGTGATTCTCATTAAAAATCTGCTAAAGAATATACAGAATAAAATCCATTATTTATCTGGGTACAGAAAAAAACAAATATAAAGCAAAAGAAAATTTATTATGGCAGGGAATTGGAAAAGATATTGAAGATCTGATACAAAATAAACCTAAACTGTTTAAGATTCCAGAAAACCAAAACTAAAGAACCATTAATGCTAGAAGTACTATAGGGTAACATCATGGGAAGTTTTGAAAACTGATTTGTTTCCTTTTAAAGATGAGAACATTACACAGCAATAGGTGGACTGGTTAAGAATATTCCTACAGATCCTTCACCTCTTGATGATAATAGAGACTATTACCAAACTGATGAAGAAACTTTCATAATTAAGACTATGTGTAAATTAAATATTATAACTATATTTGAATTCTTAATTTTTAAAAAAAAGCAGGTTGTCATATATGTAAATATTAAAAGTACGAATATAGCTAAAACCATATTATGTAAAGAATTTTCTCCTGATCTTCTGCATTTTATTGCTATATGATAGGCAAAACTCAATATATATAATTACAATGTGTGTTATGGATATTTATAAATAGTTATAAACATGTTTCCAAAGTTAAAAAAAGAGGATTTCTTTCAAAGTTCCATTAGAGTTCAGATTTTTTTTTAAAGAGGTAAATATGCAGATATTTGTTCAATAGTCAACTATTTGTCAGTGGTAGACATTTGTACAGAATTTCAAGGGCTGATTCATGAAAACAGCCTTTACTCTTCACCAGAAAATTATGAATCTCAAATGTTTCAAAATGACAATATCCTGTAAGCTAACATGATAGTCTGTAAACAAGCTATGATTATCTATAATTACAAAAATGACAGAGGTTCAGATCACGGATTTTAAGATAAAAGAACTTTTGAACAATTGCATTGTTTGAATTAAAGCTTTTGATCTTAAAGAATTTCCTGTTGAGTATCTCTCACAAATGTCATTTTAATTTTACGATTTATGGATAAAAGTATAATCAGCATTCTAACACAGAAATATTTTCATCATACTTTTAGTTTCGAGATAAGAAAACTTTTAAACATGCATACTCAAGACTACATTTGATAGTATCTAGTTGGATTGAATATATTATGTATCTTTCACATTTAAATAAAAAATGTAATTGCAGAAATTTAAAGGAATACATCAGATAATATTTAAAACCTAAAGCAATTAAACAATTTCAATGAATAAACATAATTATTAGAACTCTTATTACAATAGTTTTTTTTAACATTGATAAAAATGTAAAATGCAATGAAACATTATCAAGATATAAATTGCGTCTTATAAAACAATGCAATAGAACTCACTGATAAACAAGATTGTGAAAGAATGTTTGGATTTGGATGTTTTTAAAGGAGGTTTTATTTTTAAGTTTGGTGAGAATATTAATAACTTTATTACTACTGATTAAATGGAAACCTCTATTGTTAAAACAGATTAGCACTATTGAATTTTTTAATGTCTAGTATACATAAATAAATGAAAAATTCTTTTTTAAACACTTATTAAATGTGAATTTTTAAAAAATATTTAGGGACATGTTATTTTTATTTCTAAATTATACTTCCTATCATTTAAATTAAGCAGCAAAAATATGAATATATTAATGTATCAATAATAATTAAATTACTCATAATATTCAAAAATAATTTACTTGTGCTTGTTTCTGCTGTTGCAGTTGTTGGCGCTTCACAAGTTGTGCCATTTCTGCATCAGTCATAGCTCGACCAACAGATTGTTTCATTGTAACCTGTTGAGCTATACGTTGTTGAGGTGTTGCAGCCACTGTTAAAGTACCACCAGCACCAATAGCAACTTTAGTGGCTGCTTGGGAGACTTGCTGTTGCTGGACAGTTTGTAATCTCTTATACTGCTGTTGCTTGAGATTTTGTTCCTAGAAATAAATTTAACACAATGTGAATGGATACCATAGATATTACTATACCATAACAAATGGATACCAAAATTATTTTAAGAAACCTTATTTAAAACATGTAAAGTTTTTTGATCAAATATAACATTATGTTTACACATGTGTAATATGTTCTAAACTGTATATTCTAATCAAAATAGGCTTGAAGTGACCTTAGAATGACAATCCAAACAGCAAGCTCTGTTTTTAAAAGTGTTTGAAAATTTACTTAACTATATAAAATGAAAAGTAAGATTAAACAAAAAAATTTTATGGTGAATGCGAAACTTTTTAAAATTATAATTTGGGATATTGCTTAAAACTGCAACTAAGAAAAAACATTTTTATTTTGAAAATGTCTAAAAAGATATTATTTAAACAATGTTAGAGAAAAATACATAAAATATACAGGCTTACATAAAAATAAATTTCTTCTGAAATATTTTTCTTGTAAATATAAGTAGTTTCAAGTTTAAGTAACTTTTTATAATACAGATAATTTTATGAAATTCAACAACATTGAAAAGAGGTAAGTAAAAATAAATTAAAAAAATATTTACTCATAATCTATATGGGGATATAAAGAAAATCTATAGGGGGGGGGGACAAGAAATAACATTTGCAGCACTGAAACAGTGGCTCTTCAAGCTTTAGCATACAAAACAAAATGTTCAATTTACACTCAAAATTTTATATCGAACTTAATCTTCATCCCACCATTGAATAAACAAGAAAGAATATTCTAGACATTTATAAATATTAATCATTTTAGTATCTATATTACTAAACTTTAAATATTGTATGATAATTTGAAGATTCCCTTAAAAATTATCATACATAAAAATTAAACCCATGTAAATATTTTTAAAACATAATTAAAAATCCCGTTTTAGGTAAAACTGAATTGTTTTTGTAATTATAAATGTCAATTAAAATACTATTATCACAGAAAAATATTTTTTTTGCTAACTTAATGCAGAATTTACTAATGTATGAAATAAAGAAGAATGCCAGTGAAAATTGCACCACTAGTATTCTTCTTATGTCTGGCATCATACCAGAATTCATTAATGTATGTTAGAAAAAAGTAGGTATAAATATGTTTTTTTTTTTTTTTTTTAATTACGTCCTTATGTTAGCTTTTTTGAGCATAATAAGTCTTGCAGTTCAATAAAGAAAGGAAGTTGAAGATGCCTTCATTAAGGAAAAGACTGCAATAGAAAGACGAAGGCTATAAAAGATTTAGCTTTACACAGGTATAAATACGTAAAATACATGTGTTAATAAACCCAAAGCCGGCACTAGCTTACATATTTTTTTAGGGACAGAGGAAGTGAAATTTTAAATAAAATTAAGCAAATAAAAATGTAGAATACACTCACACAATATTACACAGGTACAAAAAACATTGTTTTCCAGCCAAGCTTTTCCATTATTTTGGATGATACTCATATATAAGATAACAAACTGGATAAAAGTGGAAATAAATTAGTGCTTTTGTCTAATTCAAATGTATATAATCTGAATGTAGGAATCTGTATAAAGTATTTTTGAAATATGATTGTGGATGATTAGGCTTATGCTTAGGTTTAATACTTTGAAAACATTTTTTAAAAAAGAAAAAAATCCAGATTAGTGATACAATATTGAAATATAGCATTGTGTCGTCCTTACTTTTATTAGATGATTGTTCAAAGGGTTAACAATCAGGAGCTATTTTCTGATACTTTTACAAAAGGGGAGTTGAACAACTTTAAAATGGCCTTAGTATCATTTTAAGCACTACTGAATAGAGCAGATATAAACTTGGCTATAAATCTTGCATTTTGCAAATAATATTCACCAATTAGAAGTTAAGATTTTCTCTCACTTAACCTTTTCCTAAAAAAGGTTAAAAATATCAATTGTTTCTAATCTAAAGAATTAAAAACACCTGACACAATGATTGAGAAAATGTCAGTAACATCACTTACACATAAGGATGGAAAATATACTACAGGGGTAGGAGTACAGAAAATTTTTTTTCAGGACACTATTTTCAAGAAATATCAGGACATTTTTCAGGACATGTTTTAATAATTAAACAAAACCAATGTTACTTTTACATATTAATTTCTGTTTTATGCATAAAACACATTTTAGAAAGGAATAAACTATTTAATAAATTCTGAGTTTTTTAATTTTTAATACAACAATATGAAAAATGATACAGAAATTTAAACTTTCTATACTGAACATTTTTTGAAAATTAATAAGTTACATGATAAATGCTTTAAATTAACAATTAATTTATGTATAACTGAATAATGTTCATTTTGAACTGGATGCATTAGAATTTAATTCCGATAATTTAATACTACACTTTTTTAACATATCATTCACAGATGCAATCTCTGCATTAGCAGCAGACAGCATCATTTGTCCAACTTTCACATCACTCATATTATCATCACTGATAGCACATGCTATTTTTTTAGTTGCATCATCCAAAAGTTTTTGAGCTACACACTGATTGTCAAGCAAATTTTTCTTTTCTTTCTCAAGTTCATTAATTTTTTCTAATAGCTGCAATTGTTTAAACTTTTTTTCACAAGTAGCTTCTACATCTTTCTCATCCTTTCTTTTCTTCTCTAATTGTGTTACATCTTTTGATTTTTCCATATATGATGCATATTCTGCATGAGATTTCTGAATATAATGCATCATTTTTTTGGTATATGAAATGGAAGAAACAGAATTGCCATGCATTCGAATAACATAATGACAAATCCGTAACCTTTTAACTGTTAATTCCGATAAAGAAGCTTTCTCCTTTGTCACAAGAGAATTGTTAGCTGAAAAACCTCTTTCTGGTTGGGTATTTATATTCAATAACGACAAGCATGCTTTAACCACTCTAGAAAGAGTAGGATATTTTATATAACCGCCAGCATCTTTTATATTAAAAACTGCATTCCAATATTTACAGATATTTTGATTATTATCATAATCATCTACAATCAAAGTCACATCTTCACACATGTAAAGAATCCACTCTTCATTCATCTTATCAATATCTGAAGAAGTTTTATTCACATGAGGAATATGTTGAATTAATCTGCTAAATGAACTCCTAGACTCTTCCTTTTTTCGATTATAAGGAGACAAACAATAGAAATCTGTGAGTAAAGGATTTGTTATAGGAAGTTTTTGAAGCAAATGCTTTGAAGTTGCTATGTAGCAGCTTCTGACACTTTGTAGAAATGTTGTTTTATCAGTAAGCTCTTCCAGTATTGCTGTTGCACCATGGCCCATTTCAATCTTGTTTAAATTTAGTCAATTTTTTCCTGTATCAACATTAATTTGTAGCAACTTTACTCTTATTTATTTCACAGATTTTTTTTGGGTTTAAAATTTTAAACATAATACTGCAAACAAGTTCATTTAACTTACTGTATATCACATGTACTAAAGGTTTGACTTTTTGCATTAGAAGTAAATATGGTTCAAAAGTTTTACAAAAAAATGAAACAAAATGCAGATATGCCAGAGTCTTAGGATCTTTGAAATGTTTTATAATCCGAAGATGTCTATCAGAAAGAGGAGATTTCGACTCTTTAGGTACTTTAACAATAAAATATTCCTTTAGAACATCATATTGCTCAACAATTCTCTCACAAACTGAGCCCAAAGTTAACCAACGGCTCTCAACATGACGAAGGAAACTATGTCTAGCTAAAGTTTCTTTTAGTGTTTCTAACTGTAAGGAATGATAATCTTCCCTTCTTGCAGGAGATAGTTTGAAAAATTGATGAATATCTAGAGCAAATCCATCAATATTACAATCAATTTTATCAATACCCTTACATAGTGCTCCATGGATTATGTGTAAGCAACATGTACTCAAATCAATTAGTACTGGTTAACTTTGCTTACTCAATTCACTATTTATTTGCTTTAAAACAGCTAAATTAACTCTTGGTCCAACCATTGACAACTGCATTAATTTTTCTTAATTCAAACCATTATTTTGAATAAAACTTAATAAACTTTTTACAATTTTATTGGCTTCAGCATGCCCTAAAAAATGTGATTCGAGGTAGCAAATAACATTTTTACCTTGTTTATCAGACCAGTATGAGATGTAAATATTCAACTGTTTCTTTATTTGTTTTGTAGTAGTTTCATCGAAAAGTAAAACAAAATATGAAGTGCCGATATCCCGAAACAAAACAGTTTTGAAATACGGACCTAATCCAAAATTAATCATATACATGACTTTTTTGTCAGATAATTTGAGATTTTTTGCTATGGAGGGATCATCAAAAATTTCTCCGTAAATGTTAGCTAAATCATTCAAAGATGAAAAAGAATAATTATTTTTTATTGCCACCAAAACTAAAATGGTTTCAGCTTTAATGGTTTTCTCTGATATCGTTTTGGGAAACCATGATTTGTTATTCACTACTACAGTTGATGTCGAGGATTCAGATGAAGTTGATGACTTGATAGTAAATAGTGTTTGATTCTTGTAACAGTTCACAGTTTTTTTGTGTCTTAATCAATCTGCATGAGCAAGCACTTGTCTAAAACCCATATTTGAAACACGGAATTTGCTTTTGCATAAGAAGCACTCCGCAGAATGAACATCGTCAACACTTCGGTACCAGGTCTTGATTAGGCATTTATTCCCATCTTGCAGTTCCAACCATCTGTCGGAAAATTTAGTTTTCCTTGGCATTTTAAAAAGAAAATTAATTGTTTTCAAAAAATAAAATTCTGAGTTTGCTAATAAACATTCTTCAAAACACCCATCAAAATCTTTCAAAATGCCGCGATAAGAATTTCACGCATGCGCATAAACGTAGGCGAATCATTCACACAATTTCGACATCATTGTAAATAGTTGTGCACTACTAAAACCAGAATCTTTGTCTGTAAAGGCACAAAATAGAATTTAATGGTAAACCTAAACCTAAATTTTTTTGACGTCAGATATTCGTGAGCAATGGCTGAAAACGAGGCGGAGACGAATGGCAATCCTATTTCCAATTTGAAGGAGAACAAAAAAGGTGGAAATTTTTCTCTTTCTTCTTGCATAGAAAGCAGTTGAAAGAAAATATATATTCCACTGGAAGAAAAGTTTACTACTGAAAAATATAAAATTATTAATAAAAATTAAACTTTCAAAAGAATGTAATAAAAAATAAGGAATTCCAGGATTTATTTTGAAAAATAAGGACATTTCAGGACGTTTTTTTAAAAAATCAGGAAATTCAGGAATATCAGGACAACTACGAGCCCTGTATACTATGATATGCACAATATGTATCTCAGTGATTCTCAACCTTTTTCTTTTCTCACAGCACACTTTTAAAGATTTCAAAATTTGGGGGCACAGAAAAAGAAACATTTTAAACTTGTTTACTTATCTATAATACACTGTGTAAAATAGTTTATGACTAAATGAATATAATGAATGAAAAATTTAAAGCAAAATAAAATACATAATATATATTACAAAAGCATCAGTATGTTTTTAAAATATTAATTACAAAATAATAATACTTTTAATGAGTAATTTGAGCTTGATGTTTTTTGAAAATTTCATTTACATTTGGTCTAAAAATTAATTTCACTACTCTTATATCATCTTTTACATTCAAAAATCTCAATCTTCCTTTTAGTTTTTATGTTGGTTAACACAGAAAATCAGAATTCCCACAAATAAGATGTTGAAAAATAGTAATTGTATATACTAGAAATGTTTAAAATTTTTTCATGTGGGGCAAATAATTCTCTTATGAAAGATTACAATTATTGAAGATAAAAAATTTTCTTTTAGAGTATATTTTTCTTTAATTTAAAGGAACTTTACTCATAATGACAAAAAGAATCATAACTTTTATGCATTTTTAAAATTTGGCAGCACATAAAAGTGTTAAGGGCACACTGGTTAAGAATTACTCATATATCTATTTCATTTGTAAAGGGGATTATAATTTTATTTTAAATAACCACACAAAATTAATTGAATAATTTTTTTAAACATAATTATTGGACAAAATAAATTGGGGAAAAAAAAAACTTTAGCTTTTCAAAATCTCATTAATAAAACTTATTTGATTTAAACAGCGCTTGATGTTACATTTAATAGTTCAGTTAATTAATTTTTTTAAAAATGAATGAATTAATTAAACTGTAAAGAAATACTTACCCTTTGTCTGATATAAGCATTTTGCCTCATTGTTTGTAATTGATTCAATTGAGCAATGTTTCTTTGAGTAGCTGCAACTTGTTGACTAAGTTGATTCACTAAAGAAAAACAATATCATCAAAAAGTATTTTATTACTTAACCTGCTTCTAAGTATATGCTATGCCACTGTATGCTTCTAAGCATATTCCACATAGTAATTTAATTGAAATAAAATAACAGTATTCATTTGAAAAATAAAACATTAAAATATAGTTCATAGAAAGAATTAGAATAAATTGGGCAAATGTAAAAAGATTTTGTTAGCAATATTTCAATTATATTTAATGTAGTATTTTTTATACTACTTTAGCAAGATTACTAATAAATATTATATTTAGTAATATAATTTTGCAGTAAGATGGGATCAAATTATAAAGAATTCTTTTGTTAGGTGAGTTGAACCTACCTATTATACATTATGTACCCTAAATTGTATTTGTATTTTCTTAATGATCTTTATAAAATTTACAATAATTCAATTTTATTTTATAATCAATAAAGCAATGTGATAATTAGGACAGAATTTCATAACTGAATTATTACAAATTGAATAAAAACATTTTATCATAAAAAAGGAAATTCTACAGTATTTTTATTTATTGGAAATATTGATAACCACAGTAATGTGAAATAATTATTTTAAATAGGTTTGTTGCATTTAATGTCCACGTCTCATTTGTATATAGCAGCATGGGCAGTATGAGTGTATTGCAAATTCTCAGTTTGCATACACTTTCAAATAACCCAAATAGTGCACATATAGCTGTATTTGGGATAACAGCAAGATATTTGATGATAAACTTAATTGCGTCTATGTGACAAAATGCTTTTGCACACTATGAAATTTGATTGAAAAATCAACTATACACAGAACTGGATATATATCTTTTATGGCTCACTCTTTCGAAGAACAGCAATCTCCCTAAGTCCTCACTCCAGTTTACATTTTGGGCTTTATTTAGTAGTGAGGATGCATAATTGTTTTGTAAAGGCACACCTGGAACCTGTTGAATAAAGCACACCTGGAACCTGTTGAATAAAGCACACCTGGAACCTGTTATGAGACTTTGCTTTAGCTATTTTTTAATCTATCTGGATCTAATTGGCACAGAGGACATACAATTTCTATATAATGAAAAATCTTATGTTTAACAAGTTGATTAGGGTAAGATAACTTTGTAATGTTAAGAAATTTATCAGAAAGTGTAGGATACACAAAATTCCCTTATATTGTTTTGAGCATATAAACATATTTCTTTAATGATAAACTTTGATTTAAATTTTGTTTTAAATTTTAAAAATTTGTTTCAGAGAACAAGAATTAAACCAAGAATAAAGAAAATAAGTACTGAAAATAGGCACAGTTACATTAGCAATGAGAAAAGTTCAAGAGTAAACTCTTTTTAATGTAAAGTATAAGGAAAGGGTTTTTTGTAAGTAAACATTAAAAAGTGATACATTAATTTCAATAAAAAAATCCTTTGAGTCCAAGAAATTTTTTGACTTTTAAAATTTCTTATTTCTTAAAATGTGGATTCAAATATACGAACTTTCAGATATCAAATAAAAAGTAATGTGGTACTATGAAAAGCAAGTTGATAAATGGCTAACAATATTGATTTACATTTTGGAATAAAACAACATTAAAATAATTACTATATGGAAAAAATGGGAAAACATGTTATAAAAATGCTGCTTTGATACAAAAAACATAAGTAATTACTTTAACTCATTTTTCACCAATTGAAATTATGAATTGTATTTTAAAATGAATTTTAGTTTGAAAGTGTTTCTAACATAATGCACACTAAATAACTTTTTCTCATATTAATTTTTTTATAAAAAGATACCATGCTGGTAAAAAAAATTAGTTTTAAGAGCTAATATTTATTTTCCCCTTTCAAATTCTATTCCAATCTTAAATTAGCAAGTGGTGAAAATAGGTAGTACAGGTGATGTAAATCTGTGACCAAAGTTTTATTTTAGGTTCCTTATAGTCACAAATAATGAGAAGACTGTTCTGATCTACCTGGCCAATATAGAATGGCGATTCATTCCAAGGTGTTAGGTATCACTAATTGAATCTTCATAAAACCATGCAAAATCTCATTTTATGTTAGCTTTTTTCTGCACAAGGAGAATGCAAATAATGACTGTAAAAATCCGTCCAATTCCCAGATCAACATAAGGATGACTAAAAAATTAGTTACATTTTCTGTTAATACCCAATCAATCAGCTTGGTGAGAAGGTCTCTAAGAATCATAGCAGAAAGAGCATCTGCAACCTTGCTGAAGAGGGAAGTGGAGAGGCTACTACGCAGCACAGAGATTACAGTTAAACAGCAGGTTTTATGATTCAAAAGTATGGTGCCAAAATGAGCAATTTGAGATTGTACAGGAGGCGGAAGTAGACAAAAAACTAAGGGTTGGAGTTTAAACTCTTTCTACCAGTAATTGTGGGGCTTCTTGGTAGCAGCAAAGCCACCACCAAGAAGCCCAAGGAGGTCTATCTGAACTTATACTTGGTATACTAAATCTATTAAAACAGTCAATGTGAATGATGAATTTCCATCTGTCAATCTCATTAAAATGGATATCACCTTCTTACAGCCTGAGATCTTTATCAAGATGGATGAAAAAACCATGGGAAACAATGTTGATAAGAGGCAGAAATATAAACTTGCACTAACTCTTTATATCAGAAAAAAAAAAAAAAAATACTGCATTTACCAAATGGATTGAATATCATTGTAGTGGCTCTTATTGCAGAAATTTGGTACACTGCCCAATTTTTTTTGTAAAAATTTTTATACTATATCTTTTAATCGTTATCGATTACTTGGAGGTTTATAAAAGAAATTTTTATTTCTAAAATAAGAACAGATAATTACTATGAAGCTAAATCTTTTAGACTAATGAATTTAACTTATGACTTATGATTATCTTTTAGACTTATGAACTTTTTATTAAAGCCAATAGATAATAGAGAACAACCAATGTATCAGGTTTGTATCAGGATAAATCACTTTCTAAACACTTAATATACTTATCAAACAAAATATATCAGATAAATTCACTGCTATGCTATTTACAACCTGTCCTTCATTTTAAGAATTTGAAGGTAAAAAAACTTGCCTTATCTGTTTCCTTAGATACTGAAGTTGTTTCAATAAGGTATCTATTCAAATCCTAAAGCATTTTTTTTAACAAAAGGGAATTAATGATACTATCTGTATCTAAATCAATAACATATTTATCATTATATCTATTAATACGATTTACACACTTTAGCAATAGTATGCATTTCTTGCTAGATAAACTGCAGACAATATAAAAAAAATGACTAACCTGCTGAAATTGTAGTAGCTGGTGATAAGGTTGTACCAGTCAATCTCTGTGATGCTGCTAGCTGTACAGCAGTAAGATTAGCAACAGAGACAACAGCTGGGGCTGTTGATGTAGTTCCAGCAGCAGTAGTTAAACCTCGTGCAGTAGCTGCAGCTACCATTTCTTGCACAGATATAGTGGTAGTAGATCCAGCTGCTGTAACAGAAGCACGCTGGTTGCGAAGATTTGCATTTGAAAGTGCTGCAGCAATAGCAGCATTCTGTGGAAAAAAAGAAAAATTTCTTTCATTTACTCTTTTCCCATTCAAGTTAAATTATTGAAAAGTTACTTTTAATAATTCTAAAATTTTACTTTTTTAAAAGCTAATGAAAAATGTATTTTTATCAATAAATATATGACCAAATTGAAAAAATATAAAATTTTGAGAAAATTACTTTCTTAAAACAAAGATAGTAAATCACAAAACTATACAAATAAATTTAAATTTGTACATAAAATGAAATATAGTTCATAAGCTAAAAATTTATTTGAGCCAGGATATAAATTCAATTATCTACTTTTTATATATAAATCCAATATTTAATAAAAAAAAAATTGAAAACAAACATTGCAATAAGTCTTTTATTGTTTAACATTATAAATTTTGAATGAAAATATCTAAAGAACTATATAATTTAAAAATAACTTAAAAAGATAGCAAATAAAAGAAACATAAACTGAATGCTACCTGGGCAGCACTTTGAGAGGTTAATGATGAAACTCCAGCTTGACCCAAAGCTTTAGTTATTGTAGCTAATGTACTAGCTGTAGTAGATCCAGCAACAGCATTCACCATTATTCCACTTGTCAAAGATTTTGGAAGAGAAACAGATGCAACACTTCCTTGCTGTATATTTGCTTTACTCAATTGCACTTGCTATGCAAATAAATGAAAAATAAATCTATAGCAAATGGTAACACTTCGATAATAGAATACTTTTATAATTTGGCAATGAAAAATTACAGTATAATTCATAATGTAATACAAAATTATCAAGGAACAATTGAATAAATAATGAACTATATAAGAATTATTTTATCATACAATCACATTGCTATTACTGGCATTTCCAATGAAATTAGAACTATAAGTATTACCATTGTGTTCATTATTTCTCGAAAAGAATTTGCACAACAGCATGATTTACCTGGATTTGCTGGGCTTGTGTTAGATTAGCAATAACTGCAGGAGTCTGATGTGGAATTATATTTGTAGTAGCAGCAGCAACAGTTACAGTAGTTTGTTGAGATACTTGTCGTTGAACTGCAATTTGCTGTTCAATTGTTTGAACAGTAGCTTGCGCTTGGGAGGGATTTGATACTACTTGATTAGATAATATCTGAAAATTTAAAAAAGGCAAAAACTTTGGTAAATATAAATGAAAAGTTTATATCTAAGATGAACACAAATTAATAATTTAAACAAATATCTATCAAATTACAAATTAGGAAAATAACACATGATTTTATATTTGAAATGATATTTTCGCCTGAAAAAGATATTTCATTCATCATTATCATTGATAAGAGAGTAAATTTATTTCTTGATAAATTTTTACTCACTAAAACTAATTAGATTAGGATATACAATTTGAAGTCTAAGTCTCTACAAACATCCTTAACTGAGAATGGATTCAAATAAGCAATGGAAAATCAAAGCAACATTCATTTGGCTGCCAAATTAGTTACCTAAGGTGTGACTAATCCATTAAAATATTTCAATTTTCTTATAAAACTAATAAAGTTCTTTCCCTTTTATGCATATATAGAAACACATATAACAAAAGAAAGTTTTTCATTTCAAGAAAAATAGCTACTGGATATCAATATATTTATCAGAATAAAAATTATTAAAAATTCTCAGGATTTTTGTACATATCAATGCATATATTGTTTGAAATTTAGCAAAAATTTATAAAATAATAAGGCAAGAGAAATTTTTTTATAAAATTAGGTTTATACAAAAACATTTATAAATATTTCTTTTGTTACTTAATTAAATGATTACAACCAAATGGTTTAGAGAAAATCATAAACTTATTGATTCTTCAATTAGATGTTTGCAAGCGAATTACATAGCCACAATCAATCAATGTTACAATATTAAAACAATTACTGGTTTTGAATAAAATGTAATTTTTTAAATATATTTTGGCATGCTCACATTTCTCTAGTCTTTTTTTCAGGTTTTCAAAAAAACATGATATGGTATTTTATTATGAACACTAATTTTCAATTATGCCCCGATTATAATCAAGAAACTAAATATCCATGATAATGGTATTTAGTTACTCACATCTTATAGCTATTAGATGGTACAAATAGCTATAATATGGTACGATTAGCCAATACTGCTAAAAAATTATAAGTGCATATAGCAGCAAGTAATAAAAGATGGTTCCCATCCTCAAACTGTGTGTGAATTCAATTCTCCATAACTAAACTTTGTAAAATATATAAATATTTATTTATTTAAATTTTGCAGAACTATACCACATCAATTATTTTACAATGGAAAACTAAGAATATTTCAGCAATATATGAGATAGGTTTTATAAATTCAAACAAAAACTATCTTTATTGTACTTGAATGAACAGTAGTTGAAACAATGAGAAGAGTTGACATAGGCTTTATATGCCTACTCTTATTTAAACATTTTCTTAATTTTATTGAAGTAATTTTTATTTTCAATGTATACACATGAAAATACAGTTATAAATCCATCAAATGCTAGTCAAGATTTTTTTGGGTAAAAGTTAATAAAAAAGGAAATAATCCAAAAGATTTTCGATCTGAATAAAATTTTAAATCAAATGCAGATGGCTGGCAATTTTTTGATTATATATATATATATAATCATTCCTTTAATAAACATAAAATGCATAAGCAATTACTTTAGCATTAATATAACATATATATTAATCAAACTTCCCCATTTTAATACGCAAATGAAATAAATTTTCAGAAAAATTTCTTAAAATGAATTTGGAATAATATGGTTACCTATGCTTACTAAATTAAGAAATTTATATTAATTTGATTAATATCAAATTATAATAAATATTGGAAACACAACAATGTATGGGTGGGATCATCTAAAATTAAAAGTAAAAAATTGACTTTTTAAAGCCGTAAGAAATAATTTACAAAATGAAAATATATTAAATATTTTTTTAATGTAAATGCTTTGTAGAAAACAGTAAGACAAAAATAGTAAGATAATGTTAGGATTCGATGGGGGGGAGGACCCCAATATAAATTAAGTGTGGAATTTTATTTTTAAAAATTCTTAGAATTAACATCAACTTGTTTGAGATAATTAGAGAAAAAATGCATAAAATTTTTTTACAATTCTTTTCATACATATGAACTTAGAAGCGGAGGAGAAAGGAGGCAGTTATTTATTGAGCAAATCAAGGAAATAAAATTATATATAAATAAACATTCACCTTTCCTTTCAGTATTAACGAGGTATTTATATTATTAAATACAATCATTTCGAGCATATACATTAAATATGTTTTATTCCCTTCTGATTCATTGGGCATTAATTAAATAAATACCGCATTAGCATAGTAAAATTCTAAAAACTTTAAAATTAACTATTTACTAAACAATAAGACAATTTATTCAAAGAATATAAGGTTAACCAAAATATATTTAAAAGTCACATGCATAAATTGGAATATATTGTTACAAATTTATAAATAATTATTGTATATGTCTTAAAATATCTCAGACAGATCGGAAATACTCACATTTTGGGCAAAAATTGCAGTATTTAGACGTGTTATACGTTAAAAGCAGGTTTTCTAATGATTTGGTGACTTGGCGATGCTTCGGCGAGAAAACATGGCGAGTTGGCGACTTGGAGAGAAATGGATATTTCTGGAATAATTCATCACCTAAGCTATAGGACCAATATTTAGCGAGATAGTCTAGAAGCTTCCAGAACCTTGGCGAAATTAGTAGAATTCCCTGCCAAGTTAGGTATAAATACGCAGCCCAACATAGTAAGGAAGTTTTGGTACAGACAGTCAGTTTTGTGAAGATAGTAAGTGAAGACGATTAGTCGTGATTGCTAGTTTAGAGAAGCTGTTCTCTGCCTGAGGTATTTGAGACCTGTGATTGGAAGCTGTCACTTATCGTATCTGACGAATTGTAGCTGTATAATTGTGATTATTACAGCTGGTATTTCTAGTGGAATTTTTACAAATAAAAGTCTTTGTTCATCGAATAGTTGCTTTCTTCAACTCTCAATCCACACGAACCCCAAAGCTTGGTACAATATATTTAATGTAAAGAAATAATCAGTACTTTTCAACAAGCAAAGATTAAGATGTAATGATTCCAACCTTCATTTTATAATAACTGTTAGCTAGAAATTTTTTCTAAGTTTATGAAAAGAAATTTAAAATATAATTTTGCTTATAATAAATATAAAATTACAAAATTAAGAGTTACTTACAGGAGTAGGAACTGCCTTCTGTTTATCCCTTGCAAGCCGCTCAGCTCGGTTACATGCAATCTTTTTAGGACTTAGAGGTACATCATAATTTATAGCAGGATTGTCTGGTGGCTTTGGATTTTTAGGTGCTTGTAAAAATGAAGGTCGTTCAATCGGCTTTCTTTTCACTGCTGATTCTGCTAGTAATTTAAAACGTTTATTGATTATTTTCGAAAAAGTTGCATTGTTATCTTGAATATAAAGCTGACTTGTTTTCATTGGTCTATTATTCTTTGTCTGAAAATGTGGAAAAAATTACATCATCATACACACAAGTTTATAAACATTTAACAATACTTAAACAAAAAAGTTAAAATTGGCAAAATATGATAAATAATTAATACTGAACAAATGATTTTTTTAAAAAGTTAACACTAAAAAATCAAAAGAACATTTGGCCCTAATGGATTAGATAAGATAAAAAATCTTTTTTGTTTGTGAGAATGCAGGTAAGCAAGTGATCAAATTCTGTCAAAAAAGTTATAAGTGATACACTGAAGCAATCTTAATTTTGCTCTTTGATGGAAGTGAACAAGAATTTTTATTTTAATCAAAATACAGTTACAAAAATGACAAGTTTAACAAAAAATAATGAATACATTTCATTTATTATAATTAAAAAATATATACAATAATTCAGTTAAACCCACTTTTACAGTTAAAACAAATTGTCCTTATTTAGAATTTTTTTAAAATTTTACAATATAATATTCTGATTAATAAATATTTTTTTTATAAAAGTAAGTATATTAGAAATATTACCTTATAAATTCCTTTAGTTTTTTTCTGCTTTTTAGGATTTGTGTCATATAATATTTTACCTTCCTCTCTGGGCACAACTATATTTTCATATCTATATTTACATGATTTTGATGATCGATAATTTTGGCATACAGCAAAAACAGCCTCACATGCCATATCCCAATTGGGAATATGTCCTGGCAATAGTACTGTTAAATTCAAAGGAATACTCTGAATATCCTGTATTACCTAAAAGCAAGAAATACGGTAAACATTTTATGATTACGAAAATATTTCACATAAAAAGCTGTATTAATGTACAAAATAATTGTATTTTCAAATAAAAAATATGTTATTTTGGAGAGGATATAGAATTTAAAATAAAGGAAAATGAAATAAACGGAAAGAATATTAAGGTGAAATAAAAAACTATTTATTTCCAAATAAGTAACTAGTAAAATCAAACTAGTAAAATCATTCAATCACAAAATACTACGACTGTTTATTTACTCAACTGATAACAAGAAATAATTTTAGAATGTAGCAATTACATTCCTTACTATAAAATAAGATACCTAGATGTAGGTAAATAACATCTAGAATGTTTAAAAGAAAATCAAAAATATAAAAGTATTTGCTCTAAAATATTAAGCTTACCTTTTAAATTTTATCACACACACACACATCTGAGTACATCCAAAAAAGAATATTGCACTGTTAATATTCAGAATATAAACAGAAAAAAGTCAGATTTTACAGAGAATTAATTCATTCTACAGTAAGAAAAACATATTAAAACCAATTTATGAACTAATTTTTGGCACAATTTTTATATGAAGGTTTCTAGTCTTTTTGGAAGTGATTAAATGGGGAAGCTTTTGTAATTTGTTGTAAACTAAAGTTTTTTTTTAAAACCAAACTATATTATCTATATTTATTGTGCATTTTTTCCAGTTATTTCTATTAAAAAAAAAAAAAAAAAAAAAAAGTAGAAAATTAAATTAAAAATATAGAACTTCCATTATCATGTTAAAGATTCAGATTAATAGACACACACAATACAATTCACAGTAACACACACTATTCTCTGAATAAATTTGTATTGGTTGGTTCTTATCTCCAAAGATATTATAGAGTGAGACCATATCAACAAATTCATTGACGAGTCAGAAACAGTAATTTAAATAAGTCAGAAACAAGAAGAATAAATTTGTATTAAAAGTAAATAATTAAAATGCTATTAAGTTAAAAGGTATTAATAGAAAATTATGTAAGATAATTAATAAATTCAGAAAAATACAATTGACTTGTCAAAATCCTTAATAAATTGCGTGTTTTATTTTCCTTTATCTCATAAATTTGATATTTTATCATTTAAAATAACTGAGTTTAGAAATAATTAAGAGCCTCTTAATGATATTTCACTTTTTATTTAAGCAAGATAGCATATGAATGAAATTTATTAATGAAAGTTCACAATTACTTTATTTTATGCTTTGAGTTAAAGTTGAATTTATGCCAATTTATTCAGTATAATTTTATTTACACTAATAAGTTTCGAGCAATTGAAAGATTTACTTGTAATATAGCCCAATCTTCTTGCACCAACCAGTCAAGCTTATCATTATGAGTTTCAAGAGCAGGCTTATTTACAACAATAGGAGATTGTTTCAGACTTGAGAAAGATGTCAAAGGTTTGGCCAAACTACTAGTTCCAACCATTAGACCTTTCACTTTTTGCAATTTGACTTCCCTTCGCATTTTTAAAATAGCTGCAGAAGGTCGATCAAATAAAGATCTGGGAATATTCACCATATCATCTTTTCTAACTTTCTGTTTTCGAGTAGTAGCTACTGCTGGAAAATAAATTTTAAAAAATGCAAATGTTATTATTTTAAAGGAAATATGCATACATATTTCTAATAAGATATTCACATGAAAAAATAAATAATAAAATATTTTATAAGCACCAGCATTTTATTAGACATAATTTTGAAAAACTTACCTGATACTACTGGATCAATTTTTTGTCTTTTTGCTTCCTTCTTGATAAAAACTGGTGGTAAGCGTGCTTCATGCATTAGTGATGGCTCATACCAAAATGCAACACTGTAGTCAATATAAATATCATTTTCATTAGTAGGTGGAGTAGGAGGAGCCCATACCTGAAAAATATTTTAATTAACAATTTATTTTATAAAAATGATTGGAATGTTGATTATAGCTAACTAGGTATATATTTTATAAAATACTATTTGTTCTAAATAATTAAAATTTTAAGAGATTTTTCTTTTATTTATAATGCCCAACAACTAAGGATTGTTCTAATTACTGGCTAAAAGGGACACACCTACTAGATGCCCTACTACTTTATGTAATACTTTGGTATTTTTATTGCTCATGGGACCTAATTAAACCAGGAATACGACTATAGTTGAAAATATATTCCAAATCACCACAATCAGCCAAGCCTACAGTGGGATTTGAACTCATGAGCTGTTGAACTGAAGGCAAGAGTGCTAGTCATTTGGCTCCATTTCATTATACAGTGGGGTACCCAGTGAGTGTGCCATAGTGATTTTATAAGTAAACATGCCTTTATAATTTAATAGGAGAAATTAAACAGAAGACCTTAAGATTACAAGTTAATTGTAACCATAAACTATACTGATTAACATCAAGTATCTCTACAAAATTACATTTCAAGCAACACCTTTTGTTAAAAGTTAATGTTTACTATTTATATTCACCTAATTTTTAAAAAATCACTTTAACACTTACAAAATAAATTGCAAATTTTTGAATGTGCCAGAAATTTTTTTTTGATAAAGTATAATTTTTTTTTTATAAATGCTTAAAAAATATGTCTCATTAGTAAAAACTTTCTATTTCTTAAAACTGAATTATCAACAATTGTTATTTTTAAGAGTGTCTGTATTTATATTTACTTTTAAAGTCACAAAGATTATAGCAGGCAGTTGATAAGTCTTAAGAATAAAATAAGTGTTCCTGTTTCTTAGTAGTCTTACAAATTTCAGACTTTTAATAATTTATTTATTATTTTTAATTTTTTTCTTCTTGATAACCAGATTATATGACTCACAAATGATACAACCGCTTGAATATTTCTGCTTACCCAACAATAAAAATTTAGAAACCACAAGGATAGAATAAACATAAATATAATTATTCCTTAATTGATAGTAAAAAAAAATTAAATCATGTTCTTAAATGTTTAAATGCATCAAAATTACAAAAATCAGTGCTAAAACAAGTTTTAACTTTCTAGTTAATATAAATGGTTTCTACAAGAATAAACTTATAATTGATTTACTATGATTGTCAGCTTGTTTCACATTATCTTATTGTAAAATTTTTCATAAATAACACTTAAGAAAGTTTATACACATAAAAATATTCAAGATCTTTATGCACATTTTTATCCTTTATTACTTTTTTGAATTGATTTAATGAAAACAACAAATAAAAATAAAATGCTTAAGCATCATTCTCTATGATGTATAGTTAAAGAAATAGAAGAGGAAGAAAATTTTTAATTTCTTTATACTGTCACCTCCTTTTTAACATTATTTGATTTCAAAATAGCATAAAATTTCTTTAACTATCAAATATTTTTTAAAGTGAAAAAAGATTGAATACTTGTAAAAATATAAAATTACTTTAAATAAATTTTTATAATTACTTACAGGCATTTCTTCTTGACCATTGACTGAAAAATAAATCTGTAAAAGGAAAAACAAATTTTAAATTTTAACATAGTAAATATTCAGACAATAATTAATAAAAAGTAAAGCAAGGGATTTTATGTACAATTTTCGCAAACATTCCTAGGACACAAGCAACATGGAGCAGCAGAGCATAATTATTTTACAATAAACACATTTTAAAAATGATAGCTATTGAAAAAATAGTACAAATTTGTAATTCATCATCTATAGTATCGCAGAGTTAAAAATGTAAAACTTAAAATACGGTGCAGTTTATACTACATATTTATTATTTAATGCTCTTTTCTCTTTATGAGAAAAAAATATATAATTTTTCAAGATTATACAAATGAACACATGATTTACATATGAAAAAATGAATCTGGGCTTTCACATAATAAAGATTTGTTTATTATTAATTTAATGTGAACCATTTCTTATTAATTCTTTGTAAAAATAGTACTCAAGAGTAAATGACAAAACTGCACAAAAAAAAGGATAAAGATAATTATTCAACAAGCTTTAAGCTTATATAAGCATTTGAGAGGTAATTTTTTGTCAAAATATCTGAATCATTACAACATAAATAAAGAAATTTAATATTACTAAATTGTTTTATATTCTATTATAATTAAATAATTCGTTGCATGGAAATTATGGCAGAGATGTATTTACAAAATAAATTGCAAAAAATAAAAATATTAAATCAAGTATCTTTAAAAATACCTATGGAAGATAGTTTTAAATTACATGCTTATTTATAAAAAAATTGGCTTTTTTATTTGTTATTTATTTTAAAGGCTTTTTTATTTATTTTAAAGGCAAAATCTATTATATTTAATTATTTTTCTTTTAATGTATATATAATCCTCTATCCTATTAATTTATTATTATATATAATCCTTTATCACAATAAAGATACTGAAGAACATACTGTACAAAGATCTTTTTAAAAGTTTTGCAATTTATCTATTTTACTTTAAATGACTATATTTTAAAATACACAAGAGTATGAAATATATAATTCTATTACTACCATATAGATAGAAGTTATAGAAGCAGCAACAAACAAATCCAAAAACATTTAAAGTGAAATTTTTGAGCATTTACTTCTAAATACTTAATTTACAACCAAAATTATACTGAAAACACAAGTACAATTAACTGATCATTTCATGTGCAAGAAATTGTTTTCTTTGGTCAAAATGATAATTAATCTATAAATTGATACTGATTCCTAAAAATTAATGTCAAACAATTTTTTATTTAAAAGAAAAGCTTATAAAATTGGAATAGTATTAATGATTAATGAAGCTTGAAATGCAATGATTTTTATTTATAAGTGAGTTTTCACATATTAAATGACTGTTGTATATGTATATATACTTCAACAATCAATATAATTCAGGAATATTAATGGGCTTGCTATTTTTTGCAGAACACTCAAATATATATTCATATATAGAAATGGTTTGCAGACATTCATTTTAAGAATAGCAGCATCAGCAAGTTTTATTACCAGGAAACACTTAAAAAGCATCAGAATATTAAATAAATTCACATAAGACAAATATATATGCCATTACTTCATATTAATTTTTATAAAATAATAATAGTTGATATTTACAAATGAAACAGTATAATTTATAGAGCTGTTTAAGAAAAAAATGAATATTTAAAGTAATTTCTAATAACTTTAATAAACTGTAGTTAACGTGTGTGTGATTAATTTTTTAATGCTGGACTTATAATTTTTTCCCTCCTCATTGCAGGCACTGAGTGACTAACCTTTCACAACAACAAAGCTAAAAATTGTTATTCATTCATTGTTAGATGGTGGACATGTGAACCAAGTCATGGAAGTGAGTGGCTTTACCCACATTACCCCTTCCAAAAACTCTTTATAAGGTGGGCTACATATTCATTCATCATCTCAGCAGAATGGATGAGGAAAAACATACACACAGAAGCCAGCATCCGTGTTGAACTGGCATTCGAACCTAGGACCAACGGTCTTAGAGTCAGGAATGCTAATAATTCAACCATAAGCTCAGATGGCACCAAAAAATAAGTTTCCATCCTTAATATTGCTGTATGTAGTTAAGCATTATGTTTCCACATTAAGACACACTTTATTATTTCACATAAAGATAACACTCGCAGAATCCAACTTAGAAATATTAATAGCTTATTTAGATGAAGAAGTGTCTATCAGAGAGAAAGAAGTTTTATAGGTATCTTTTATTTCAAATCATTGCAATCCAACATCAATTTCTCATATATAATTGCTATTTTCAGTAGAAATGTTTCTGTTTCATTTTTTAAAAGTAAATAAACCGATTTTGAATCTAAAAATCGATTTAGAATGCAGATAACTAATTTTATCAGGACCATATGTTTGATGTGTATTTAAATGATGTTTAGAAATGACCCATAAACTATTTCTAACTAGTAATTAGCTTTTATAAGTGAAGTAGTGAGGCATAAACTTACTGAATTTCTGTATTTATTAAATTAATCCAAATTATTATGAAGCACTTGGTAAAGGGAAATTCAAAAGTGAATTTTAATATTATTACAGATTTATTAAGATAAAAGTTTTTTAACTACAACTTTAGGAAAGTTTTACAAAATGAATGACAAGTCTTATTATCTTGTTTTCTATAAAAAACGTTTTAAATTAGATTTTACTGCAGCAAATGCTAAATTTTCCAACTCTATATTTGTAAACATTAAAGAGTGCCATAAGTGATTTTTTTTTATATTTTAACGATAAAAATATTATATAACCATATGTACTAAGTAAAGCTGATGAGGTTTTAATAAGGACATGAAAATTTTTAAATTCCTTATATAATATTATCCCATATTTTTAATAATAAACTCTTCAAACAGAATTTTACACAAGGAAATTTCCAACGAATTTTCAACTGCAAATTTGGTTTACAAATAAAATTGGTCACTTAAATTCTAAACTTCTATCAAGAAACACTTTGAGCCTTCCCAATGCCTAAGAACATCATTGTTGCAGTAATTTCTATCTCACAAACAGATATTTCTTTTACCAATAAATAACAAAGCATTATTCAAGTACAATACAAAAAGCAATAAAATCATTTAATTCAGGTGATGGAATCTATAAGAAAATACTGTTAATCCTTACAAAATAGTTCAGAAAAAAATTAATGTTTACAATTTATAACTTGTTAATTATTAGTTTTATTTACCTTCTCCATTTAGATCAAATCAACAAAGAAGATTTTATCTTTAACCTTCGAATTTAAATAGGAAAATTTCAAACATGAATGCGAATGGTTCCTTACAAAGATTTCTACATTGAGTGTAATCATATATATTTATATAATTAAGAGGATTACAAAAATAACATATTTATTTTATCATTATAGAGTTAAGAAAAAATGAAAATTTTTTTACAAAATACAAAAATATCATTCAAGTTTCATATAACTTTACTGGTAAACTAAAAATCAGTTTAATTCCTTCTTTCTGGTAAGGAAAAGAAATTAAAATTATAAATGCTAGAAAATAAAATTGTAATATTTTTTGAATATTTCTAATTAAAGATATTAAAATTAAAAAAACTCAATAAGCAAAATAATTTTCTTAAATTAATTTAGCATATTATAATAAAATTCAAAACCATTGAACATTTGAACTAAAGCAGAAATGTTTAATAAGTAAGGAATTTTTGTTATTATAAACATTTTTTACATTAGATTCCTTTTGTAATCATAAAATGATGATCCTTGCTGATGTTTTACATGACCTTTTAATGAAAATAATTCTAGAAACCTATAATTCAGTGGAGAGATAAAAAAAAATAAAACTTAATCATAATTTAAAAAGAAATCATTTCTTTACACTTTTTTAAACTATGCACACCAAGTCCAATCAAAGTCTAACCATCCTTTAGAAATAATACATTTTTTAGTAGCTTTCTATTAGATGAGGGGAAAATACACAATCCAAGAAAGATAATCCTTGTTGCTGTTTTAAAACCAGAAACTAAAGTTATTCTAACATCTGAAATATTGATGGACTTATAATTGCATAATATTAAAAAGCAAAATTTTATAAAGTGAGAAAACAATGTTTTTATTTTATTTTTATATAAACTATTTAACAAGGAAAGCAAAAAGGAAGAAAAAAAATTCTCTAATAGTATCTAAAATTCCTACTGTTAAAATTTTAGGATCTAAATCATACAGGAGTAAAACCTAAAATACTTATAGTTCTTCATAACGAGAGTCAAATGTTAGAAAGAAAATATAGCTCGCAGCCAATATCGAGGAGTTTTTAAACACATTTATTGTCGATGTGCTTTCATTGAAACTTATATGTTAGTGTACAGCAAACTTTTAATCATTCGAACAAATTAAGAATATAAATTATTTATACACAATGAAACTTCACAACATTTTTATTCTTATTGTTTTATAAAAAAAAAATTCAATTTCTATTTTAAAGTGTACAATGCTCTACATTAAAACACTGTAATCAATGCATTTTTTCAGGAAGTAAGTATTGATACATAATTTTTTAATTGCAATGTTCACAATAAAAAAACATAGGAAGATACACATTCGATCAATAACTTAACTGGCAATAAATGTCATCATTATGTATGTTGAAATGCATAATCAAACTGGTTTTAAGAGAAAAACAGTGACTGGATGTTTTCCCTTGGTAAAGTACATTCTGCATTGAAAAATGAATCAGTTTGAAATGTTATTTTTTAAGGGAAAAAAATTTACACATATAAAATTTGTTTGCATTTTCTGCAAAGTTCCTAATATTTTATTATGCATTTATAATAATTACATATGTACTTTGTGAAATTTAGTTTTTAACGGGTATTTTTGTATATCTGGCATCTTAATTTTAGTACCAGAGACAATGCAATAAATTAAACATTTGAAAATACATTTTATATTCAATCAGAATTTGTCTCATTAAAAAATATAATTAATTGCTATTAGTGATCTAATTTTGTATGTGAAAATAAAACACATGAATTTAGAATTGATAGTGGAAAATAAAATTCAAAAATGAGAAATTAGATTATTTTCAAAATATAGGCTTAGACAAAAATAAACTAAATTAAAAGTTGTAGAAAAATATATTCGTGAAAATAGAGCAAAAAATTGCTATGGATTAAACAATGGAATTTATAAAATGTAACTTTTTATTTACTTCCATAGATATCTTACTTAGTATCATAAAAAGTTAACTTTCATAATATTTTGCATTAAAAGTGAAAGCTTCATTAATAAGAATCAAATTATGGTATTCTGATGCAATGACACCAAAGAATTCACTTTATACAAAACGTGTAACACCATATAAAATATGTTATAGATTATTTGTCACGATTCTTGTATTATTTACATTTTTTAAAAAAATATATTATCTATGTCTGTGTGTAACAAAATCCAAAATTCTCTATTTAGAAATATTGGCAGCTAAAATTGAAAATAACATACAATTGACAAAACAAAGTCAAATGCATCAAAATTAAGTGAAAAAATTATATATTTGATAGATTTCAAAGATGTTCAAATTCAAATTAAGGGAATAACTATCTAATTTGTATTGCTTTTACTGATTTAATTTATCAGTATGCATGTACCTCTATTTCAGATTATTTTAGCAATAAAAAAAAGTTTGAAAATTGTATTTTTTGTTTTTTAAGAACAATTGATAAAAAGCATAAAATTATCATTTTGATATTCAAATAATTCATTTTAGAGATCTTTTGTGAATGATATCTAGCATACATAAGTCATTATTTTAAAGATCTAAATGATTTTTTAAAATTATATACACACATATACTTCTTATATACAAACTTGGTCTTTCAGAAGGAAGGGAATATCAAATAGTTCCTGTGTCAACATAACTTTTTAAGATATTTCAGATTTGTGAATTTTTCATCCTATTTTTATATAGTTCTTTTTTCAAGAAACATTCAAAAATAAAGATTAGTTAAAAAATATTTTTGTTTTGATATTTTCTAACTTTGTTGCCATATTCTGAAAATAATAATACACAAACACATTCAAATGTAAGAAAATTGATTATCAGAGTAAATTTAGGGTCACCAAAAAAATGTTTTGTATCTGTCACTCAACAATTTAGAATGCAAATAAAATACTCTTGGAACTTAGATTATAAAAAAAAATTGTAATCTATTGCACCATAATGTTGACTAATTAAGGAAAATATAAGCTTTTGAAACTAAGGCTTATAAAAACACACGGTGCATTAAAAAAATGTACTTATTATGAATTATCATAGAAAATTTGTTCCATTCTATAAGATTCAATTGTTGGAGGTTAAAAGCTTAAAAATAAATTTGACACATACTTTCTCAAGCAAATACGAATCAAAATGGCAGCCTTCAGCATCAATACATTTCTGTGAATATGAGTCCTCAATGATTTTATACACCATACCAATGGGATTTCTGTATATGCTGCATGCATCTCATTTACAAATGTCAAGGTTACAAGGTTTACTATTTTATTTTTACTACGCCTACAAAGAAATTCAGGAGTGTAAGATTTGCAGAGTGTGGAGAAAGCTCAACAACCCTGGCAAATATCAAATTAGGTATGCTCATGATAGAGCAGTGGTGCTATCCTATTTAGATAATAAAAAAATAAATAAAAAAAAAACTTGTTATTACCAAATATATAGATGTCAAGGAACATGGAATCGGCAAACATTGTTAGATATTCTTCTACGGTTAAATAACTTTCAAAATTGAAATGCCTAATAAATCCCCTTGCAGACAAATGACTCCACATTTGTGAAAGGCAAATTCTGTCTTTCAACAGTAATGTGAAGATTCTTTCTAGCTCAGTATACATATTTGTGCCAATTGGCAGTTCCATTCAGATAGAATAGGGCTTTAACCATCCAAATTAAGCTGAGTAGCAAAAACAAAGTGGAACCTAGTAGCACAAGAAATATGGTTTCTATGATAGATCAAAGTCTAAAAATTTGTCGACACACCCAGTTTTATTAGCCTAAAAATACATCATTAAGCTGTATATTAAATATATTTTTAACATTCATTTACAGGAACAAAATTAATGCAATTTATTGCATAAAAATGGTTACTTAATGAAGAAAAGTATAAGATGCTAAAAACACTGACAATTTAGACTTTAAAAATGACTGAAGAAAAAAAAATACATTACACTGTATATTAAATTTTATTTTTAACTTTCATTCACAGGAATATTTAATTTTATTAAAAATAAAAACTTTTTAAATTGTATAATACCAGTTTGATAAATGCTTTTTTAAATGAATAATGTGAAGTAACAAAGTTCTTTGTTATTTTGAATCAAATTATTTATTGTCCAATATTTTTGACAAAATTTCAGAAGTTGTTTTGGCAAGGCAATGTAACCTGGTTTTATATTTATATTAGAGAGAATATATTGTATACCAGTTTCTGTTGCTTTATGATATGACATGAAGAAATTTTTCTCTAATATTTGAATTTATACTTGTATAAGGCAAGATTAAAAAAGCTAACTTAAATGTAATCAAAAAACAAAATATTGCATTTATGCGTGATACAGATGTATATTTATTTGATAAAGTTTAGTTTTAATCCTGTTAAGTCAAAAAAATTGAAAATATTTTTATTAATAATTAATTTTAAGTATTATTAAGATTATTTACAATGATACTGGCATTATATTTAACTATTATTACTTTAAGAATGTTATTGAATCATTAATTTTACTTAAATTCACTTTTTTAAACCAAATCTACTAATTTTCATAGGGAGAAATTTGAGAATGGTAGTACTTAACAAAAGAATTTCAGAAAAATAAAAAAATTTTTAACAACTAAGAAAACGCCAAAGAACACAAGTGGCAAATAATCAGTTTTCTCTGGTTAAAATGAAAATTAATTTTCAAAACATGAACAGAAGTAAAAATATTTATTAAAGGTACTTTATTTTCAATGGTTCTCTAATAAGATAATGCTCCTCAATTTTTGGTTTACCATTTATAAAATGTAAATATATAAATATTTGATATCATAATTTTCTTTACTATAATACTTTACAAAAAATTTTTAAAAATAAAAAGGTCTAATGAATCAATGTAACATATAGATGAAAAAAAATTTTAAACTAATATTTTTATAATTGAAAATTTTTTTTAGATAATTTTAAATTTGAAAATATTTTTTGTGGCCAATTTTGAGCAACATCTAGGATGATTTATCTGATCTTGCTCTTAAAAATGCATCTCATTTTTCTTGGTAGAGCCACATGGCTAGAAGTCTGAAGACATGTTTTGGTGCCAATTTGTAATTACAAAAGATAGTGATAGATAGAAGTTAATATTACTAATTATTTATATGGAATTAAGAAAGTGAAAATAAACAGAAACATTTCATTCAAAAATTAGGATGGCACAAAAATAATATAAGAATAAAGGTGGATCTACCATGAAAACAGCATTTTCGAGCAAGAACAATTATTTCTACCCTAAAAAGTGCCAAAAAAGCAAACCCAGAAGTTATTTTTTTTCATTTAAGCAACTGATCATTTTTTAAAATGATTTTGAATAAAGCTTATTATTTGCAAAAGCAATAAATGAGGGAGAAAAGAAAAATAATTTTTGATAATTTATTTATCAGTGAGGTAAACAATACTTCACCATATTGACACCAAAACAGAGCCTTGGACAACGCGAAATGATGTGACTACACCAAGAAAAATGAGACACAGAAACACAGCAAGTTGCAGATTTATTGAACTTTGGACAGTTTCAAAATAGTTATACAATATCTTAAATAACATTATCTATAGACAATTTGAGTTCATAGATCACAATTTTGAAGAACAAAATGAATTGGTCACTAAAATACTTTTCCTTTCTAAAGTCGAAATAAACATGTAACAAATAACTATTTTCATAAGCAGACATGCGAACCTTTCATAAAAACATTTCTTGCAAATGTACAACACAGCTGCATGATTCAAAATTCATTGGTCTAAACACACATCAATTTTGATTCTATGTACATTTTAAATAAGCATAAAAACTTATAATGTGTATTATACATCCAATGTTTCATCCAATTCTGTGGAAATATTATCATGGTTTAAGGAACTGTTAGTTTTATCTTTTTTTATTAAGCAGCTAGATGGGGACAAGGATGTAGATGAGTAAACTAATGTGTCTTTCAACGAATCATTCTTATGAGCATTTAAAACATTATTTACAATTTTAGGGCTAGGTACTGATAATTCAGATTCACTCTCACTTTTAGAACGTTCCTCTGCTTCGATAGCAGATGCTCGCCTAGTTCGTATCACTAAATTAGGATTGGAAAACGGTTTCAGGATAAGAGGATTTTGAGTAATTTTGGATAAACAGTTTTTATTGCTACTCAAAGTGCCATTTTTAGGAATTGAAATATGAGTTTTTGCATCTTGGTCCCCATTCCTTGGACCATTAATTAAACTATGCATACTAACAAGATGTTCAGATTTATTTACACTTTTAAGATTATCCTTGGGCTCACAATCATTTGATTCTTCACTTTCAGCCATATTACCATCTAATTTTTCCTTTTTTATAATTATTCGCCTGCTTCTCCTCTTAGGAGGAGATTTAGTAGTTTGTGATTTATTAAGGGAATCCCTTGCTTTACTGCGTTTGGATCTAGAAGATCTAGAAACCTGATTTGCTGCTTCTCTGCTATAAAACAAGGGTGAATCATCGTCACCAAATTGACCAGAACGCCGTTCTTCTTCTTCTTTGAGAGCTTTCAGATGTCCTAACTCCCAGTCTTTTTTTTGTGCCTCAATTTCCTCCTAGAAAATATTATCACAAACTTAAAATCCAATAAAAGCATTTCCTCATGATTAAAAGAAAATAGCATATCAATTTTAAAAAATAAATATTTTTATGACAAGAAAAAACATCAGATGGATATTAAGACTGCTACACCAAGAAGGAAACATGATACTCATATAAATTTTTTGTAAATGGAAGATGCTTTGGTAAATAAATTATTTGCTTTTTGATACATTTAGGTAAAAAAAAGTCAGAATTGCCATAAATACAATGTCTAAATGCAAAAATTGTACACTAATTTCATTTGAATAATTCTGATGAGTAAAAAACTGTTGATGGCTGGTGTAAGAAGGGAAAATTATAACTAGGATTTTCTGATTTTGATAGAGGTCACATTATAGCCAAATTTACTGTATTATAAATTCACTAATTGTTCCTATCAAAATTCTATAAATGTTTACACAATATGGAAACAATAGATTCAAGACCATCACAAAAAATGCTGTTATCTCAATAGCCAAAAAGATCACACCAGTATATTGTACAGACTGTTAAAAAGCTGCATGTGCAGTTGTACTTGGTACAGGCCCTCTATCTTCACTTAAGTTAATAGCTAAGCATAGTAATTCTTAAAAACTGACTACGAATTTCTCGAAAAAATAATCTCTTGTTATTTCTATTATAATATATTTGTTTAATAAACATCATGTTATAGCAGTTTCAATGACCAACAGCATATGTTACAGAAGAAAAACAAGGAAAAAGCTCTAATTTTTTTAAGGAAATGTGGCACAAATTTAATTATCATTGCACATATATAATCATAACATAATCAATGCACATATATTTATTAGAATTTCAACTATTAGAATATTTTTTAGATAACTAATGCAAATGAAATTAAAAAGGGGAGGTTAATATTTGACTATGCTCAAAAATGAGTCATCAAGGTACCAATTAGTTATTTTTATATTGAATAAAAATTAATTTCTCAATAAATTTACCTCTGCTAGCTTTAACTGCTCTAATCCAACTGGCTCTTGTAAAGACTCTAAAAATTGCACAGCATATTTTTCAACTGGTGTGAGCTAAGAAAAAGAAAATAATAAAAAATGCAGGTCTTATTTTCTATCAAATATTGCTTTAATTGAATCATTTTTATCATTACAATGAACAGAAAATAATTTCATGTTTTACAAATATGAACACAATATTGAAAAACAAATATAAACTATATAAAATGATCAATGAATAAGATGCAAAAGTGTTTAAATTAAAAATTACAAATCAATGAACAATGTTCAAATCTAAATAGACGTGAAAGAGTAAAAATACATTTTCCAAAAATATAGAAAATATATTATGGAAATTGTTTAGTGATTATCAGAATAACAAATTACATCCAATAATGTTAATAAATTAAAACAAATGTAACATTTATGAATGAAATAATTTTGAAACTGAAGTGAAAAAAAGAATCTTATAAGCAACACAAAAGGATGTAAACATTAATATTGGTACAATATAAATTAATAACATAATTTTTTAAAAGTGAATGTGCTATATCATCATGCAAAAGAAAATAATATCTTGCAAACAAGATTTAATATATGATGCAATCAGAATTATATAGCACTCAATATTACATTTTATTTCTTAGTTTAATAAATAAGATTACTCACATGTAACACATAAACGAAATATCGGATGAAACTATTCATACTAAAATGAAAGAGACTGGAAGAGCTTTCAGATAATGATGCAGGGCAGAATGCCTTCAAAACAAGCAGCTGAATCGCTAATGAAACTAAAAATTTTTCTAAAGGAAAATAACAGCAAAATGCTTTTCTACGATGAAGAAAGATAAATGATGTCTTTGCACGATTTTATTTATCAACCAAATGAAAGTATTGTTCTTAAATATGAATATTATTTTCATGTATTTCTTATATAGTGTATTTTAAATAAATTTTTTAAAAGTATGCTATTTATGAAGAAAGAGCAATTGTGAAAGCTATTGATTTGTGGCATACTTCAGAATCAACAGAAGATATATGTAATGTAATAAGATGTTACCACTTATAATGAAATATTTTAATTTAAAAATAACTATTCTAAGAGAAAACTTCTAAACCATAAGATCTTTAAAATATATTAATAAAATTTGAAAAGAAATTCAACTTTAAATAAAGAACTAAATAAAACATATTGTAATATTTTCAAAGAAATTACTCTCAGTATGAGAGTAATTTTTAAGAACTATGAGCAGGACTGAAATTGAAGCAAATCTGATAAGTTATCTTATAAAAAAATCTGATAAAACACTTTACTTGTTTCATCAGTTTATCAAATTCTTCTTCAGCAGGAGATTTTTCTTCCATATCACGACTTTCACTATCTAATGGAATTGATTCATCAAATTCAGCAAGTTCTGCTACTGCTTCAGCTCTAGCAGTTTGTGCGGCTTGTATATCAGATTCTTCTTCAGCCATTCCAAGAGCCTGAACAAAGTTAGAGACAATAAAACATATTTACATAAATATAACTATCATATTGAGTGTAAGGTAAAAATATTTGAATGAATTTTGGAAAATTCTGTAAGCTTATATCAATAATTATGACCTACATTAACTAACAGGATTGCAAAATTTTTTTATTACCTGTTCTAGTTGTGTTTGAGAAAATTGTTCACAAGGAGTTGTTTCAGGTATTTCTTCCACTTTTTTCTGTTCATTTGTTTTGTTAAAATCTTCTAACGCACTTAATCCAAAAAGCTCATGTAAAGTATTCTGAGGGAAAAAAAAGTATTGTCAGCTAAAAATCAAAAAGAAGTAAAATTTTTGAATATTTAATGAAGGTATACCTTTTTGAAGAAAGCAGTATTAAAATTGCCCCCTTCAATCGCTAAGTCACCCAATATTCTCTTTTGATTTGCTTTTCTCAAAATATTTTCTTCAATTGTCCTTTCACTAATAAGCCTAAAAAAATTATAAAATTTGGAAATATTAGTCATAAATAAGCCCTTTTTGATATACTAATATAAAACAAGCATGTTTATTAAATATGTTATTAACATTCAGGTTTTCTTGAAACCATATTTTAATTAAATATACATATACAAAATAAAAGTTTAAAAAAGTACATTTCATATTAATTATAAAAAATACTAAGCTAACAGACAAAATATCTAGTATTCCAGTTAAAATGAGTATATAATCACCATTGTTACTATTGAATTTATAATAAGAAAATAACATATAAAGTTAAAAAAAAATTCATTCACACTAAGCTAAGTATAAAACTATTCTCTTTATCACAGTAAATAGGAACTAACATCTTTAAATGTCCTTCTAAACATAAATTTGATCAAATAATATTCCCAAATACAAATTTTAAGACTTTCCTTTAATCATTACATTCATTTTAATTTATATACATAAAAAATGTTTATATATTCTCTTTTATTTCAATTATAAAATTGTCTTATTTTTGTACAATAGGAACCTTCTGGGACATATTTAGGAATCCATAATGTATTAATTTGCATTATACTTTCATTCATATCTTTAAACATTAAAACATCTCTGAAGTCCTAATATTTCATATATAATAATTTCCTAATATTTATTCAGAACACATATTCAAAGCTACACTGCCAAGTGAAATGATTATTTTAAAAATTGTTAAAAACGCATGATTCTGAAAAGATTGATTCCCTTGCAAGAATTCGTAAAACTGTTTACTACAGCAAGGTGATCACCAAATGAGAATATATTACAATTGCTATTTTTCTTTTTTTTTAATCATTGTAAATCTAATACAGAATTAAGTATAAGCTTTAACATACAAAATGTGAAGAAGCTTATTTTTAAGGAATTTTATCCAAAATCTTATTTTTAATTTTTTCTAAATATCATGAAGCACTTTTTAATACTCAACGACGCAAATACTTAAGAGTGTTTATTTTTAATTAAAGCAACCATTAGTAAATGCTTAATTACCGCTAAAAGCACAATACTTGGAAATTCCTATTTTAATTACTAATGAAAACTACTTCAAAGTTATTAAATAATTCCAATTAGTTAAAAGATTGTTAATATTTATGAATAATAAGACTTGAAATTTTAAATTTGAAGTCTTATTATTCATAAATATTTTAATTCAATGCACTGTTTATATATATATATAAACGGTACACTGAATTAAAATACAGTAAACTGCATGGCTATAAGTCATTGTATTGAGTGTGTACTGAGTTTTGGAAAACTTTAAATGAATAAAACATTTTATCAGGATTAAATTGATTTTATAACAGTGAAGCAAAGCCGGTTGGCTTAGTGGTAGCGTTTCAAGCTCCCAAGTCACAGGTTTGGTTTTTTGGGTTGGACAGGGTCGACTTAGATTCTTCAGAGGGTCCATAAAATGAGTACTACACATGCTTGGGAACTAACCACTGTGATTTCGCATTTTCCCACTGTTTGCATGTTCCTAATTTGATTATTATATAAAATTTCAGAGTATGGAAAATTTGAAGTCTTTATTCAAATCATTCATGTATCTACCCTTGAACACATTACAAGTGACTACTACAAAAATCCTTTAATTAGCAATAACAGAATACATACTTTAGAAAAAGATATGTTTATCTAATAAAAATTTCAGAAGAAAATAGATAAGCATAAAAACAGTAACTTTTTAAAATTCAAATGTGAGAGTTAGTTACCTATAAATGTGGACGTCTCTTGTTTGGCCAATTCGGTGACATCGATCCTGAGCTTGGGCATCCATGGTGGGATTCCAATCACTGTCGTAAAATATCACGGTATCAGCGCCAGTTAGGTTAACCCCAATTCCTCCTGACCGAGTAGATAAAATGAAGCAAAAGATTCGTGTGTCAGCATTAAAGCGTTCCATCAAAGCCTAAATCAATAATAAACAAGTTACAAGAGTTTGAATCGGACATGTAACACACATCACTCAAACAATAAAAGGAGCTCAATTTAAAATGTCTCATACTTCTATAGAGAATTTGATGGATTTTACATTCATTTCCCTAATTCAGTTAAAAAATTTGGAATGAAAGATGAAGGCAGAAAGAATTCACAAACTGACAGACTAATCCCACCCAGTAATTAAATTTCAAAAGCAGAATATGTTGTACAATTTACAACATGAATCAAATTTTGCCCATGATAACTAAATAACAAATAAAAGCATAAGGTGAAAAAGGAAATATTAAGATATATTTACTGAAAATTTTAAAAAATGTCATACATATAATTGGCCTTTTTAAAAGAAATTTTAAAGCTTTAAAAACCTGTCAATGTCCCTTAATTTTCAAAAAATTTTTAAATAATAAAAAACATTCCCAAATTAGTATAGTTTTAACCATCTTGAAATTGTATTAAAAATATTACTGCAAAATATTACATTACATAATGATTATGATCATTAATTTATCGATTCAAGGAGAGAGAGAGAGAGAAATAAAAATGCTGAAATTGAATGATAAGAACCATTAAAAATGGTGCAGAAAAAATTCTCAATGCATTTACACAAACATTGATGAACAATAAAAATATGTATCATAAAAACATAAAAAAATGTACCCCATTAAAAATAAATTGTCCCCTATTTTGAAAAGGCAAATAACCAAAACAAAGGTATCAACTAAGGAATCCAATACTAGTTTTTAATTATGTCATAAATTTGAGCCAAATGCAAGAGATCAATGCTGCAGTAAGAGGTTTCCTGGTTAGAAGGAGAATTTGGAAAGGAAAAAATTATTAATTATTCCACTTGATCTGAGTGCAAAACATACAAAAATTAAATTAAAAAAAAAAAAAAAAAAAAAAAACAGATGTATGACAGTAGGGGCTCTGATTCAAATAAATAACTATTTCTAATGAAAACACAAAATTTAAGCAGAGAAGTTAAAAGAAAACAGAATAGTTGGGAACTTTTAATTCTTATAAAATGTGGTGACCACAGAGGTTGTATTAAATGTGTCAATGTTCCTTGAAAAAGATACCAACCACAACAAACATGCTTTATTCCTTCTGAAACAATTGCCATATACTACAACAATGATTTAGTAAAATTTTAATGAGGAATGTATATAAAATGTCTATTAATACATTCAAATAGAATGACTTGCTAGAAATAAAATTAATAAAATAGAAATAATATTAGCGATTATTGCATAACAACAAAAGACTAGCAAATGGTAAAGTAAATTGGTATCAAATATAATATTAAAATACAAATTGTAACTTGATTAAAAATTTCTTCAAGTTAAACAAAATTCAGAACTATCAACAATTAACTAAGCAATATAAAACCAATAATATATTAATAATTAATAAATCTAAAACCAAAAATAATTCTATAAAGAAGGAAACATAATTATCAACTATAACGAAATCAAAATACCTGTCTTTGTTCTACTTTGGTATTGCCGTCCAAGCGAAGATAAGTATGTCCATGGTAATTCAAAAATTGTTCTAGGATATCAAGCATTCGAGTCATTTGTGTAAAAATGAGTACTCTATGATGTTCACTCTTCAATTCCCACAGTAAATAAGCCAGTCTTTGTAGTTTACCTAAGTGATGCATTAAAATAATTTTAAAAGCAGTAATCAAATAGGAAAGTTAAAAAATACAAAATTATATGCAAAAGTACTTAGCAAGAAACATTACTAAATTTTTGAAAAGACATTTAAATTATTTTTATATTTATTCAACAACTATTTGAAAACATTCATGAAAATAAGAAAATATAATATAAAATAATTTTACTATTTACTTGAATCATGCATTGAATTGTGTAAAATTTAATTAGAATGACTAATACAAGAAATCTATGGCTTTTTCAGGTTGCTAGAAGATAATCTATGTGTTACTGTAGACAAAATAATGAAAAATAATTATTTTACATTTGTACTCATAAATTGAGTACATATGTTACATTGTTTCAGTAAGCACATTTTATTAGAAAAAAATTAATACTAATTTATAGTCTCGGCTATTTAATAACTAAATGAATTTGTTGTGATTCTGAACTGCAAAATATTTCTTCAAAAGGAGTGTTGTGAGGGTTTTATGGCACGAAGTACAAAACAGAACAAGAATTACTATCATATGAATTTTTTAATATTTAATTTTCTTCAATTTTAAATTGAAGCAACCCAATTAAAAGCTGAATAAAATATATGTCAGTATAGCTTTTTAAAGCCTTTTGATCTCACAAGTTGGTCTCACATTAGTAATTGGGGCTAATGGCTGTACTAATTCAGATGGAAGGTTAGTGAAAACACCAGCCTTTTCATTCCCATTAAGACCTACATAGATTGGTACCCAACAGACTATAATTTCATATCCCTTGCCAGCAAGAAAATCTTCAGTGTTGTGAATGTTGCCATAAATAAGATTAATTTGTCAATTAGATAAGATTATTATTTACCTTTATTTTAGTACAGAAATAATCTACACTAAAAATAAAGATCTTTTGGTATTTTTCAGAGTTTTTCATAAATATTTTTTTCAATAATAATTGATTTTACATTTTTAGCTTAATCTACTTTAATAAATTTTTATATCAGCTTACCACAATCATATTGTATGAGACGGAGTTCTGGGAACTGAGTTTTCATTCTACTAACAATAGGGTGTAAGAAGGCACTAGCTGGTGATAAATATTCCGTCAATCGATCTTCAGTCATTTTCTCTTCATTCACACGCCAAGGAGATGGATGAGATACATGCAATTTTATAGTTGGAGCAGATACAGCAGGAATAACAAAAACAAACCTAAGAAAAATTACAAAATAAGATTATTAAGAGTTATAAATATAACATGCAGAAGATTCATTTATAAAAGTATTTTAATTTAAGCACTAAGCCTAATCAACCTTTTTAACTCATTTATTTATTACTTGTATAAGACATTAAGCAAAAAGAATGTCATATTGATATATATTTAAATTTGAACACATTGCAAAATAGCCAATTATCACACAAGAAACATGGCTGAGTTGGAATAGCTCAAATACCATGCATCATATGTTTCAATAATTTAAGAAATTTTTTAGTTATTTTGAAACATAAATTTGTTTTCCTTTATTGGTCCTCATATTCACAATCATTTTAAAAAAAACTATGCCTATCTCAACATCCTGATACATTCATACATATAAAAAAATTCATTTGAAAGGTAAACAGAAGTATCATATAGTTACAAATTAAGCAATAGTTATTTTCGCAGATATAACAAGGTGAATTTCAGAATTACTTATTCTTCAAATTAAATTCTTTAAATCAAAAGAAAACTACATGAGAAATATAATTTTTCCCTATGCCTTTTAATGACTATTGATATAAAAATATAAAGTGAATTAATTTTTTTAACTAAATTTTACTAATTTTCTGTTTTCTTCTCTTACATAATAACAAAACATCAATTTAACTTTATAAACAGTTAATTTTCTTCTCATTTGGTTTAATCAATTAATCATAAAGAAAAAAAGGTTATTTGTAATTGAGTTTGTACAAGTCAAAATAAATTTTATAAACATCAAATAACTGAAAAACTGATTTAGTTTATCTAACTTACCTATTAATTATATCAGAAAGTTCTAATACTCTTTCTTCAGGAGTTTTTATAATATTGGATAATAAAGAAGTATGATCCCAATACAATGAAGGATCATTTTGAGCAGTTATTGCATTTAGGCAATTTACATATCCTTTACCATGCCATAAAGAACCTGTTTTGGGGTGCTTTAAATTATTTACAATAGTAACAGCTTCCACTAAATCTTCACCATAAATTGGACATGCAGCACACCTTCTATTGTTGATTTTAGCAAGAAGTCTCAGAGAATTTTTCCTCTCTTCTTCTTTTGCTAAAGCTAATGATTCCTATAAAAGAAAATTCCATTTTAAATATCATATAAACGTGAAAAATATTGCAAAATAGAATTTGACACAAAATATACTTACTAGATAAAATAAGGAATTTTTCTTGTCAGAAATATTTGATGACACCTCTAATTTAGGTAAAGGTTTAGATAAAGAATGCACTACTGGACTTTTGGCATTTTGCACATGGTTCTGATTTATAGAACCTATTTATTTGGGAGAAAAATATTAGTAAACATAAATTAAATAATGTTGAGAATTCAATATAATAATTATAATTTTTCTTTAAAGAATCTTTTTTATTTATCTTGTCAGGAAGACATGCCTTTGTGACACTTTGATGGAGAACACGTTCTACATAAAACAGGAGTTTAGCATTGCAATGCCATTATTCACATTCATTTAAATCACAAAAAAAATTTAATTATTGCCATACTTAACATTTTCTTTTTGTTTACATGAAAAAATAAATATACTTTGAAGGTTTACTTTATTAAAATTTTAAAATAAATCAATGATAAAAAGTATTAATATATAAAACATATAAATTAAAATTAAAAAAAAAAAAAAAAAAAAAAAAAAAAACAAGAATAAAATGTGTTTTTTTTTTTCAGAATCAGAATGATTAGAAAATCACAACTTTTTTCTGTTAAAAGTTGGTTTAATTTGCCTTTACTGTCTTATAAATGATTTTTTTATATAAAATCATGTAAAGGTTTACATATATGAGAAGTATGCAAGACATATTTGACAACAATATAAGCTAGAATAGAACTTTGGCACTAAAATCTAGAAGATCTCTTATAGTAAAGGAAAGAAAAAGAGGATCAAAAACAAGAAGTGAACAGAACTCTTCAACTGCTAAGAAGAGTAAAATAAATAAAATCTAAATACCAGAAGTTATGTTTAGTTTAAACATAATCATTTCAAAATTAAAAAATTTTTTTATCTACCTTCATTTATATTTAAAATACTGTAACATTTTAAGTATTTTCTATAATGATTTTATAAAGTTCATCTCTCAATAATTGATTTATCAATTAAAAAAAAGTTTTTTAACATAACCAAGAATTAACAGAAATTCTACGCTAATAAAAAATTAACAAACTCAGGAATCAAAGCTAAAAAAAAACTCTAAAATTATAGCTTTTACAAACAATAATAATAATAACTGTGGTTAAATTTTTCAATAAAATATCAATAGGTTGGGTTTTATGATGCAGCATGTTTATAGGTAAAATTAAAGATTTTATTTTAGTCATCAGACAAGATCATAAGATATAAATAATTAAAATAACTCTATAATTAAGGAAGAATTTTTACCAAAACTAGCTGAGCTTGATGGTGGATGAACATTCAAGGGTGCAACTCTACCAACTGGTTTATTGTGTAGATTTGGATTATTAAGTGTAGATGAATTGTTTTGTGGTCTATTAAAGGAAGATAATGTCGGTGGAGTAACAGCAGAACCAGTAATTTTTTGTACTTGAGGTAAAACTAAAGAAAGAAATCAGATTTATGAACAAAGATTTTTAAAAAAAGCAATCAATTTTAGTGCAAAGAGTGAAATTTATAATATGAATACTAAAACATGAGCAATTAAAGATTGTATAGATGTTTAAAAAAATGCAAAATTGATTGATTAATTTTTTAAAACTATGCAAGTAAATTTGCTACACATTTTTTTCTCCACAAAATATAATAAAAATAGATTTTCATCATAATTTAGTAATATAAAGGAACTGATCTATTCACAAGTAATGTAATATTTGATGTCCTTTGATCACTAAGAATAATTATATATAACAGATTTCTTTAGTGAACATAGTATAAGTGACAAAAATTATCTTTATTTAAGAATTGAATTCAAGAAAATTTTACTAGTAAATCTATTCTTTAATAGAAAATAGTCCCGAACTTAATTAAAGATAAATAATATGAATGAAGTATTCCCTGTTATGAAAAAATTTAATCATGAAGTTGTTGTGTTTATTATTATACAGATATCTTAAAAAATAATATTCACATTATATTAATATTGGATTTAACAAAATTGAAATTCAAAACAAATTTTTATATTTCATTATAATTATTTACAACAATAAATTGTGCATTAACAACAAAGATTAGTTTTTTTCATAAAAGGAAAGCAAATAATCACAAAATAAGAAAAACAATCTTGAATAATTGGAAATATTAACAAGCCTGAAATAATTTGGCATTAAACTATTTTTTATGAGGACAACTTGTCTGCAAAGATGGAAATAAAATGCCCATGAAATATCATATTTTAACTTGACACATATAGTGTATATAATTGCCATATATGTGAATGTAACTATTATAATAATAAAATTTTTAATATATGCACAACTGGTATTGTTTTTTATGATAAAGCAAATGCACAATATACACTTCTCATTACAATTAACTCTTAATTAATAGCAAACAAATTATTCAAATATAAATGGAATTGAAATAAACTAAGGCATGTTATGCACCAACAATTTTCACTTTAGAGGATTAAAAAAATCTAGTTACCATAAATGATTTGGTTCAATAAAGCATTGCATTTGGTTTATTTTATTATGAATACAATGGATATAAATACAAATAATAGAACATGTTCAGCCACATAGTAATTTAATATTTTTAACACATAACAAGTCTCATTAGCATAGGAATTAGAGAATTTAATTAATTTATCTCTTAACAATCATAAATTTAAAAGTTAATTTGGTTCACATAAATTACCTGTTTAAAAAAACAAAAATATATCAAAACAAATTCTCAAATAATTTTGTCTAAAAGAATATTACACAAACATTACAAATATGAATAATATTAATTGTGAATATTCAGCCCTTAAAACTTTAAATTATTGGCTAACTCAAATACTAATCAATACAAATAAAATAATAAAATACATTTAAAAATAATTTTTAAAACAATTAAATTTAAAGAAAAACAATAGTTTTGATTTAATTCATTTCTACAATCATATAGTAACAAAGAAGGATAAAGAATCATTGGATAACTAATTTTTAAATGAATTTGGATGATACGCAGTACATAAGTTAGACCAGGTTAAAATAATATCATAAATCAAGACTTTTTTTTAGCTATAATTTATTTGCAGTGAAATTATATTCACAAGTTACATTAATGAGACATAATAAAAAGTTTAAAATATAAAGAACTTAAAAAATTATTATTTTATTAATTATTGAAAGTGCTTGTGCTTTACATTTAGTAAAGCACTTTCAATAATTTTATAAAACTGTAAATTATTTTCTTGCTTTTAAATTATGTTTTGAGCAGGAATATTACAAGAATAATTAAAATTAAATATAAGAAAAAAAATATTAAATGTGTATTATTTGTTATATTTTTTAAAAGCCAAATGTTATGGAATAGCAGAAAGAGTCTTGTGATGTAAAAGAGAGAATGCAATACAAATAACTGCAGTTTAATTATCCTGAATGACAACATTTTCATTTGAATATTTAAAGAGATAAACCATACTGGCTTATTTTAACTCTCTAATTAAAGAAAATAGTTTTATATTAGTTCCAAAAAACATTTCTTCAACTGTTGGTGTAATGTTTGGTTAGATAATATTTAAATTGATTGTGTAAAATATGTTCAACACATATTTAATTCAGATGACTACTTCTATAAACTTCTTATATTAAACTGATCTTCATTTTTTAAATTTGACAATTACACAATAACGCAATATAAATATAGTACAAGCAAATTCTAAAAACACTATATTGCATTTTGATGCTTACACATTTTTAATTTTAAGCCATTTTGAAAATACTGATCTGTATTATGATTCAAATATTGTCATCTAGATTTTTTTTATTATTTTATATATCTGCAACAGAATTAAAATTATAAATTACTTCAGAGGAAAAAGAAAATTTTAACACTGAAGATAATAACTAAAGTTAATAAAACATAACTTAAAAGCGATAAAACTTAATTTAACAATATAATATTAGAGCATATAAAAATGCAATATTAAAAAGAAAATATTAGTAGTTTAAAAAGCAATTTATAGTAAGGAAAAGATAACACCCATTACCAGTTGCAGTGGAAATGTTTGTTCCTAATACAAGAGGCTGGGTATTTGTAGAAGAAATGTTTACAGAAGGTTGCGCAATAGTAGTAGTAGTCAGTGCTGGCTGTATCTGTGACTGCTCCGAAACGGAGTTTGCAACAGATGTTATCACAAAATGAGCACCAGCCGCAGTCTGCACAACACGGCCAATGCCACCAATCAGAGACTGAATGCACTGAACACGATTACCAGCTTGAGGGCCTGGTTGTAATTGCAGAGTTAGACCGCCAAGTGGTGCAAGTGAAGCAACAGCTAATGAGAGAGATATTACAGAAATTTAAGAAAAAAATACAAATTTAATTTTTATGCAACAATTATAGCAGTATAAGTTAAATGAGAAAAGTAGAATAGTATTAAAATGAATAAGCAATGAATGAAAATGAAATAATTTCAATGCTTAGCACATATAAAAGACCAGGCCCGTATGATACTCTAGTAGATAAAGAGTGCATGAGTCTCTTTAAAATAGCATTTAACTATGCCAAAATCAAATTTGAGATTATTAAAAAAATTTTTTTAAATTGAAATAAGAATAAAAATATATTTTTAAAGGAGTTTTACTGGTTATTTCTGAAATGGAAAAAATTATACGAAAAATCAGATTTAAAATACATTTCACAACAAGGGAATTAAGTAAGAATATAAGAATATTATAATAAACAAAATGTATCATAATAAATGCATTAACTGTTTAAATTTCCCACAAACAATTCACAAAGGAATTCAATGTATCATTGTAAAATTAATTTGTAGATATAAACTATTTTCTCTTTCTTTTACAAAATTGAAAAACTATTTTTTTAAGATTAGCAAACATTTTCATTAATATATTTCTGTTCATTAAAATATAGCATAAAATTGCTGTAATAACTACATTATAAATGAAAAATTTTGCAAACAAAAATCGATTTTTTTCCTTTTTTGGATTTAGAATTCTTGACAGTACATATGGTTTATTATTCCATTTACAAATGATACATAAAATAGAAATTAATGTTAAGAAGATAAAAATCATAGATTATCATATTTTTCATAATGTTTAATTTAAATATCTTGTTTTCTGTAACTTAATGAATAATTACTGATTTTAGTTCATGAATTAAAAATATACTATTGAAAAATTTATAAAATTTTTGAGGGGAAAAAATGTTAATTTGTAAGAAACAAATGTTAATTTTTTTTCTTATTCAACATTGAATAAGTATAGCAAAAATATTGATTCAAAGCATGTTCTGAAAAATTAAATATAATTTAATAATAAATGTAATACTCTCATGCAATTGGGAATGAGTTATCTAACATAGCAAATTAAGGCTTGTGTATGTTCTAATTCCAGAAGTCCTATTCAATTTTTGTAAGTCTCAATAAAATGAATATAAGTTCATAAATTTACATAAGAATATAAGTTCTTGAAACAAATTTTTTCCATTATATATATATTTTGTATAATTTAAAAAATTATTATTTGCAAAAACTAATAATATTTTTTTATTTATTTAAAATTTATTATATAATATTATTTTCATGTTATATAAATAAAAATTGATAAATTTAATTTGCGCTTTTCCTTATATTTACGTGCGAATATTGTCCAGCCAGTGACATCCATTTTTTCTTGACCAATGATAAACCTACTACATTTCTTTTCTACGTTATTTCCTTAAAACTGCAGATGTAAAAATGAATGTACTTATAAAGTGTGTAGACATATTTGAGATGTAAGATTTTTTTGTTTTTGTTTTTGTAATTGTGTTGTTGCCGATTTGTCTCTTGTTCTAGATAATATTTAGTAAGTTTTTAAGGTGACTTCCACTGCCTAGTTAATTAAGATTTGATTTAAACAATCTAAATTTATAATATAATATTTATATAAATATTGTATATAATAAGTGATTTTAAAATACATAAAATTACAATTTTATACAAAAATGAAACAGACAAATTAAATTTAAAAAAAAAAAAAACTGGAATTGCAATTTAATGAATGGCATTCCCTCACACTGAAGCATTTGTGGCAAAAGTTCTCAATTTTTTTTTGACTAATTTGATAATATCAGCAACTTATTATTATTTTTTTAATCCTACGTCAGTCATTGGCATTATCTGCCATAAGACCTCTGGCGGCCCAATAAAATTTAGCCTTGGTAAAGTTGTCAGAGTCAAAAGTAATAAAAGCAAGTGCAGTGCAAGTTGTCAAATGATTAAAGTCCATAATTTCACCCAACAAACAAAGGGGGCAGGTATCTACAGCAACTACACCAATGCGGTGTAGATGTTTATACAAAAAGTCGTGTCCAGTCAAAAGACGAAAATTTGCAGTAAAAACTGCACGAGGCAAATCCATCGGGACAGGCGACTCCATAAGAACGTTCCACTTTTTATCTGCCGAAAGTGCTGTATAAATTTGCTCTAGGTTTTGCTCAATTTTCCCCCTAGCCTCAGAACTAAACTGATGGGCAGTTATTGGAAACAGAGGCTGAGGCAGCTTACAGCTATTTTTAGCCAACACCAAGTCTCTTCAAAAAGTGAGCAGTCGCTAATTGTGTAGGAGGCAGTAGCCAGGATTGCAGCCAGGGAGTCAATAAAAATAATTGCATTGCCAAAGTTAGTATCAAGACCAATGAGATTTAGGATTGCTTTATTCATGGCGAAAATCTCTGCATCAAAGTTTGAGGCTTTTAGTCCAACAGCAAAGGATTCTTCAAAAAAGCCCTCACAGAACAGTCCAGCACCAGTATTTCCATCACAGGCAGAACCATGAGTATAAATGTGGATCCATTCGCAGCTTATCAGCAACTTATAATATGATTTAACAACAAGATCAAATTATGAAATTTAATAGATTATGTACTACATAGTGGCGACACCAAAAAGTAATATTATAATTCTTTCTGATACATTTTATATAATGACTTAAAAACTTATGGAATTGATTAAATTTTGTAGAAAGAAAATATGTAACAAAAAAACTAAGCATTTTTAAGAGTCTTTCACTATTTTCCAAGAGTTAACTAAAAATTCCAAATGTTTCCCAAACTTAATTGGAAATCATAATAGCATTGATTTCCAGGAATCTTAAGGAGCTGCATAAAACCCTGTTAAATTGACAAATTCAAAAATGTAAATAAGGAAACTGATTTTGTGAATATGTAATAGACTACACCGTAAAGAATTTTTTGATAATTTTTATGAAGAGATCTTACCACCACCACCAGACTGTACAAGCTGCAATGTGTACTGTTCTGGCTGGCTTACTGGTTGAGAACCAACAGCAGCTACTGGACTAACAGCACGAGAAGGTGTTCCCTGTTGGCCAGGTATAACCATCAATCTTTGAGGTTGAGATAATGTTGGTCCGACAGGCACAGTAACTCTGTTAGGAGTTGTCAAAGGTAAACGTGCTGCAGTGGCAGCTGGAGGTCGAGATTGAACTGAGGCTGATGAAGAATTTGATGATCCCTAAAAATAATACGATTTCCTGATTATTATGGGTTTAGAGAAAATGTTTTGGCTTTCATCCTTCAAAAAATTTATTAATAAATTATGTACACAAAATATCATTCTAAAGATTAGAGTCTTATTTTGTTTATTCTATGTTTGTTATGGATCAAATCTAAAGGAAAAATAATTTATAAGCAATCACAACATACTTATAAAATACTCTAATTTTTTTTTTTTTTTAAGTAGAGGCTAATACTCAGCATGAATGGATTTTTGCTTGCTTTGAAACTTGATTAAAATGAGATAAAACATAACTTATCTTGAAGAAAAGAAGACTTTTAAAATTTAACCAGGATTTTGTAAGTTTAATGATTATTTAGTACTAATAGGTATATGAAATTTTAGAAAATTATACATACCTATGTTTTAATACATTTAAAAGTATAATAATAAAAACATATAAAGCTATTATAATAACATAGAAACTTAAGCTTCCAGGATTTGTACAGATTTCCAAAAATCAAATTCCAGGAGTTGTAGTTTTCCAAGAGTCAAATCAAAAATTTCCAGGAAGTATCGACATATACGTTAAATAATTTTCTTTATTTTAAAAATTGTTCTGAACCAAATATGCATATAATTATGTACATGCAATATTTTTCAATCATTTTTGTAAATAATAAAAATAAATAATTGCTAACATTAATGAGACTATTTTTAAGTAAGTTAAAATTATTAATATTTATTTATTTCAAAAGCCTTCAATGAATTTACAGCTATAACAGAAAATTTCTTACTTAAATAATCAACATTCTGTATAATACTGGATTATACATTGCATAAAATAATAAGTAATTTTAGAGTTTTTAGACATTCCCAATAGATTCAGATAGAAAAGATTCTTTTAAAAATTTTGCTTCAAATTTTTCAACAATGCATGAAAATCTCCAGTAAATAAATGGCATCATTGGTTTACCAGTTTCATAAAATGTCATAAAAGGTTTTACTTCCCAAGCAATAAATATAAAAAAATTGCATTTAGCAGAAAAAGTACATCTTTTGTACACTTCTACACAATATCAAATGTTTTGGTACCAGGATTAGGAATTTTTTGCTTTGAAAAAATAACATATCTTATAAAATAGGATAACATTTGAAGTAATCTGTTGAAAACACTTATATTTTCTAATCATTGATATTTGCGAAACTTTCCCAAGGCTGTAAACTATGTGAAGAATGTGTAGGCTGCAGCTTCCTATATTTACAATATTTAAATATTTGCTTTTTAAAAAATCAAAAAAGACCAATTCACATTTGGGCCATCCATTGACAACTGGAGTAATCCACTTGTTAATTACAAGCACTTCTCATTCACTTTTTCAAACAAAATATCTCCAGTTGGATGACCTAAAAAATCGGATGAGTAATACCATGTTTAAACTGTATCATTATCTCAATATCTTACATGGCAGTCCAATTGTTTTATCTGCAAATGATTATTTAAGCTTTCATCAAAGAGAAGCAGATAATTAGAAACATTCTTAGCTTTTTCTTTCAATAAGTTGCAAAAATAAGGTGCAATTCCAAAAACTGTTCACACTCTTTTTCAGCATAACTGAAGTGTTTTGCAATAGCACTGTCTGGAAACATTGATTGAAAGAAACAATTTATATTGTTACAAGACCAGTAGCTGAATCCACTGTTTAAAACGTTAGGAGCCTATACAATTTTAGCCCTTGTAATTGCTTTTGAAGAAATAAATAAATCTAAAATTTCAGAGCATGCTTGGGGTTCACATTCTTTAACAGGATAAGCAAAAGTGAAAAAAATCTTTTAAATGAGTAATTTTTTAGCAGATATAGCTTGTTCTAATATATATGCTCTTTCCTTTTCATATGGGATTTAATTGCCGATTCTCCCATACTTGAAATACAGAAGTCTTAGTTGCAAAACATGCTATGGGCATGCGTTTTTTCTGCATCACACAAAAGCTAATCTTGTATCAAAGTCGTTTTTATTTAAAATTTTATATCTAAATCTTTATATTTAAATAATTTTATCCAATATAAGGAAAACTTAGGGAAATAGAAAAAGCAGTTAAAATCAAATGTCTTAATTGCTCAACAAATTAATTTTGTTTGGTTGATTTGATCACTTTACGTAAATCTAAATGCTACTAAACCGAACTATAATGAAATTATTATAGCTGAGCTAGATCTTAAAACCGTTAATACAAGTCAACACAGTTAAGAATACAAAAAATTTAATATCGATCATGCCATCATCTAGTGGCAGTATATAAAACTAAAGTTATTTGACAAATTTATTGAAAATTTAAAATATTAAAACAAAAAATTCAAAAGATTATAATAATTTCTAGAAAAAATAAATAAATAAATGAAAAGGTAAGGAAAAATTCCATGAGTAATTCATGATTTTCAAAAAAGAAATAATAATTTCATAAAAAAACTTAAGATAGGTTTGGGAGGAGGAGTTTTACATTAGTTACAAAATATGGAAGCAGACCAGTTTTTCTGAATTCTTACAATTTCGAACTATTAACTTTTTTTTTTATCTCATACTACTGCTATATTTACAGACAACTTTCATTACCAGATGATGTAATAACGTATAAACAATTAAGCGAGTTTTGCACATATTTTAAAGAATCAAACTACAGGAGTTTTCAAGAACATTCAAGATTTTCTTTTAATAATGTTCTTAACCAAACATACATATAATTATATATGTGCAACATTTTTCAATTACATTTGTAAAAATAGAAATAAATAATTGCAAAAATTAATGAGAATATTAATTTAACTTAGAATTAAATTTAACAATAACTTCAAAAGCTATCAATGATTTTGCAGTAATAACAGAAAATGTTTTACTTAAATAATCAGTACCCTTTGCATAACTAAATTATACACATCTACATTAGATCCATATCTATTGATTAATTGAGCATTTCAAGATGTGTATAACAGCTTCTTTTCAAATATAAATATAATTACTGAAAAAAAAAATTCAGTTACAACATAAAACTTTGAAGATGGACTTTTCCTCTCAATTATTATTTAAGAAAAGCACTTCTAAATTCTTTTTTTGTTCAGTGTCAAATTTCTTAGAACTATAGAACTTCACATTCATATACAAGACTTTTCTATTTCTTTAATCCTTCAATAGATTTTTATATTTCTTGGTTAATTATGTATACAAATATGAGAAATCATTGAAAAATTACTTTCCACATTAGGCATATCAAATAATTTATTTTATAATTTACTTCATTGATAAACAAAATCATAATTATTCACTAAAATAGTAAAAAAAATTTTACTAAGTATATACATCATCACAAAGCATATGCATAAGTATGTATATACATCATAGAAAAACCACGTTCAACACATGCTTATGAATGAGATAGTTATAAAAGCACAAATTAACTACTATTGTCACTTATGGAAATAAGTGACAATAATTTTGTCTATTTGAGAGTATATAAAAATAAAAAATATCTATTCTACCTTTAACAGGATCCAATTTTTTATCAATACAATCTTGAAATTTTACAGTTGGTTTTAATGATTTCAACTTTTTTAAAAACTTAAATTCTTTTTCTGAATCATACAAAAGCCAATATTTGTCAGGCTTTACCAGAGTCCACTGGTCATTGAAAAGATACTTTGAACCAGGTGTATCAAATAATTTCGAGCTTTAACTTCATTGATAAACTATCAATTTCAATCTGATTTACTATAATTGTATACAATTTATAGCAAGGAAGACATGGAAAGTATATTTGCAGAAATTTTATATTTAAATATTAAGTGTATTTCATAAAATATTTAGAAAACAGAAAAATAATCAATTAAAATCGTCCATTGACAGCATCACATGAAATTTTATTGATGATAACTCTTCATTTCACAGGCAATTCTAAATACTACCTTCAGTCATAATTAAACTAAATTATCATGAAACTATTGGGGCTGAAATAGATTTTTATTTTATTGATCAGTTATGAATGCCATCTAATATCAATTGTGCCATCATCTAGTAAAGAGCCAATACTCAATTTATTTTTCACTCAAATTCATTAAAAATTTTAAAACAAAAAACTAAAAGAATTATAATATTTTCAAATAAAAATAATTGCAAAAATTCAAATAATAATAATTGTGAGTAAAAATTCCAGGAGTTGTACGAACCCAGATAAACTATCTGAACTAGCAAAACATGACACATACTTCCAATGCATTATATTTCTCATACCCTTCCAACTTATATATTTTTAATAATAAAAATATTTTCTATTTTAAAAAAATTTAATATTATAGAAGAAAAATTATTTAATACTTTTGATAATAACAATCTCAAGAAACATTTGAGTATAATAATTTTTACACCAATTTTAAATATAATTTTTAACTTATTATAAATATATAACACATTATCTAAGACATAAAAAATAACAATATTTAAAAATCGTAACTTACTTAGGGAATAAATTTTATGGAACAAGTAATTCACACATTTAAATAAAGTAACTTAGTAAAATTCATAAAGAGATTGCTGCATGTATTAATTTGTATAAACAGGAGACTTTTTTTCAAAATAAAACAGTTAAAATGGTTATAACATAAATTATTGCTGGCAAATAAAAAGTAATTTAGATAAGAAGAAAACTTACAGTAAAATATTAACAGATACTTTCGAACTTATCTGACACAAAATTTAAATATGCATGCTTTCTTTTCAATAAAATTAAATTTGACTATTTGTACTGCAAATTTTGATGAAATTAACATTAAAAAAATTCCCATTAAATATCAATTTTTGAAAAAATTATTCACTTCTTTCTTAATTTCTAAATATTATATAAAGAAAGGAAATGTCAATTTTGTGACACTAAGAGGAAAAAAAACTCACTTACCTGAGAATTACAAAAATTCACTTTCATTTTGACTGCAGGACAAGCAGGCGGTGGTTCTGGTAAGTTATCTATTTCAACAATTAATTTCGGAGGAGTCTGGAACTTTTTTACACGATGAGCAGCAAAAGCAGTTAAGGACAGTTCAAGATCCGCAAGTAGAAGATTCAAAGATTGTAAGCTAACTTGCTACAAAAATAATAATAATAAAATAAAAAATAAAAACTATACAATAAAGTGAATATTTTAACAATTACCAAAATACACAGATCAAATTAGCAAAACCATAATAAAGAAAGAGTAAAATGCATTTTAAATTAAATTTAAAATGCATTTTACTCTTAAAGAATTATTCATAAAGAATTACTGATAAATATTTTGAAGCAATTTTCGTATTGTTGATGAGGTTAAAAAAATCAGATACAAAAAATATAAGAAAAATGTAATATGTTATTAGAAAAAAGTATTCAATTTTTAAATTTTTTTTTTTTTTTTTTTTTTTTTTTTTTTAAGTATAAATAATGCTAAAAGTTTAGTCAGATGATTATAAACATAAAAACTAAAACATTTCTATGTATGTTTAATAAAATGAGAAATAAATGACTGCATCTATAAGTAAGGTGAGTTTCATTTAATAAGGTTTTTTCTTAACATACACTATCTACCAATAAGAATTTGGTACCTGTGATAAAAAAGTTACATTTTACTTGTATTCAATAGTTGGTAGAACCTCCACATAAGGCAATTACAGCTTTAACGATCCAGGGCATGCTTTTCATAAGTATTCAGATGATGGAAATGGTATTTTCTTTCATCTGTATTTGAGAAGACATGTAAATTCGTTTAAAATCCTAAAAGTGTTCCACAGGATTCAAGTCTAGGTAGGCCAGTCCAATCAGTAGTCCCTATTGTCAGCATATCAATCTATGGTTGATGCCACAACATGACAAGTGGAATTTTCATTTGGGAAGTAATAATGATCCAACTTGGAAAAGTACCATAAGGTAAGAAGTACAGTGTTGTCTAAAACAGTGGAGCAGAAGTTGATATAGGATTTACCACAACATGGAATGAAGTCAAAACCACAAGAAATATTTAACGACTATAACTTCATCATTATTAAACTTTACTGTAGGCACAATATATTCTGATAAAATGCATTCTACAGGTTTAAGCAAAATCTAGATTTATAAATCAGATTGGTAGAGCTCAAGTCTGGTCACTCAACGGTAATTTTCTGCATAGGAGGGCTAATTAGACCAGGACCTACTACTTAAAGTGGATTCCGAACCACTACAAACATACATGCCCAAGGTGAAATTTGAACCAAAAAACTGTCGAACCGAAGACAAGACCGATAACCATTCAGCTGCCAGCTCAGCCTCAAGCCTGGATTTATCATCCCATTTCCACTAATCTACAGTTAGATTTCAGTGTGCCTTGCCTCATGACAAATAGAAAATCCAATTCATTCTGTAATAATTGGTTTTATAAGCCTTTTTAGGGGGCCTTAAAGCAGTTTTATGGACTGATGTTTTGCAAACAACGCTCATGTTCGTCTGTCTCAGTGCCGTGTACGTGCAAGGACTCATCGAAGTAGGAGGATTTACTGAAATCTTTGAGCGATCGAAAGGTGGTAGACTTAATATTTTTCAGCGAGTATTCAAGTATTAGATTAATGACTTTTGTTATTAATGCTTTTTGCATCAAATTATAAATTTCTTTTGGAAGTAATTAATTACAGTTTCTAATATCTAGTGTGTATGCAGTAATAATACATTTAAGATACAAAAATAAAATTGCAAAAATAAGGTGCAATTCCAAAAACTGTTCACACTTCTTTTCAGCATAACTGAATTGCTTGCAATAGCACTGTCTAGAATCATTGCTTGAAAGAAGTAATTTATATTGTTACAAGAACTGTAGCTAAATCCACTGTTTAAAACTTTAAGTGTCTATAGAATTTCAACCTTTAAAACTTCTTTTCAAGAAACAAATGAATCTAAAATTTCAGAGCATGCTTTATGTGTACACATTCTTTAACAAGATAAGCAGAAAAAAAAATCTTTTAAATGAGTAGATTTTTTTTTAGCAGATACAGCTCGTTCTAATGTGTTTTTTTTTCTTCTCCCCATTTCGTATAAGATTTAATTGCAGATTCGCCCATATTTGAAATACTGAAAGTCTTTCTTGCGAAACAGAATCACAATGAGTATGTGTTTTTCTGAATCACGGAAAAAACTAATCTTTTTATGACTTTTCCAGAGTCCATTGGTCATTGAAAAGACACTTTCCACCAGGCACATTAAATAATTTATTTCATTAATAAACCAATTTATCCTGATTCATTTAAATTAGATGCAATTTTCATAAAGGGAGGCATGAAAAATACGTTTTAACTCAAAACTTTTACCTTAAAATATTAACCTTCAACAAATTTTTTACAAGGAATTTCATATAAGGAAAACAGCAGCAAATAAAAAAAGAATCAATTAAAATTGCCCGTCTTAATCGCACAACATATTGATTTTGTTTGGTGATCACTTCACATAATGCTTCACTTCACTTTACATAAATCTAAATATTACTTAACCGAATAATCATGAAATTATTGTAGCTGAACTTTATCTTGACATGTTAATACAAATCAACAGCTAAAAATACAAAAATTTAATATCGATCGTTCCGCCATCTAGTGGCAAAATTAAAAACTGATGCTGAATAAAGTTTTTTACAAATTTTATTGGAAATTTTAAAATATTAAAAAACAAAAAAATTCAAAAAAGAATAACATTTTCTAGAAAAAAATAAATGCATCAAGGTAAGAAAAAAATTCCAGGAATAATTGACAATTTTGAAGGAGTCAAGTCAAAATTCCAGGAGTTTCAAGGCCCCTTAAAATTGTTTTTGAAATTTAAGGAGTTTCAAAGAGTTGTGCAAACGCTGTTGTATTTCAAGTGTCAACTTGGTGCATCTTACTTTATAGACATCAATACAGCTGAATATTGCTCTCAAACAGAATCCTAAATTACATTAAATTATTGGAAGTTATTAAATCAAATACTTCTAAAGTTTAATTTTAAAATATAAATTTTAGACTATTACAATGTTAATTTAAGACAATATTTTCAATTAAAAAACATGTTTTAATTCTAAATGCAATTCTATTGTGTATTTTCAACTGCTATTTATTAAGCTGTCCGATCCATAACATATTTGTATTCACTTCATTCAGCCACTAAACAATTAATAAAAATTTGAGAGCATATTTTTCTCTGAAGACTAATGTTTTATAATCTCTGTCTAACATTTTGATTTAAAAAATTTTAATATCCCTCAACTTTACATTGTGGGTTTTCATTTTTATTTATTTTTAAACCAAAGTGAATAAAAAGAAAAATATTACTGATTATGAAATTTCGTTAAACTTTTCATTATCGAAAGAGTGTTATTGTATTTTTAACATTAGTATAAAATTGCAAGAACTATTTACTCCCTTAAAGTGCACATGCAAATCAAAATTTAAAGTTATAATATATTAAGAGGGTAAAGATACTTTCAAATTTTAATGATATAGCAACATACCCTAAATGGATCATATTCTAAAGCTTTGTATGCTAAAGATGAAGTGTGAAATGTAACACCTTCCATTAAAAATGGGGAAACAGTAGGTCTTTCTTCAAACATATTTGGATGGTTGCAAACTTTTCTAAGTTGCATTAAAATATTTATTACACTCATGAAATTTCCAGTAGCAAGTGTTTCCTTGGTCCTAGGCATAGAAAAATGTATTAGTGACAAATAATATTCCAGTTTTAAAAGATGACAAAATATATCAATTAAACATTTGAGGGATTTGAATATTTATATAATGCATCATTTAATCTTAGGAAAAGAACTGATTAAAAAATATTACACGATTGTTGTCTTAATGAGAATTTTGCTATATAGAATTCAAAAGAATGAAGGATATAAAAATAATATTGATGGAAATCTGTAATACAAGGAGAAATTTCTACAATGCAATTTGCCAAAAGTTACTTTATAATTTCTTCAAGTTTTCATCTTATTTTTATAAAAAATTTATAGTTAAGTATTAGAACATATAAACATTAAGAACTATTACGAAAAATTGCTACCATTCATTGATACTGAGTAAAATATATAAATTCAACTGTTATTCTTTGAAAAATTAGGAAATCCCAGAAATATTTCTGTCGAAAGAAAGTAACGCACTTTTTTAATCACAATTTAATAAAAATACATAATTAACACACAAATTCTTCAAGTAGGTAAGTTTAAAAAATTATGCAGTCCAATAAACAAAATTAATTATTAGAAATTTATATTAATTTTTATAATGGGAAGATGAAATAATATGAATGCCACCATTTCTTAGAACATTCTTAAATAATCCTAAAGAATTGAAAAATGACTAAATCAGGAATTTAAAATTATAAAACAAAGAGTTATGATACTGATGGATTATATTTTCAACAATCAAGGCTACGTACTCACTTTCAAAAGGATAAATATAGCCATTTATTATTTGTAAAAATAATTCATGGCTCAATAGATGCAAATAAAAATAAATTTACAAATCACATGACGTTAAATTAGGTAAAAAAGAATACGGCTTTTTTGTAATCAAACATTAGAATGCAAAATGTAATTCTATATTTTTTTTGTTGTAACTCTTAATATAATATTTTAAAAAGTAACTGAAATTAAGCTGATTTAATCGTGAAAGAAATTTTTAAACACTGCTGTTTAATAATAACACTAATAGCCATTCACTTTGCTTATACAATTATTATACTATTATTTTTAAGAAAAGCTTAGTACTTATTCAATTTCCTTTAATGAATTTCACTGCATTATACTCATTCAACTATGGCTCGTGTTAGGTTTTTCTCAACCATTTTGACTGAATATCTTTTTGTCAATGAAAATAAGGAAAAATCCACTTGTTTTGATATATTTAAAAAGTAAATTATTTAACGAATTAAAAAAATAAATGGAAAATAGATAATTTGACACAAGAATTACAGAAAGAGACAAAATCATTGCTTACTTTGTTTGGGACATAAAATCATCATAAAGATATCGTTGTCTATTGGAAAGTCTGCACATAACAACATGCTCATATTTTTTAGGAAGTTGCTTTTCTACCTCACATTTCAATCTGCGCAGTAAAAATGGCCTGAGTACCTGCAGAAGTAGAGACTGTTTCAGTAAGCTGTACATTTTCAATAAAGCAGAATATGTAATGAAGTTCATTTTCAGTTTCAATCTTTTCAACAATTCAGTTTTCCCAATTCATTATAGTTTTTCATTAAGAGTAATTCATCATAAATAGAAACTTAACATTAAGAAAAACATTTTTATTTCGAATTAGAAATATAGAATGCACACTCAAGAAAGAATTCAAAGTTATCAATCAAAATCATTAATTTTATGTTGAAAACATATTTCAATTTTCAAAATTGAAATATAGTGAGATTCAGATTTAAGGAAGAATTCAGTTAAACTAAAGAAGTATAATCATACAAATATTTTATACTATAAAAATAATTACAATTACTATTAGGAAAGTTATTAAAAATTAAATATGAATGGAACCACGATTACAGACAGCAATCTTGAGTCAGTTTCAAATATAATCACTGAAAATAAGTGTTCCCAGAAGTAAAAAACATTATCATTGTTCATATTGTTTTGCATAACATTTATTTAAAATTAATTACAGTATGAATGCTAATTTTAAATTCATAATACCTATAAATTTAACAACAATGTGCATTAAATTGTGTATAGAAAAAGAATGACATCAAAACTTATTTTAACTTTCAATTAGAAATTTATGACTGAAACCATGATTTAATATACAAAGTTTATCTAATTTATAAAGTTAGTCTGAATGAATTTCAGAAAATTTAAAGCATACATGAACGATTTTTTTTTTAAAATATAAGCAAGATATTTACAATCATGTAGAAACCAAGTCTGAAATAATAATAATAATTAAAAAAAAAACATACCTTATGTAACCTTTTAATTAGACTATCATTATATTCATGGCTGCCTTCAATCATTCCTGTGAAAGGATTTACAAACCATTCTCTGAACTCACGATGTGATTGGAAGACATTTGGCATTAAAAAATGCATTAGAGACCACAGTTCCATTAAGTTATTTTGAAGAGGAGTTCCAGTAAGAAGTAATCTATGTGAGCTTTGAAAGTTGAGCAACATCTGCCACCTTTGTGATTTAAAGTTTTTTATATGGTGAGCCTAAAACATAAAGGACAACATCAAATTATATTATGCAAAGAATTTTACTATTTATAGTCACAGTTTCATAGATATCAATTATAGTAAAAAAATGGATAACATATCTTACAGATTTTTTAACTTAAATTAACTGGATTAAAATGATTTCCTTATTAGAAAAGTACAATATATATAAATAATTCTACTTTTCTAATAGGGAAATTTACTCTTTAACAATTGTGAGAACAAATTAAAAAAAAATACATAAATAAAATATTTGAGAAATATAAAACATAAAAAAAAACCATATTAAATATTGCTTTAACTAATTACCTTGATATAGAATTAATAATACTTCAAGGAAACTAGACTACATACTTAGATATAAATTGCAGATTCATAGAATACATCACAAATTTTTTGTTGATTTTAAACTTTTTAAAGATTGTATTAAATGTACAAGAGTCAAACCATTATTTAAATTATTGCAAAAAGAATAAAATAAACACATAACTTAGTTAAGTTTGATGGTTAAGTGTATTTTAAGATGACTCTCCTAAAATCTAATTTAAAATTAACAACACAAATTATAAAAAATAAATCAGTAACAATAAGCACTTAAGTACATAAAAGCAAGCAAACATTAAAAAAAAAAAAAAAAAAATTAAACTAGAAAAACTGATACCTCATCTAAAATTAAGTATTTCCACTTCTTTCTTCTAAATGACTGGTGATCTTGAACAACTAACTTGTATGATGTTATGCAAACATGAAATGCATTAAATTTAGTCCATCCCTAATAGTTTATTTAAAAAAATAATGAAAAAATTAAATTTATTCAAAACAAAGCAAGATCTAAAATATATAATACTTTAATAAAAGCCAGAATTATCTAATATTTACCACACGCTTTTGTTTGCGCTCCTTGGGTGTTCCATAATAAGTAAGAATTTTAAATGCTGGACACCATTTCTTAAATTCCATTTCCCAGTTGAGCATTACACTAGTTGGTACAACTATTAAATGTGGGCCCCATATACCTAAAACAAAACCAGTCTGATAAAAATCATAAACAGACTTTGATACTGCATTATTTAGTTTAAGAAAAGATAATACTTAATGGAAATACTCTTAAATTTAATTAAGGAATATTGACATATTTGATTTCATAACTTTAATTTCAATTAAGTTTATTTCATTTATTTAGTTTAAGAAAAGATAATACTTAATGGAAATACTCTTAAATTTAATTAAGGAATATTGACATATTTGATTTCATAACTTTAATTTCAATTAAGTTTTATTTCATAAATCTGAGTATACTTTTCAATTTAGTATTAATTGATATTTAATTGACATTAACTATAAATTCACAATGACTCAACTACAACAAAGATTGAATATAGGGAAGGTAAAATAATAATTTTATTTCAAGAGCAAATATATGTGTTCAAAAATTACCTTTTTCACAAGCTAGATGAGCTAATATTGAAATTGTCTGGATTGTTTTTCCAAGCCCCATTTCATCTGCAAGAATGCCATTTAGTTTCTTATCATACATGGCATTTAACCAGTCTAATCCAATATGTTGGTATTCTCGAAGTTGATGTTTCAATAAAAAAGGAACTTTAGTGCAAACCTATAAAATATAACACTAATTCATTACAAAATTTCAAAAATAAACATTTTAAATGATGAAAGTAATTTGTGAAATCATTAATTGCTTTGGTTACTTTATCATAAATTTAATTTTATGTTTAGAAATGCTTTCACGATGAAAGGAGACAAAGTACAACATACATATATACATAAAGTATAACAGACATAACAATATTAATATTTTATTATCATTTATAATTTACATTTAAAAAGCACATTCATAATAAAATACTTAATGACATGAACAGCATTACCGATTTTTTGTTAGACAAATTAATATAGTGTAAGTCAATAAGAGATAAATTACATGAGAGTAAAAAGTATCTTTTACCTACTAGTAAATTAAAGGAGATTGGAATTATATACCTATGTAAAGAGTGCAGTTAATCATTAGATTTTTAAGTTAGTAATTTAATATCAATGAATAAAATCCATTTAGTTCATGTTTATATTTTTTTGAAATGCAGATTGTTATTAAATTAATTAAAAAAGAAGTTTTACAATGTTCTATTATAAATAATCAATAAGAAATATTTATGGGAATTCAAATAAAACTTGAAACTAGAGAAATTATATAACTTCTTGATCAGATAATAACTTATATGTAGTTGAATATTACTTGCAATAAATAATTAAATATATTTTAATAAATAAACATATTTTAATGATAAAAATTTAGGATCACTATACCCTTTATAATCATAGAAACACAAATATATTTTACTGAATAAATCAATCCATAATAAACAAATGATGACATTGGATTAATTTTTATACTGTATTCAACACATTCAATCACAATTCATTTTTGAGATTGCGTATTGATTACAACTAACAATTAGAATATATTCAATAAAAATAAACAGTATGATTATTGATGTAATATAAAATACAATAACATGTATTTTAAATTAGTTATTAATTACATTTTTAACAATTTTCACAAGAAAATTAAATAGTGATTATAATATAATTTTACATACTGAATCCAAATATATAATCAGATTCCTTTCATCAGGCACAGTTTTCTTGTGAGAGGTATTTGTATTTTTCTTTTATTCTTGCAAATTGAGGATAAATTTAAATAGAAGTAAGCCTAGCAACACATATGCAGTGATTGCTATTTTATTTCTGCTGTGATTTTGTATTATTTTTATTTGTTCTTCATAAACATTTCATTGTGCCTACAAAGTGTTTGAAATTGCCAAACAATTTCTGTTAAAATGACAATCAAGTCTCAAAGAAGGAATTTCACACCATTTAAAAAAAAATTGTTATTTTAGATAACTGACATCATGATTTCAAAAACTTCTCTATGGAAGGCAATATACTTTTTTGTAATAATGTTTGCAGAATGGATGCCATATGAACAACAGCAACATAAGTTTTGATTTTTCATAAACTAAACTTAAGTTAATTTGAAGGCCGTATTACAGTAAAATGAATGTGAATTTTCACCAATAACTATCCTGCACGCCAGTGATACGAGGGAAACATAATTTGAAATATCTGTTAGGGTGACTTAAAAGTAAGATCTTTATTTCCAGGTTTGCATTATGAGACACAATTTATTTATTTTTTATGAATGAGCAGGGATAGGAAGTCTCATTACAAAAGGAAACAGCATGAATTTAAATCAACTATTTAAGAAAATAAAAATTATGGTAACTATTCTTCTGTCTTTATGTTATACAACTGAAATCTTAACTTCTTAAAGTAATTCATGCAAATTTTAAAGAATATTTATAGTGATGCAAATGAAATCAATAATATCATATGTGAACATTTTGTGCAACTGTTGAATCCATAGCATGACTCAGCATCAAAATCATTCAAAAATATTTTGTAAGGATTTAGTGACACTAAAAAAGAAATAAAGAAATAGTGATCAGGTTATATTCAAAGGAATAGGCTGGAACACATCCATAAAATTCACTGTTTGAATTTTTCCCTGATAATCTTGGGGCTGTCTCTGATGAGCATGTTGAAGATTTCATTAGGAGATAGCTACAGCAAGCAGAGCTTTACAATGACTGACTACTGCTGGATAATAAAAAGAGAGCACCTCTAATGCAAAATGCAGTAGAAAATCTAAATTTAAAATTTCTTCAGTAAACTACATACCAGCTAACCTTCTACTTCTAACTAATTCAAAAGATTCTACTGATTTTGAGGGGAAAAATCAGGAGACCCTTACAAGGGATATTTTTGCTTGAAAGTTTAAAACGGTAGTACCCCAGAAAGACAATTTTACTCTTTAGGTTATACATTCTTATACCTGCCAACTTTCGAAAAAGTATTTCAGTTAAACTTTTTCTTTTCAAAATTACATCTTAGATACATATTTTCGTAATTTAATTAACTAATTTATTACTTGACAAATAATTTTATGTTAATTAAAAGTAAATTATAAATTAATGAAAATGCAGATGCTAAGAATTTAATTCATCTAAAGATTTAATAATTAAAAGCTATAGATTCCAGAATGCATTCATAATACACTACAATTTTTGTGCTTTCTGAATATTAAAATACTCACAAGGAAATACTTTCCTTTCCACAATGACACTAAACTGCACTCTGTTGAAATATTTATTTCAATAATTTATTAACAAAAATAAGTTATCTGGACATAATTCTGCTAAAGACAATCGCCTTTAAATCAATTAAAGTTAATAAAATAAAAATTCTGAGTTAAAGATCATAAAAAAATTTTCTTGAGTAAATATATTTCTTTAATATTTTATACACTGGAAGAATTCAATGATGTAACAGTGGCTTTTTTAGCCTTTTCTAACAAACTCTTACTGAACTCTTGCTTATAACAAAATCCATCACTTAAAGATTTCACAATAAGAAAATTTTCTTATTATTAATTGATAGCGAGTTTCTAAATTCATTTCGATTCTTTTTAACTAAACTAAAAATTCGTTCACACTCTGCATTGCTATGGGGTATCACTAATAAAGATAGCATGAATTTAGATATTCTATCATATTTGTCACTTTTATCTACACTCTTTATTTCACCAATTTGAAACCATAGAGAATCAATCTTTTCATTTTCATTTTTCAACATGGATAAGTCTTCAGTTTGCAATGAAGAAAATTGATTTTCTAGCTCATCCATAACATCCTCAGATTCACCATCATTAACTAGCAGCAAAAATGGAAACTTTTGAACAAAGTACTTTACTCATGAAAATTTGGCTTCATTTAGTTTATCCACATCTGGCAACTGCAAATGATGCAAAAGATCTTGTTTCATTGGAAATTTGTTTAAAATATAATCACAAGAAGTTGTGAAATACTTCCGAACATCAGAAAAAAAATTGCTTTTTTTCTTCATCAGATAATATTGCCACAACATCAGATGTACTACTTTGAATGATTAAATCACAAGATTCTTTTTGATTATCAAAAGAATGATAATCCACTTTAAAAAAAAGGTACATTTCGAATTATGGATGGAATAATAAACATGTTCTTTGAACATGCTATACATAATATCTTTAAGTTTATGAATTTGTGGATGACTGGACTGTAATAAAATATTATATTTTTCAAATATCTTTACAGTGTAAAGCAAAAACAGACTATAAGCTTTATTTAACGAAGATGATAAGAAAAAGTTTCTCTTCTCTAAACATATTTTGAGATTTCAATTTATTATCTTTACCAAAAGATTTCTTTGTACTATTCTCTGACTCCATTTCACATCTTTTTCGTTTTAAATTTGGTTTGATGTATCGTATATCTACTTCAGAATTTTTCGCTGCTATTTTTGGTATGCTGTAAGATGCCAGATTTTCAGAATAAGTACATTTTTCCACTTTAACAATATCATGAAAATATTTTAAAAGAGGATCCCATTAATCTATGAGTTTTTGAAGACTTTTTTGTAATGAAAGCCAATGTGGGCACACAAGTCTTGTCACACAAGTCTTGAAATTTTTTCAGGCTTTCTTTTCTTTTCGAGCTCTGCTTTAAATAATAATAAATGTCAATTATGATTTCATCCACTTTAATTGGCAAGCTTCCTGAACCTTTCTCAGAGACAAGATTTATCAAGTGACAAGGAGCAACCAATAGATATTAAATTTTCTTGCTTTGTTCTTAAATAGGTTATCACACCTTTTTTCTTCCCTTGCATTATTGCTGCATTATCAGCACCAAAGTCTATACAATGCTTAAAAGGGATATTTAATCGTTCAAATTCGTGCTTATATTTTCTCCTGTTGCATCCCTTGATAAACTTGGAAGAGACAATAAGTAGCTTTGTATAGTTTTACGAATGGGATTGAAAAAGTTTACAACAATTGGATATAATTTTGAATCATTATCATTACTGCCATTACATGCAGCAGAAAAAGGTGAATTTTGTAGAAGTTAAACGACGTTTTCCTTTTTGTCCGATGCTAATTCCTTTATAATAGCAGAAGTTTTGGTTCGAGCGCATCCATAACGCTTTGCAGTTTCACATTTAGAAAACATTTTCCTGAAAAGAGGACCAGCATGATCAGAAACGTTGAATTGTATGTTGTGCTCAATCAAGAATGCAGTGAAATATAATTCGGACCAAGCGACTTCTTGAGTATCATTTTTAAAATAAGCATCCATTTTAGAAATGCTTGCTGTACTTTTTGCTTCCTTCACATGTTTTGGGACTTTGAGATGACGAGAAATATCAAAACGACCGCCAAGAAATATATTAAAATCACAGTTGAAAACTACGCAATGAGCAAACTTAACTCCTTTAGCTGATGCTTTAATGCATGGAAATTCGACACTATAACTATTTTTAAAAGATTGAAAATAAGATTTATTAGGTTTACTCACAGCCATTCTCACAAATTAGCAACAACCACGTGAGTCGCAGAACAGCGCAAATGTTTGCTTTCAGCAAAGAGAGCCTCAGAGTTAACTCCGCCCATCTGCAACAGTCCATCAATCACAGTAGTAAAAATGAATGGCGCCGAGTTTTGATCCATGTGACTAAGGAACAAGATTATACCTCTACAATTTCTTTCCCCCATCTATAGTTTTTTAAAGCTGGAGCCTTCCTCTCCCCCACCCCGATAGGTTTGACATATGCATTTCGGACCACCCGGAGCCTCTGCGACCACAGTCTGGGAAGTCAGTTTTCTCTTTCCACAAATGGGTGCAAATTTCCGTTTATCATCATGGCTAGTGAGAAAAAAAAATGCCATTATGTGCTAAGATATAATTTTTTTAGATTTCTTATTTTTTAAACTTTGCCAAGTAGAATTGAAATGCGTAAAATAATTCATGCTATCAGTAAAAGCATAAAACCTGGCGATTACGTGCAAAATTTACAAATGATGCGTAAAAGTTGGCAGGTATGCATTCTGAGAATGATTTATGCTAAACATAATTTGTGTTAATCTTAATATTAGAATAAAACATTCATCAACCTCATAAAGGAACTATGAAAAAAAGAATATACTGCACAAGAAAAAATACACATCAATATTTATGTGTCAATATTTATTTTAAAGGACAACTTTTACTACCCTTAACAGAATTTATAAATATTAAAGTTGCATAAGATTACATAAAATACATTATTAAAAATAAGCTTAATTCAAAGAAAAATATTTTCCTAATTAAACTACTTATAACTATTAATATTCATCCTAATTGAATTGCTTAAGTGAACAAGCAACTGGTATCTGCTCTGAATGTTAATTATATAACATCCAAATTGTAGGAGTTTTTGGCAATTAATTGGTTAAAGCATCACTCTACCATCACAGACAAAAGGGGTTCCAAATTCAGGTGAACATATTTTCATGATATTATTATATCATAACAATAAAATAATTATATTAGTGTGCCATTTGTTTTAAGTAATTAAGCTACTAAAACACAATAACACTTTTTTCCGCCAAAATTTTTGGCTGTTTTTAAGTATTTTACTGAAATTGCCAAAAATCAGTAGATTTTCATACTTTATCGGGAAAATAGGAGAAACAATGAAAGATCAGTAGAGTTGGCAAGCTATGAAACTAGAATTACATGAATATTTACCATCAAGTATTTTTAAATAAAAATTCTTTAAGAACTTTAAAAATGTATGAGAAAAAACTGATGGAAAAAATCTGAGCACATGTTTGAACTCAGTGGAGACAAATTATTAAGATTCTGTTTATTTAGTTCAATGAAAGAAAAAAGTATGGACCAGTGTTAACAAAAAAAAATTATGTTTAATATTATATAGTAGTAAAGTTATATCATTAACATAAAAAATATTAAACAATCTAAGCTATTCAAACGTCTATAAAAAGCACAATTTGAAAAATCACTTATTGTCTTAATTTCTGAATGCATTTCCTGTATAATTTCTTAAAACATGAATATTTACCATCAAGCATTTAATGTTATAATCTTTAAAATGTTAAAAAATGATTAAAACATATCTCATTAAGAAAATTATGAGTATTTTTAATTAACCATTTATAACCACAGACCAGCAGACATACAATTTATTATATTACAATTACCCATTTTATAACTGAAAAATACTAAACAATAAACTATTACAAAGAATACTGAAAAAATTTCTTAAATTCTAAACATAAAAAGATTGCAAAAATATCAAAATATGTTTCCTACCTGTGTTGTTGATAAAGTATTTCCTTTCGGTTGGAAGCTCTCAGCAGTAGCTGCAATGTCAGTTATTTCTTTTGAAGGATTTGTTGAAGAGTCATCCTATAATATTAAATTTCAAGTTATATATATAAATTATGTATATAAGTTAACAAACATTCTTCCTAAAAAAGGATCTGTCAAAATTTCAAATAATAAAATGCAATGATAGCATTATTTTAATGATGAAAAACTAATTTAAAATGTTACAGGATTTTTTAAGCTTACTTTATATTCATTATTATTGTAATTACTAATCTTTAATCATAACTTAAGGCCCAAGAGTTGATTAATTTAAATATTGCTAAAAGTTTATATAAAATCTACTGAAAATATTTGAAAAAATAAAATGTAGTTAATGTAAGAACCTTATCTTTGAATTGAGTGTTCAGTCAAAAAAAGTATTCTAAGAATATACATATCAATATTATAAACAAATATCTCAAACTATTTAATAGTATTGCTAAATCAGAAACAAAAGCAACTTGAGAAATTAAAATTTAGTTTATTTTCACAGAAATTACTAATTAAATCACTGTAAAAATATTGATTGTTTTGTTTTTGTGACGTTTACTAATGTAAGGTCCAATATTGGACATTTCTACACTGTACAATATATAAAACTATAGTTAAAAATTCTGTGTTAAAAGATAGTCAGATGTATATAATGGAATGTATTAAAAGTTCAAGAATAGGATATGTAAAAGATTATTCTGGATAAAAATCTTACATAGAATTCAAGAAACCTATTGCATGTAAAAATGCAAACAAATTTCTATGTGGTTTAAGCCCAATCAAAGTCTGATAAAATTAAATTTGTAGTATTAAAAAACACTATGCATAAATCATTGAAATTAGGACAGACAATTAAAATGTGATGTACTGTATATGGTACATTACACATGTCACAAATTGGAGCACTATAAGACAAAAATAATTGCTTGTGTGTAAATCTAGTATGCCCAATACTAAGACACGTGAGTTTTAAATCAACTCTTCACATGGGAGCAACTGGGAATGGAAGAATGTAGGAGGATATACTATATAATTTATTGTTTTTCGGCAAATCCCATGTTTTTTGCCAGTGAGAGGAAATGAAATCTTTGATAATTTGTTTAACATCAAAAAAAGTTAATGCCTTATGCAAAATGTCAGAGGCATTTTTAGCAGCATTATCTGCAAGTTCATTCCCAGCAATGCCAACATAATTGGAATCCAACAAAACAAGATGTCGAATCCTTTATTCTTCAATATATTTAAAATATCAAATATTTCCACAATAACTGGATGACATTTATCATTAAAATGATCTAATTGCATGACCACACTCATGCTATCTGTATAGATACAGTATTTTAGATGAGGGCTGGATTGTATTATTTTTAGAGCACGTTTAATAGCAACAGCTTTGGCTGTGTACACAGAATATGATGCATGCAGTTTTTAGCTGTGTAAACTGTATTTCCAACAACAATACCACAACCAACATCACCACTTGATTTTGAGACATCTGTATACACAGAGATGTGGGAGGAATAATGAGAATGAATGTGTGAAAATATCTGTTGTTAAATAAGGGGAGATGTAGCCGATTTTTTAGTACACAGTTTGATTATATTGACAACAGGAATATTCCTAGGAGGAAATCTTAGAGCATCTGTGACTTGAATATGTAAATCGGGGAACTCAGATGAAGACATGAATGAATTTGCACAGTCAAAATGTAAGATGTTATGTGGCCATGCATTATATAGCCTCTGTAAAGAGGGACAAATAATCATCGATCTCAAAGGGTGTTGTGATACTGATAGCATTTTTAAATAATAATGTAGAGAGAGTTGCTTACGTCTCAGATCAAGTGGTAGCTGGTTGCAAATTACATAAAAGCTCTGGACAGGAGAATGCACCAGAACAGATTCGTAAAGCTGAGTGATGAACAGGGCCTAATTTGTGCAAAACTGATGATCTGGCTAATTAATAAACGACGCTACCATAGTCAATTCTAGATAGAATAACTAACTGATACACTCGAAGTAATGCTTTACGATCTGTATCCGAAGAGGTATTAGAACTTTCAGAATATTTAGTGATTTTTCGCATCTTTTGCGCAAATCTAAGATAAGTGGTAGATATCTAAGATATGTGTGTAACAAAATATTTCTGATCCTGTATCATTTGTTGCTCCACAGGGAGTAAAGATTTAGAAGTACATTCCATAGAAATAGGTTAATTACTTCAAGGCCTGACTGCAACACCCACCACCGAACCCAATAAGGAGATATAGTATAAGTGCATCAGTGTTAGCCAGACCTTATACGCTTTCAATGTTTCTCTGACGTGCTGTGTGACTCAACCCTTATTGAGTCACACAGCAGATGTATGATCCCTTCATCCATGGAAGCAGATTGGCATGCCGAGGACCACACAACACCTCCCGTTTACCTGAATAAGAGGCCAAAATATTGTGCTGTTCTCTGAGAGCCTCAATCACCAGGATCCTTATTTCCAGGTACATGAGTATCCACACACGGCAAACACGCGAGTGATTTAGTTCCCAAAAGAAGCTAATAGCAACAGGGCGGCAATAGCTACTCAAGTGGAGCCCTCAACTTCTTAGAAGGCAACCACAATGAGGGAGAAAAGGAAGAAAAGCAGAAGAGGAGAGGAGAGAAAAAAAGAAAGAAGGGGGGAGTTCAATAAGGTATCTTAGGATTGTGACACCCGTGTTACATAAAAGAAGGTAAACCCCCTAAGGGGGTGAAAATATTGAATATATTATCAATAGTGGTAGGCATTAGCACTTTTAAATTGGAAAGGAAACTTGAAAATTTGTGTCAGACAAGACATATTAAGTAAGGAGTATAGTATTAATTTTCTATTACATAAACAATGGAATATTTAAATACATAACAAACTATGCCATGCTTAGTTAATGTCAGTTGATTGAGACCATTTTTGAAAAAATTATAATTACTACTTGAAAATATAATTTTACTTAAAAATTTCTAATTAAAAAATGAACAAGTTTTAGATAAAAGAAATCTGAAGTGAAAAATACAATTCTTAATATACTAACATTGTCAGCTTCACTTGTGAGAGATTTTAAAAGAGAATCTTCTTGAGTATGGCTATTTTCTGGAGAAAGATCCTCCTCAGAGTTTTCATCACTACTATCATCTGATTCTGAAAATAAAACAGCCCAAGTATTACAAAAAACTAATTAATAAGGTCCAATTAATATTTTAAATCAAAGTTTTCAAAGAATTTAACTTAAAATTAGTATCATAGGTGTATAAATTTATTACCAAAGTTATTAGTTAATTCTTTTAAAATTTCATTGAAATCAAATCTTTAAAAATGAATAAACTTTTCAGATCTTTCATGAGGTGGAAAAAGTAAACATGTAGCTTATTTACAAGTAAATTAATCAAAATGTATCAAAATGAGGTGGAAAAAGTAAATTATTTCCCAAAAGTAAACATGTAGCTTATTTACAAGTAAATTAAAGTAATCAAAATGTAAGCACAAAATGTGTGAGGTTAGCTTTGAAATATTATTGATAGTTTTATTGATCTTAACTTCTCTTTTTACACCAACATAATCATTTTGAAAACACCAGCACATCCTGATTAATTTTCAATTCAATAATACCCAAAAGCAAACTGAATTTAAATTACTAGCTTAGTTACTAAGCATTGTTCAATGATCTAAACATAAGTTTCATACCGCAAAATATAGGACATTGAACAATATAGTCTTTTGCTTACATTTAATTGATATACTCAAAATTTCAAAAATAAACTGAAATGAATAAAATAGACACAAAAATAATAACTCATAATTCTAATGAAATATTAAAATTTCTAAAAAAAATAAAACATTTCTGAGAAATCACATTTTTTTTAAAAAATTAACAAATAAAAGACCATGAAATAAATAGTAAATTTCCAGGAATTACATTTAGTTCTTTTCTATGCAAATTAGATTCAATGGAAGCATAAAAAATTAACCTTTTCAATGACTTAATAATAAAATTACACACACACACACAGGAAGCATTTTAATTATAACATACTATTATCATCACTCATTATTTCTGATGTTTCCATTTCAAAATCACTAGCATATGCAGCTGAATATTTCTCTCTTAATTCTTCAATTGACATTTCATCTATACATAATAAAAAAGATGGGAAGAGTTAGACAATACAGCAACACTATTCAGAACAAAAATATACTCAGTAAATTACACCTTACTTTCAGCCTCTAAATCTTTTAATTCTTCCTCATGGTTAACATTTTCTTCATTTTCTTCTTGTTCTAAAAGAGTTTGCTCATCATCATCTTCCTCCTCAGACACTTCAAAGTCGTCATCATCACTAGCCTGCATTATTCAGATATATATTATAAAAAAATTTAGCTTAGTAAAAATTTAATATAAAAACACAAACTATTTTCTGGCAAATAAAACAAATCCTAAAAAATAAATTTTTATTAAATTAAAATTCAAAGTTTTAATAATTTTTATGATTATTTAAGTGCTGTATTTAGAAATGCATAAATAATTGGATTCAAAGTCAGAGGATTCCAATCATTCATAGACACAAATTAATCTATTACAATGTTAGGGGATCTCATTGCTTATATAAAATTGTATGAATTAGCAATTAAACATCCATATTTCAATTGACAATAAAAAAAATAAAACCATTTAAACTAATATTCCTAAAATAGAAATCCAAACAATTTTTTAAGACTTCATTTATAATACATTAATAGATATTTTTAATTTAAAAGGTATAATGAAAGATTAAGTTTTACCCCCCCCCCCCTGAAATGGCTTACAGTTTTACATGCAAGTATACTGCACACAATTAATTAATATATAAACTAGTAATTATTCTTATATACAACAGCAATTCTATACATTTGTAATGTAGGAACTGCTTAAAAGAGTAACAGTACCTTTTCAACCTTTCCACCAGGTTTAACAGAAGCCAAATCACTTTTATCTTTAGTATCTTCAGCAGATACATGTGTATTTAAAATTTCTGGAGGTAATGTGTCTAGAAAATCTTCAAAAGGCATCTCACTTTCTTGTTGTAACAATTTGATTTCTTCATTTTGTTCACCTTCATCTACATTTTCCTCTTCTTTCTTGATTGTTTCTTCATCATCATCTTCACTCTCAGAAGGTTCAAAATCTAAAATAAAATTAATAAATATTCCTCGATGACAGAGAAAAGTAAAAAATCAATTATAAAAGGAATAAATACAATCAAGTATCAAATAAAATTATACTTCCAGTACTTATAACAGAACTCTTTAAAACTTAAATAAAGTTACTTTGAAAACAAAAGAGATAGTTAAAAAGTCATGACATCAAAGTAACAACTTAAATGCTAAAAAAATGATTAAGTGATAAAACTCTGACTGTAATGTTTATCACAAGCTAAAATAGTTTTTAATGCAACTTTATAAAATGAAATTTCATAATGTGAATATACATAAGAACAATGATAGAAAATTAAAACATTTAAAGAGGATCTGCTGAGTAGAAACATATTACTAAAAACTACTTACAGTTTAATTACTATAATACATGTAAATAAATTTTACCTTGCCAATTTAAACAAAATCAAGGTTTACTAAAATACTTTTCCTACATTTATTAAAAGTTTTATTATAAATGCTTAGTAAACTAAACTTATTTCAGGGCAAATGAAAACTGATGAAAAACAAGTGATATAAGGAAGATTACAATAATATAAAAACGTAATCATAAGTTGATTCAATAAATAATTTTAATAATTCAATAAATAATAAAAACATTAAAAAATAAGAAATTATTAAATAATTATCTGAAAAATTAGAATTTTAAAAAAAATTATAAAAGCATTCATAATATTTTTGCTTTTATAGGAAAACTCAAATTTAAATTAAATGATTCATACGAATTATATTATTTTCCATTTAAAAGAAAGGAAATAATCGAACAAATAATTTCATTCAAAGTGTGTGTAAAATTTTAATTCCTATCATTATAGCAAGCATTTTAATGCAAAAGTATTCAAATAGCATTATATATTAAATAAAATTTTCTGAAACAAAAAGTACTTATAGCAAATGAAATATATTTCAAGCACAATTAAGATTAATTAAAAATTTTGTTTTTAACAAAATAATTACAAAAGGTGTAAAAAAAATGTTACAAATTAACTTTTAAGGTGATGTTTACTAAAAATTGACAAATGTGGCAAAAATGTAGGATGAGAAGAAAGCAACAAAAAAATACATTATATTTAGAACCTTAAAAAAATTTCTTAAACAATTTTTTTAGATAAAAATTGAAGTTGGCAGTGTACAAATTCCTAAGAATGAAACATCATACCAACAAATTGAAAACCAAATTAAGATTATATAATATATAAATTAAATACATAATATTAAATAGAACTCCAGAATGATAAAATACTAAGTTTATGTGTCACCAAATACCAGACATGTCAAATGATAAAACATTCAATACAATAAAATACTTCATAATTCAAAATCACAGCAGAATAACATAGAACTATTATTTTCCAGACATTCAGATACTATAGGAACATACAAAAAGTTTACAATGTATGTTCTTTTATGGCAAAAGTTTTGAGCCAAAATTTCACCTCAGATTTTTAAGAGAAAGATTTTCATTAATTTATGATACATATATTAATATTTGCAGATAATATATTTCACAATTACATGTGATGCATTGATATAAAGCATAAAAATAAATAATAAAACACTGACCCAAAATTTTCTGTTTTCTATGAGGAGTAGAGGGTGCAGAACCAGGAAGAGGAGATGACCCCCTACTTGACTCTGTGCTTTCCTTATTACCCCGATTCATTCCCTGAGTGAGCCACGATGAATACTTTTCAGTTTGGTCAACAATGAAATTTAAATGTACATCTAATACTTTCTTCCTCTTTTCCTCCAACCATGTTTGATGTTTATATTCTACAAGCTTTTAAATAAATCTTCTTAGTAAAACGCAAAATAAAGCACTAGGAATTTCAAAAATTTAGTCTTTAAAGTAATTGAAATTAAACAAAAGCTACACCACAAAACAAGATAATACCTTTTCAATATTGCCCCAAAATTGTTTGATTTCTCTGGCAATAGTAGAAGCAATTTTGCGTAATTTCATTTGTTCCTCTTTTTCAGCTTTTTCTGCTTTGATTTCTTTTTCTTGAAAATATTTAGTAATCATACGAGCACACTAAAAAAGAGAATTCCATATAACACCAATAAAAGTAAATCTATTAGGTTAAAAGACACTTTTAAAGGATACAGTTATTAATTTTCCATTTTTCTTAATAAATTGAATTTTGAAATCTTGTATTGATTTTATCCTTACAGTTTAAAATGGATTGCAAACTACTACAAATTTCAATGCTGAGGAAGAGAATCACAAACATATGAACCATTAAACTGAAGATTAAAGAACACACTAACTGTTCTGCAGGTAGATAACTTTCTTCCTAATAAAGATAAGCATAGTTTTGTCTTAAATTGAAGATACACTTAATTGACTCATTTAACTTTAAGGAAATTGTTTAATTAAAGCAAAGTTGTTTAATATATGAAATTTAAAATCCACACATTAATCAAACATGATTAATATACATATTTAACTCCAAAATAATAATTTAAAGTAAATAGATTGAATCTGTGTAAAATTTAAAGTAGTAGTAACTTCATTACATTAATTTAAATACAAATTGAGTTTAGAGATTTTCTAAATAAATTGCTCTTTTTAAAATAGGAACAACTTACTCCCACATAAAAAAAAGGGTTTTAAAAGTTTCACATAATTCATTAGACTTTTAAAGAAGTCACATAACTTGTATGACAAATGATGAATTTCCATCTTATACAGAAAAGTTGGGCAAGAAATTATATGCTATAACAACTCAATAACATTTAGATTACTCAATATTATTGGAAGGATCTCTGTAAGATCGAAATCAGGAAACCAATTTTGTTTTTACAGCATTTTAATAGTTGCTTGGCTGCTAGACAACACCCTCTCCTCCTAAAAAAAGGGATTTTAGAAGTTTCACATAATTCATAAATTTTTTAAGGAACAGAATTCACTTAATACAACAATTCTAAAAAACATCAAAAAAAAATTTTTTTTTAATTCTTTATGATACTAGAAGTAAATGATTTCATAACACTCATCAAATAGAAATATGATATTGGTTAACTTTTCAAATAAGCAACAAATTTCAACTTCATGTCAGTTTTAAGTGAAGTTAATTTGAATTCCTTATATGCCATTTAAATAATGACTATTGTTTGTTAAAACAAAATAAGTAATAAGTGTGGGTGCCATTTTATCTAACCTACAAATAAAAGGAAATAAAAAAACCCTAAAACAATTTCACCTATATAAATAAATACCTTAAAGAGGTCAGTAATTTCTATTTGCAATATACTTCAGAGCAGTCAATACACAAAAAAAATTTAACACAAAATTGTTTCCTTCTAAATATTTCTTTGCATAAATATGAAATCTTTAACAAGTTGTTATTAAAAGCACTTTTATTTTGAAAGAAGCAAAACACACAGTACCAATTAAAATTTCGTGTTGCTACTTGTATTTGATTGACTTAAAAATCAACATTTTGACACTACTTAAATTATCAAACATCTTTCTAGTCATTTAATCATTTAAATAGTTCTAACAACACTTGTTTTTCATAGATGTCTAAAAAAGAATAATAATTATTTTCAAAAGTGAGAGACCTTTATATTTTTTCTAAATCAATATATATATGTGTGTGTGTGTATGTATATATATATATATATATATATATATATATATATATATATATATATATATATATATATATATATATATATATATATATATATATATATAATGATGATAAAAGAAAAAAGTTATCAAATGTAGTTTCAATATAATTTTTTCGAAAATCACCAATTCAAAAGCAGTTAGAAATTTGCAGAATTGAAAATTTTAAATATTGACCTCATTGTCAATTTAATCATAATAGTTGTGATTACTTGTTAGTTACAAATGATGATAGGATATTTTCTCCTAAGATCAGTATGTTGCTCTATTGCAATTTTTTGTACTCAGGGATTCATTCATATATAGCCTACAATTTATAATGAGAATTCTTTTCAAACCAAAAGCCATAACACTAATGATTCTGTTGCTAGCTCAGTTATTCATGTTTCAAATTGATGAAACATTAATCTCAAGCGTATATGGAATTAATGTCTTTATATTTTTGATGGTTACATAATCCTAGATTTCCAAATCTTTATTTTCAACCAATGGTAAAAACTGAAATGGATGCTTTCAATAAGAAATGCATTTCTAAAATTTTAAAAAAGTAAAAACCACTTATGTTAGAAAACTTGAAAGAAAAAGAAGGGGGGGGGGGAGATTACTAACATTTTTTGAACATAAGACGCTTTGCAGTCCAGCATAAGTTAAAAAAAAGTAGAACTTGCAGGCTTGAAAGCTGGCACTTATTAGAAGATAGGATTAACATTAAAAAATATATAATTAGGGCGTTCAGGAATAAAATCCTCATTAAATTCCACTCCAATATAAAAAAATTTTTAACATATAACTAAATTCATTAAATTATCCAAGATTAATATCAAATATACAGAGAGCCTAATAACAGAATCATGATACACTGAAACTATTTACTTAAGCCAGTATCTAAAGATTGAAAAAAATTTATTTAAGATAATTGGTATTTAAAATGTGATTCAAACACATTAATCCTTCTCTTCTCAAATACAGAAGAAATACTCAACATTAGAAAATATCTTTACGGCCTGCATCTAATCAATTAACCAATTTGTAATTTTATTTTTTAAAATATAGAATCAAAATATTTACATGATTACCCAATATTTATGTATTGCAAATTTATTTGAAAAAGAGTGTTTTATGGAATTTAACATTCACAGTAAACTTCCATCTATGAGAAAGTTATAAAAATAAAATATTCAAGGATGGAAAGAAGCTAAAGATAAACGGTTCTTTACATACAAGAGTACCAATACTAATTATATATGATAAAAAGTAATTTACTTTGAAGATTTTTAAAAAAGCGCCAATGAATTTCAAATAAATAAAGAGCATAATGGTAAATTATAAAAGATCTATGCAGTCAGTTTACGATTACAAAATTGGATACACCATAACATTTTGGAAGATTTTCCTTTTATCAAAAGCGTATTTTTATACATAGAGTGAAAATTAACTAACTATCCTGAGAAAACATTTATGCATTGGTTTCTTTTAATTGTTTAAAGCTTGTAATGTAAAATTGACCAATGAATATTAGAAAAATTGCTTACTCATTTTTTTTTTAACAATTTTAAAATAATTATATATGATAAAATTATTTTAAAATTGTAATCATTTATTGAACTGAATAATTGAGTGTTTAGGAATCACTTTAAGATGATAGACTAGACTGATCTCAAAGAATTAATTACAGAGATTTTTTTCAATATTTGAGACAATACATAACTGAAGTGTTTGAAAAAAATGGTCTAGTTATACCTAAATGAGACTAGATTAATCTTGCTTAAATATATGATTTATACAATGATTAAAGTATTGGAAATAATGGTATCCGATAAATTTAGATTTTTAAGAACAATTAAGGAGCAATTTTGGGAAATCACAATAAATTACAGAACTTTCTATGATAAATGGAAATCTTTACATTAACTACTTTAACTTACCGGAATATAAATTTAATTGGCACACTCATAGTAACAATGATTAATAAATACAAGTTTTCATTAAAAACAGACTGTAGCATAACTTAAAATTATAGCAATAAAAAAAATATATGAGCATCTAGTCTGCCAAGAGAATTAAAGCAAGAATAAAATCCTAGATTTTAAAATGATTGCTTATTTCTCTCACAGTTTTTATTACATTTTAATTAAGGATACTCTTTTTTTATAAGAAGATTTGTCAAATAAGAATAAAATTTATAAATATTAAGCTTAACAATTCTTAATTGAATTGCATATCTACTGATAAAAGCTATAGCTTCTTCAAAATGGAAATTAAAATATGATTTTTTGTTTTTCATAATCATTCATTAGAGATTATACAGAAATATTTTCAAGAGTAAATCAAATTAAACATTTACAATTATAGTAAAAATTTATTAAGAGTCGTTCAATTTTTCATGATAAGGAATATATTTGGTTGCATAAAATTTCATAGAACAGTAAGTTTGATTTCATACCCATAAAGCTAATATGCTTATACTACATTAATCATCAATTTTAGTGCAGTTTAATTTTCAACCAAAGCAACAGGAAAGTAAAAGAAAAAGATAACTACTAATTTTATTTAATGATTAGAATTTTCTCATTCATTACAACTTTAAAGATCATACACTGAGAAAATGCTACACATAACATCTAATTACTATCAACTATTTCTAAGTAAAAATAAATTGCTATTTGATATCTTCAATTTGGATCCCTATTATTTTAGTCACATAATATTATATAGCAGAATTTTTTAGACTGCTCTATATAAAGTTAGAAATGGAAGCAAATGAAATTCATTTCAACTCTTGTAAAAAAATACGAAATATAGAGCTTAATAATTACTTTTTAAAAGAATAAAATTCCCCTATACAGATCAACTGATAATGTAACTGTAATATTATCTAACATAAAACACAATAAATTAAAAGACAAATATACTAAATAACAAGTATATAGCCAGTAGAGGAATAATTTTCACAAGTACACATCACAAAATGTGCTTCTCGTAAACTAACACACACGGCCAAATTGTTTAGTGTTTTTGTGCAGCAATCGATTGAATTCAATTTTGTAACAGTAACAATAAGTAATCACCAATGTTTAGATGATGGAATCAGATGGCAAATAGGGAAGGTGGGGACTCAAGGCAAGGCAGTCACAAATCCAGATATGTTAAATTTAATATAATGCCCAGCTTCATTTGTAACTTATGGGAACAAAGGGCTGGATTGAGAAAGCCATGATTATTATTTGTTTATTCTAGTGAAACATAATAAAGATGTTACAGCTCCTTTGACTTATTAAATGATAACCCAAATTTAAAGGATGACAGTTTCTAGAAGACTTCATAAGAAAGGGTTGTTTGTAGGAAGATCTGTGATTTATGCTCTGCTTACTTCTACAAACAATAGAATTTGCTTAGCACATGGTACAGAGAACATAAAAAATAAATGTGTGGCCATTCTCATAGCTGATGAGTCCTGGTTCAGCCTATCCACAAGTTCCCACCAGTCATATGGAATGAATCCGAGCCCTGCTTACCAGACTTCCAATATCCACGAAATTGACCATCATGGCAACAAAAATTCAATGGAATGATCAAATATCATACTTGCAGATGTATGTTTGCCTTTTCAAGGGCACAGTTGGTGCTGAGTTTATTTAAATGGATAATATTGCAAAGGCATTTAAAGCCCTCTGATTGACACATATCTGGAAAGAGATTATTCACCAAATAGATTGGCAAGGCAGATTGCCACACTTCAACCCTATAGAGCATATCTGGAAAAGGAGATTGCAATTCCCAACCACTTCTGAGAAACATCCAAGGGCTAGAAACTATATAAGCTAAACAAACAAGTGATTCATTTGCCACTGAACGAGGAGCCAATTGCTATAAGAAAACATAAAATGCCTTATTTTAAATATGAAATCATACTGCAAGGCCTGTCCTCGCAGTGTGATTTCACACTGCAAGGCCCATTTTTCTTGTCCTATTCAACAACTGCTATTGAACGACTTCCGACTACAATTAGTATTACACATGATCATTTGCATGTTTCATAATTATTACAGTTATATATATTACATATATATTACTATATATATTATTACAGTTATATATATTTGTGTTTACATATAAACTTAATTCAAATTGGTCCAGTAGTTCTGGAAATGATCGACTAAATATGAAAGTTCTTTTTATTTGGGGACACCAATTTAATATTACCAGAGAAAGATCGTTTGTTACAAATAAATTAAAATATAAAAATGAGAAACAAATTAAAAATCATGGTTCACAACATAAAATTTCCTCATTCACTCTTTTATAAAAATTGTGTATAGTTTTGAAAAGACAAAGCAATCCATGTATTATATCAATTTAAATGGGAAAAAATAATGAAATGATGCAAAAATAAACAGAAGTTTTAGAAACCCAAGATTTTATTTTTTACATACGAAATTGACAAATATGACTGTTTTTAAGATACCTTGTACATAGCATATAATATGCTACAAAATTTTTCTAAACCTTTAAGTCATTTAACAGTTTAGAAATAAGCATTGTCAAATTATCAAAAATATGATAAACCTTCTTTGCTGCTGCTTTTTTCCATTTTCTTTCTTGAGCAAAATCAGTAGCTAACCAAACCATTTCTTCAAGAAGATAATCATAATGAGCTTTAATACGAGGAGCTTCAGCAACTTTTGGTAACCTCTTTAGAGACCATAAACCATCTTTTCTCAATTCTCCAACTCTTTGCATAACATAAGCTTCCTAAAAATTAACATCAAATTTTAAATAAAAAGTAAATTTAAAACAAAAATCATTTATTTTCCTTAAATTATAATGCATCAAATCTCAATTAAATGTAACACAAAGGAAATTATAAAAGACAATATTTTTTTAATAAATACAATGTACAGCAATGATCTTTACACACTGTTAATTATTTAAAAAAAAAAAAAAAAACACTTTACAAAGCATGCAAGGAAGTCTGATAACAAAAATAATTAAAAATTATTAAAGATTGAAAAACATATTTTAAGCAGTTATAATGCTTAGTAGAGTTAAAAAAAAGCTCTTTTAGGCAAGTTATACACATAATACTAACTGTTGTCTCTAATATCTCTGGAATTTTGATTATCAGTTGAAAGGTGCCAAATAAATGTCAGAACTTGACTTTTTAGCTTTTTGCATAATTTAAACACATTCCTGCTTGGTAACTAAGAGAACAGTTTTTTTCCTTAGAACTTCTAGTTTTCCATGAATTCTGTCAAAGATTATTGAAACATTAAGACTAATTATCCTTCTTACTCAAGAGAGCTTACACTTCAGATTAGATTAGAATTATTTATCAAAGGAATAATATAAATAAGTGAGTCAATAAAAAATATAGATAATTTGTTTTTTTATAATAAAGTGATAGTTTCAATGATTTTCAAAGTTAAGATTCAATATTGCAATACCCCATTAAGGCTTTTTTTATCGCTTTAATGTTTCTTATGGTAGCATTATCTGAACATCATTCAGGGTGTTAATAAAACAAAAGCAATTAACATTTATTTTAGCAAAAAGGAAAATATAAATAATAAATTTTTAAACTTGAAAAATCTCACATTTGAAACTGCTTTTTTACAAATAACCATAACTAAAATATAAACTAATTATTTAGAAAATCATAAATATTTGATGAACATTCTGGATTTATAAATGTAATGATTGTTTAAATTATAAAAAGGTATATTGAAAGATACTTTTCTAACAAAACATAACTACACAAAAATATAAATTTCAAAAGTAAATTAACATACATATATTTGGGGGGGAAAAAAAAAGAAAGGAAAAGAAAAACAAGTTTCAAAAGTAAAGAAAATTAAATACTATTAAAAATTTAGAAATAAATTAAAACCAGTTCAAAAAAAAATCTTTTCAATTAAAAAGCAAGAAAAACAACATGTTCTGAGATCACTATCTGGAATCACAAGTAAAATATCACTTATAGCACAAAAACTCTTAATACCTGTTTTGCTCTTTCAACAATTTCTTCTTGTGATCCAATCTGAGAATCATAAACAGATGAAATAGAATTATGCTTCAAAGATTGCTTGTGAGAGATTGCAGACTGTCGGGCACCTTTGGTAGGTGTTGATGAAGGTGAAATATTTACTGACCGCTGCGATGATGGTGATGAAGAAGGTCGAAAAGATGACTGCATATGACTAGAGGGTGTATGTGGAGCAGATTTCGTTAATAATGGATTCTGTTCTCCATGTTGTCCTGTATAAAATAAAATTTATTCGTGAGCAAAATTAAATAGTAAAACATTCACTTTTTGCATTCAAAAAAATTACAGGTAACTTGAAAAATATGAAAATAGAGTTTTGTTTTGGATATAATGGAATACTTACAGATTATTAAAAATATTTAATTACTAAGATAATAGAAAAACAATAATTCTTCATTTTCAGTTTTTTATTACTAAACACACTAGCTACTTAGTGATAATGTAATTGTTATTTATTATTAATCAGGAATTACAAATAATTTGTAAATTTATATCAAAAAATAAATTTCAACATAATTTATTGCAAGAAATTAAAATGATTATTTTATACAAATTTTTCAACACCTTTATATGGATTCAACATCTTAAGTAAATTGATTAAGCTTTACACAATCAGAAATTAGGTTTCATGAATAAAACCCAACAAAATGATAGTAAAATGATTCTGTGGTGTAAAAGCAAAGAAATAACTATTAAAAAAGTAATTTCCCACATGGTTCAAGAGCAACACACATTTGATTAAAATCCTAGTACAATTTGCCAATCAAATAAAAAAAAATTACATTTGCAATTTTTTTTTTTTGCAAACTATATTAATGCTTGATCATTTACAATAATTTTCCCTATTGTGTTAATAATTTTAATTCTTTTCAATAAGACAAGTTGTATATATTTGTATTATAATTTATAGATCTTTTGCTAAACTTAGGGAAAAAATGCCCCCATTCATAAATAAGATTTTTATTAATTTTGAATCTGAGAAGATTATTACATTATACACATGTTTTGTTTGTTTGTTTGTCGATCAACGATCATTGTTTGCACACAAGGTTGCACACATATATGCAGATATAATTCCTGGCTTTCTGATTAGCAATTCCTATCATTTGCCGTTTGCAATTACTGAATAACCCCCTCATAATTTTGAAATAAATTCAGATAACAAGGTCAAATTTTGAGGCGTCATAATTTAATCTACCCAACACCAAAACCAGACAAATATTAAGCTCTATATAAATGTAAACATGCGCAAGCTTTCTCAGCAAAACGACCCTCATCTGACTCGGGTATCAAACCAGACACCTTTCAATCAAGAGACAATAATAGCTCTCGTTCCAGATTACCACGACTCAAAAATTTGTCATGCATTCAAAGTTATGAATCAGGAAAATATCCATTCCTTAATTTGCATCGAGATTAATTTAAATACGCTCAAACCCTAACAACATAATAGCAAATTTAGTTTTTATTATTTAACGTTTTGTCCATATTTTTATAGAAATATATATATATATATATATATATGCTTTTGTATAATTAGTTGAGAATTTTGATTTTTTACATATTTTCAAATTTATTTATTATTTATCTTTACTTTTTGCTTAAACGAATTAATTTCATTTCATTATTCAATGCTTCCAAATATTTCAGATTCCAGAGTTTTTGAGAATCAGAAAAGGCCATTTTGTGAAATCCAGCTGGACGGATGTCCCAAAATATAATATAAACTGAAACTATATTTCGGTGGAGTAACATAGAATCTATCTGAAAAAGAGAAACACTGGGATATTTCTATGAAATTTATTGTTCTTGAAAACATCAGAATTTTCGCAAACTATTCTCAGAAAATATTGGTAACTATATAATAACCGTAGTACCTTTTTCCTGGAAACTTAGGAATCGGAATATTTTTTTACGTAATTTTTTTGTAAAATGACCATAACAGAATAGTTTTTCCAAAAATATTTACATAATGTTTTTAGTTTCTTAAAAATAAAACACACACAAATTTTATTTTTAATTCAGTTCAATCCTAAATATTTTTAATTTAATTACAGGTTAGATTATTATTAAGTAATACCCTCATCATAACGCATAAACAGCTACATCCTGATACACAATATATTTCAAGGATTTTTGAGTACTTTAAGTTTTCATAAAAATAAATATTTAAAGTCGATTTGAGGAGAAAATATATTGAATGGAGGTATTTTCTTATGAAAAAGAAACAATTTCAAATTTTAATTGATATCTAATAATTTAAATATTTAATTATATAATAAAGTCCTTAAAATCATTGAATATAAACAAATCAAATATAATAAACCAATCAATAAATATAAGGATTGAAGCTTGTCTTATCTTATGAGCTATTTGCAAGTACTGTTTTTTTTTTTTTTGCTGTAATGGTAGCGACCCTATCGACCACAATTTTACTCATCATTAAATATTTAAAATTATTATTCAAATCAAATATTTGTCTAGTAATATTTAAAGACCTATATACATAGATATATGAAATCAATCGTAAGCGAAAAATTCGTCATATTTCAAATTCTCATGTAGATTTAAAAATTTATGGAAATTATTTAATCAGATACCTTACCAAGATGAAAGCCATCGTCTTAAAAGAATGCCAGCCACAATATCTTATATAGTCCAATATCCCTCGTTTAATGTGACACAAGTACAGAGAGGAAAATACCACTTCCGGTGTGGACCTCATCAGTTGATCATGATCCAAAATTATGAGGTTGTTATCCATGTTTAGTGACTTAACCATGAAAAATAAGTACACATTGCATCTACTTAACTGAAGCCATAATGACCTGATTAAACTGGGGTACACCTGGTTCTAGATGGTTCTGGTTGAGAGGGCTTATGCATACTAGTAGCTCTCTAATCAATATTAACTTGTTGAGGCCTCTAATTAATAAAAATGCTTCAAAGCTAAATATGTGAATTTTTGACAGCTTTACCATTATAATTTTTTATAAAAATTTAATATAAACTATTTACTAAAAATATTTTTTGTTAAAAGGAGTTTTTAAATGAATTGAATACTTATATTCGGAAAATTCTACATACAAATTTTAAAAATATTATTTTTCGGAAAAATTTTTGTAAAAATCTTTCTTATATTTTTATAGATAATTATATTTTATATTTTTATATTAGCATAAAAATAAATATGTATACATACAAATATAATTAGGTAGATTCATACAGATGTGCTTGTATGTGTGTGTGTTATTAGTGAACTAGCATGATTGCCTGTATCTAACCTCTAAGGTGGGCTTTACCAGTTAGGTGGGTGCAGCCGAGTAGGAGTCTTCGTAATTTAGAAGCAGCTACCAAGCAGAAGACCCCCAATACTTGACCTGTACCTTCAGAGTCATTTTTTCACTTGGAGGGCATTGCAACTACGATTTTAACGAGTCCAAGCTGCCTTCTGTGAACACTGACGCATCTTCACTTCAGTCGGGATTCGAACTCATTATCTTCCGATAATAAGAACGACGCCCTAACCAAACAGTCCACCGCGTTCTTTGAGAGAGTGTTGTCACAGGCAAACAATTTAATTTCTGTCAATAATTTAGCAAAATTAAAATTTTCATTTATAGTTTACAAATCTTGTATTCAATGCAGTAAACAGCTCACAGCATTTATTGAAATATAAATATAATTCTCCTTTTTTGCATCACTACAGGAAATCTCAACCATATAATTTTGATTTATACATAACAAAATAACATAAACCAATCAATAAATATAAGGATTGAGGCTTGTCTTATCTTAAGAGAATGAGCTATTTCCAAGCACTTTTTTTGCTGTAATTGTAGCGCCCCCTATCGACCACAATTTTACTCATCATAAATATTTAGGATTATTATTCAAATCAAATATTTGTATAGTAATATTTAAAGACCTATATACATAGATATATGAAGTCAATTGTTAGCAAATAGTTAATATTTGAAATAAAGTAACAAAACAACGAAAACAAGTGTTATTTTATTATATAAAACACATTCTATGTGCATAAATAGCACAAGCATTTACGTCCTTCTTGACATTTATAATACATAACAATAGGATGGATCCGAAAATAATAAATGTACCATCTTATTTACTGATTTAATAATATTTTTAAATAATAACATCAAAAATAGGTATTGTGAAATTATAATCTGTTAAAGAACAACTGTGCCACTTCTGGAATTTTTAGAATAAATTTTTATGTATAGCAGTTATATTCGTTTTCCAATATAAGTGCTTTTTAATTAGACCTTGAATTGTTGAATGGAATGAAAAAAAAATATCAAATGACATACAAATGTATGCTTTAGTACTTATATTTTAAATTCCTTCACGATGGTTTTTATTAAAATTCTTTTCTGATTAATTATACTCGAATATTTTCCATGGGATTTAAATCTGGAGAATATGCTGGCCAGTCCATTTCGGGGAATCTACTGTCCCTACATTTAAAATTTATTTTGCCATGGGATTAATTACATTTCTTTACTAGAATTTATTATGGAAATCCATTATCATTAAAAAAATTAGCACTTGTATTTATCAGCATTTAAATATTCTGTTACAAAAGTTACCGGGAAAATGAATAAGAAACTCTCCAAACAATTACAACGTAAATACTATAATGTTATTAGATTAATAATTTATCCTTTTTCAAAATTGTACTAAAATAATATATATATATATATATATATATATATATATATATATATATATATATATATATATATATTCACCAATAATATTTAATCTTTAAGAGTTAACATTACTAATTTCAAGAATAATCTTAATTAATCATGCTTCCAAAATTTAAATTAATATCATGCAATTATTCTGAATCTTTCATAATCCATCACCAAACGATTTATGCTGGTTTTTATTATTATGAGGATCAAATAAAAGGATATATAATAAATTAATATAACATTAATTATTGCTTCTATAATTTCAAAACATTCTTGGGCGTCTGAATTATTTCAGGAACAATAAATCTTGATTAGGAACGACTTGAATTTCCTGAAAAATAGCTTAGGGGATAAATAAATACTTTGGTAAAATAAATTGAATCATTTATTTCGGTACAACTCTCATTCTAATTGAACACTTTAAGACACAATTTAAAAAATAACTCAAATTGATTTCGCAACTATTAATGAGAAATCAGATTAGATAAGTTTATTTTACTTTTATATATTTAAAATAAATTACAGATTATTTTACAAAATTTTAATTTAAAATTGATAGTGCTACCCATCACTTGGGGCTATTTGATATTCTCATGCTATTTTTAAATTTATGCTCTGTTGAAAAGATTATACTTCAATTAATTTCTTATAGTATTTAAAATCCTCTCCAGGTTTTTGTTTAAGATACCCATTTTTTTCAATACCTATTTACATTATTATTTATATTGAATTTTTTATGTTTATGTATAAAATAATTAGGACTCTTAAATTGTAATCAGGGGTAAAAATGGTCACTGTTATTATAGACACTTATTATTTATAAAATGAAAAGCAAAAATTTCTTTCCGGTAACGATACAAAATGTATAACAATAATTCTCATTTCAAAAGATTGAAAATTTCCACCAATCATGATTAAGAAAAGAATTTGTTTAAAACACAATAAATTATTTCATACACATATTAAATAAATTATTAATAGAAATACATTTTGATATCTATTCTGTGTCTCTTTTTTCTCTTTTGTTAGAGTTAAAAAGAAACATTCAATATTTTTTCATCCGAATTATTTTGTAATAATTTATATTAATAATTCAAATATAAGATGATTTAATGCTTTAATTTTTACATGTTTTCCAGATTTTGACATATATATATATATATATATATATATATATATATATATATATATATATATATATATAAATTTATATGAAAAACATTATCATTTCAATAAGTTATACATAAACTGTTGTATACATTTTAAATTTTAAAGCAGCTTTTGATAAACATAAGCATAGATGAAAAAAATACTTAAATAAAATTTGTATTTTTACAAGATTAAATCAAGCCTTGAATATGATAAATAGTATGTGTGTATATCTGGCAAGCGTGCCACCTTTCTTGAACGTTCCATTCAAGAGAATTTCTGTATTTAAAGAATAAATATTTTATTTTCATTGATTATATTGTTGTTACAAATTTTCGTTAAACCGTTTCAGATGTGCAGAAAAATTAAAACATTAATGTAAATTTAATCAAATAAATTTATGCTTTTCTAACATTATAAAATTATTTTAGCATTTTTATTATAAATCTATAATTCTAGTAAAAAACTTAATTTATTGTCATTAAAATCTAATAAATAATTAAGTAATTATTATCAAAGAATAAATTATAGCATCAATTGCAATCACATTTTTGTGGTTGATTAATAATACGAATTTCTTTTATAAAAAAATCTATTAATAAATTGGTAAAAATGTTAAACAAAAAATGGTGAAAATTAATCTGCTCGTTGAATTTCTTAAACTTACCAAATTAATTTTAAAAAGCATTATCTTTCTTTATTTTATATAAACAAAAAACACAAATTTTCTTTACAAATGCATTCATTTATTGAAACAATAACTAGTGGCACAAATCAATTAAAGTAATTTCCTTTCTGTAATTATATTAGTTATTTATCAAGCGCATTTTTGAGAAAAGCAATGCTTACGAACCAGTACTTAACATCATTTATCTAATTAGAAAGTAATTATAAAATAAAGAAATTTATTTATAACAGTAAACTTATCAAGAAAATGTCAATATGTAGTATCTATTTGAAAATACCTGCTTTTTCCACAGCGTTCTGTTTACCTCTTTTTATATCTAATTGAATTTACTTAGAATTTTCACTACACATTTACTTAGAATTTGCACAATTTACTTAGAACTTAGAGTTTGACACCTGACTTTCACATGCTTATTTAGTTCAGAGAAAAATTTGTACCTGGATTTCGGGAATCTCGCTTAGTTATGAATCTAAAAGACAATGCTTTTTGTGTGTGTATGTATGTATATATATATGTATATATATATATATATATATATATATATATATATATATATATATATATATATATATATGCAAAATAATAATTCTAAATAATTTTAAAAAACTTCAGGATAAAGATTTATACGTGAATAACCGAAGATCGATCATTTAATGCACAAAAATGCACGCACAACAAAATAATTTAATTGACAACATCTCAAAACAATATTGTACATCACAAAATGAAGTTTAATGTTTTAAAACAAATCGAATGAGGTGTAGAATGCATGAAGTCTCTCTTTAATTACGAGTTTAATCATTCAGTACTGATTGTCGCTCAACGGTCATTTTTGCACACGAGTAATTAGTTAATTAGACCGGGACCTACACTTTAAAATGGATTCCGAACCACTACAAACATCCATGCCCAAGGTGGGATTTGAACCCACAAACTGTTGAACTGAAGGCAAGAGCGCTAACTATTCAGCTGCCAGCTCGGCTTTACATTATACATAATGCTACTGCAATTTTCATATATATGATCATAAGCATGTTTTTATAAGTTTATATTTTTAATAAGCAAAATAAAACCGATTTATTAATAGAATTAATATATTATTAATATTAATAAATTCATTTAGATTCATTCCCCTCATTAAATAAATAATTTTATACCAATATCAATGCAAAACAAATGCAACTGTAAAGCACAAACAAACAATCAATGCTTCTCATACCTACCAATATTTGTTTTAATATTTACAAATCAATGAAAGTTTAGTTAAATGGATTAACTAGCATTCATTTTACTACTACTTTTTTAAACATTTACTAGTTTAGCTTGCTTTATTTGTAAATCTAGTCACCTTCTCTTCACACTTAAAAAGTAACTAGACTTTTAAAGATATAGAATAAATTCAACAGATACTTTTTTATTACACCTCAAAAATATGATAACTGTTAAAACAGGAAAGAAAAAGAAAACCGTAAATATTCCATTTGCATGCATTGTATATTGTTTTAAGGTTGACATTTTCAAAAACTATTAAAAAATAATACAAGTTATTATATTTACATTTAATAAACTAAATATTTATCACTTATTGACAAAAATGATTTAAAAGCCGATGTTTATTTCTGGCGAAAACTGATCAGCAATTATATTAGAGATTGATTGCATAAGTATAATGTAATAGTATCTTTTTTCATTGAAACAAAATTAAATGCTGTATTTGGCTGTTTTTGCCCCTAGAGATTTGTGACTGTAATGCTCCTTTTAACCTAAAAAATTTTCAACAAACAATCTTTGATCAACATTTAATTTTTTTACCAATATATCATTTTTTTAATCAATTTTTGCACAAAAATATTCAATTGGTATATATTAGATGTCAATTAAAATATTAAGCCAATAAAATCAGCACTTCTACACTTACATTTTATCATTTTTACTTCTGCATAAGAAACATGCTTTTTCTTTATGATCATACGAAGGGGTATAATGAAAAAGTACCATTTAATGCTTACTTCACCGGAAATTAAGACAAGTTGCTTCATTTACTTAAAATACTCACATAAAGAGTGAACTCAGAAGCTTGACTGCTTGTAGCTCAATGATCATTTTTACAAAGGCTTAACCCGAAATGTAACGTTTAAAGTAGTTTGCTAATCACAAAGACTCCAATATTGAATTGTAAACTATTAATCTAATGCCACAAATGTTTAAAAGAAAGTTACAAGCGTTTTTTGCCATTTTTAATTGTTTATTTTAATAAGCACTAACAAGTGGCATTAGATGTTCCCATTTCTGCGATTTAAATAAAGCACTATTCAAAGCTTTAAGATGACTGACAAGAGCTTCACAAGTGACATTATCCATATTTTTAACAAAATTTCTGACACTGACAGTAGTTCTGAATTCAAGTATATTCAAGATAATAATAGTAAAACTGATGAATGTGGGGAAAAAATTCAAAAAGAAACATAAATCTGATGCAAAGGTTGCAAGGTAGAATTTTGCGTTGAACTTGATTTCAAAATTTATCATAAACTTTATTTCTAATTATTGTTTTGAAAATATTTTTTGCATATTTTCATTAATATATAAGTTTCACCTTTATCTTAATTTAACCAAGATAAATTTTGTAAATTTTTCTTTTATATCATTATTTTCAATTTCAATATTCTGACAACTTATAATCTAATTCTATTTGAAAACAAAAATAAAAAAACTTTTGAATAATATATGTAATATTAAAATATGCAACAAACAAAAAAAAAAACCTAATTTTGCTGATGCTAAAAAATATGCAGTGAAATGATTAAATAAGAAAATGCAATTTTGTCTCACCGGATATTAAGACAAATGAAGCAACTTGTCTTAATTTCCGGTGAAGTAAGCATTGAATGGTACTTTTTCATTATATACCCATGCGTATGATCATAAAGAAATAGCATGTTTCTTATGGAGAAGCAAAAATAATGTAATGTAGAAGTGCTGATTTTATTGGCTTAATATTTTAATTGACATCTAATAAATACCAATTGAATATTTTTGTGAAAAAATTGATTAAAAAAATGATATATTGGTAAAATACTAAATGATGATCAAAGATTGTTGAAAATAATGCTAAGATTATAAGCAAGTTAAAACAATTCACCTTTAATCTGTGGCATCTATTATCTCTACTTTTTATAAGGAATCAAAATTATTTTTCTATGGAATCCCATAGCAAAATATTTTTATTTCATCACATGAATTTTGCAAGACATGGCAAATTTTTCAAATACTTTTATTTACTTAAAACTTTTTGTGTTTCATCTTCACACACTTCCGTTGATGTAAAATTTTATATTATGATTATTTATGAACGTTTAATTTTGGAATAATACACATTTCCCTAGGAAAAAATGACAACATCAATTAGGTAAATCAAGAGGTTTCAGGATATTTCATTACAATGCTTAAATTGATAAAATATTACAATTCGTGATTTATCAAATACAAGTTTTAAGTGTTACATGTTTATCAATATTTTTCCTTTCATGAGTTTTGGTAGTTAGATATAAAAATATATATGTTATGGTAAAAGTGATTAATTCTGTGATTATGTTAAACATGTTGTAAAAAATATTAAAAAATACGAAATGATCAAAATTACTGAAAATAAAACTTAGCTTTTTATTTCAATAAATACTTTATTTTTATGTAAATAGAACTTTGAATAAACAATTAACATTTCTGGCTAATTTTTATACCTTGTCTTATAAAAACCTAAATAAACAAAACAATTAAGTTTATTAAAACTGATAGAAAATACTTCCATATCAAAAACAAATTAAAGCTATACTTTAAAAAATGCATCTATTTGTAAGTTTACTCATTTAGCTACACATTAACATAGTAGTCTAATTAGAATTAGTTTTCCTGATTTTTTGCATATGATCTCATCAAATTTGGAAGGTTAATGCAAACAATGTAAAACCTTGCAACACATCACAGATATCCATAATCTTCAGAAATAAGACAATTTTATAACACCTACTCAAAATATTGTTTCAAACGGAATATCTTTGAGCAAAACAGCAAGTTTTCACACATTGCGTACTAAATTTTTGTGGATACTATTGTGAAAATTACCTATTTTTGTTCCTAAAACATAAAATTGTCCATTTTGAGCTTTCGCTATTACCGCTGATAAATTTCTTGCTGTCAACAAGTTTGATTTATTTGTCAATCAACTGTCATGTTTTGAACACAATGGTTAATTAGATTGTGACCTAGAGTTTAAAGTGGATCCCAAGTCATTACAAAGATCAATGCCTTAGGTGGGGTTTGACCACACAAACTGTTGAACTGAAGGCAAGAATTTGGGTGCCTTCACTTTGTTCTGTCAACAACTTGTACTTGCAGTTTAACTGTGTCACCAGTATCATCATAAGAAAATTTGGAACAAGTTCGGTATCCCCATATAAGATTTCTCGCCAAATCTGTCGTCCTTTGCTTACTGCGTAGTGTTGCCGATTTCAGCTTTTGTTTCTATTTTAGTGTTGCCAAATTCAGTTTTAGTTACTTTTTTATTTTTTTTTGTTGCCACTATTCAATTTTCTTGTGTTTAACATAAATTTTAAAGCTATTTAAAATTTACTTCGACTTTCATTGTTCTAGAACATTCTATGTCCCACGTTTTTTCGACGTCACCAGCGTCTAATCATCGTAAATTTTTCTTTTTTACAATTTCTTTTACATTAATTCTTTTTATTTGGTTTATTTAATATATGTTTATTATTATCTTATTAATTTAATTTATTATTTAAATTCTGAATGTATTTTTTTATTGTATTAGTGTTTTATCTTTATTTACTTTAAAAGTGTATATATTTAGAAAAATATTTTTTGAATCCTTTTTTTTCAATTTTTAAAGTAATTTATACTTAAAATAATATTTTCTGCATGCCTTTTTTTTGCTTTTTTAAAATTTTATAAAGTGTAAATATTTAGAAAAATATTTTTTGCCATGCCTTTTTTTTAAAAAAAAAAAAAAAAAAAAAAAACTGAAATGTGACACTGGTGACAGCGAAAAAAATGTCGAAATAAGCATACCAATCGGCATATCAGCTAAACTTCATATCAAGTCAGTCCATCATTTATATTTATTTCCCTTTTTTAAATTTCTAAAATGCTTATTTTTTGATCGAACTTCGGGAAATTTCCCATGTTAGCTTAAGGCTTACATTGGCGACATTTAAAAATCGCTGCAATTCGCCAATATATGGGGAAACCAAACTAGTTCCGAAAATTTAAGTCTTAATTTAATTTCTTAACTTTCTTTAGCACTAATTCTATAATTTCTTACTTGTTCTTGCCAAGTTAAAATATTTGTCAGGATAAAATGGATCACATGATTCTAATCACAAAGTTTTCTGTAGGTCCCAGTCATTTAGCAATAAATCATTAATTTTCACCATTGAATAATTTTCTATTTTGTTATTGATTTCTTTTAGAAGCATTATAAACTATTTCAGAACTAGTAGAGTATCCCCTTCTATTGGCGATCATTGCAACTTTTTTTTTTGTCCCAAAGTGCCGACGATAAAAGTTGCAAACCAGAATGGGTACCAATCGCCGTTAGAAACCGGGGTCTTCCATGATTTTGAATTACGAGGGCTATCACTACATAAGAAAACAATAACAACCATGTAAATAAAGAGGGGTATATAAATTTCTGATGTAAGTATGATATATCTACATACAAAAAGTCATTGAACTGGTCATTGAAAAGATACTTTCAATTAGGCATATTAAAAAATTTCTTTTAGCTTTTATTTCATTGATAAACAAATTCATAACGATTGACTGAAATTTCCTTGTAATTTTTACCAAGAAAGGTGTAGAAAATATATTTTAACTTTAAAGTTTTATATTTAAATATTAATATTCAGTGAATTTTATATAAAATGAAGAAAACAAATAAAAATTGCCTATCTAATAACACATAATGACGATCTTGTTGATTACTTCACTTCACATATGTAAATATGAATAGTTATTAGATATAGGTCCTGATTAAACTGGATTATCATGAATATCTCTTGGCTAGACAAGATCTTTACTTTACTCAATAGTTATGAATACAACAATCTAACATTGATCATACAGCCATCTAGCAGCAGTAACTTAAAAGGCTAATATTCAATTAGATTTTCAGACAACTTTATTGAAAATTTTAAAATATTAAAAACTTTCATTAAATGCAATTTTTCAAAATTTGCAAAAAATATATTTTTTTGGATTATTTACTTAATTTACTACTTTGCATATTTTCAACCTGGTTTACTTAGGTTCTTCACACTCAATTTTTATATCTGGTCATATAGCACAAGCTTCTGCAAATTAATAACTGAATTCACGCTATTGTTGTTTTGATAGAATTGAAGGGCCACATATAGAAAAATTTATAGTTAAATTATACGGAGCCTCTGTAAGCTAGCATATTTGATCTCACAACTAAACAAAATTTCGTTGAATAGTTTTGATCGAAAAAATGTTTTGAAATTATCATTTGGTTCCAGATATACATAGCATCTTCAAATAATCTCTTTGAAGATCATTGTTTTAACTTGTCTTGTTTGGAATACTTTTATTTTCTTTTGACCAATTTTACACACATTTAAATGAATCATCACTGCTTCCATAGTAAATATTTTGTACTTTTTTTTTTTTTAAAAAAGTTCTTTAACATTCTGTTTACCACTAAGGCCTATTGATAAATGTTCTTTGCAACTTATGGCAATAAGTCCTACAAAGGATACAATAAATCATGTTTTAGAACTATCTTTACTTATGGAAAAGATAAAATTTTCAACATTGTCTATTATTATATGGCATATTTTTTTTTTTTTTTTTTTTTTTACAATTTATCAGTTTTTACCTGCTATTTATACTTCTATTATTCACTTTTATTAATAAGTAATGTGTCTTTCTTTTGTTCACATTCTCAGTGTTCCACAACATTAAATATTAAAATACTCATGCATATGTCCCATTATTTATTATTTTATATATAAAAAACCAAAAGCAGAGTAATAAAATAAAATGATCAATCCAGAATTGATTTAGAAATACTATTGAAATAATGTATATCTGATCATATGACATTAATAGATAATGCAAATAAGCAAGAAAACCCATATTGTTTAGCAACAGCATGCCTTGTGACAAGTCATGTGCAACTAGGCAAACTGAACAAATTTTGAAAAAATTATATGCTTTTATATAAATTATACATTTAACATATATACATGATCCGGCAATACTGCACAGTTTTATTAGCACATTTTTTTTCTAATTTTAATATTTTATAGGATTTCAATTTTTTTTAGTAAACTAGACTTTTAATTAGATCAGAAAGATAAAGAATACCAGAGATATTCAACAATATTCTATTTTGTAACCTTAATTTAAAGGAGACAATTGCATCAGCTTGATGAAATACAAAAAAAGTTTATTGATTCTGTGCCTCAGAAATTTTATTGTTGGGGTAAAGAATATTGAATAGTACTATTTTCTAAAACTATATAATATTAAACTTATAATTGTAACAAAATTCTGGATGAATATTTCCAGCAAAGGATAATTAACTTAAAATAACTTAATGCACGCACAAATTTATCCAGATTTAGAACAAATTTCTGGAAAATAAAACAATTATACAAGTTAGAACTAAGTGGATACACATGTATCACAGTAAAAAGTAATCATTGTTAGGGTGGATATAACAATTTGAGTGGAGAAAAAAGTACAAACATATAAAACAGATATATTGAGTTACTAATTTGAATATAACTCATACCAATTAAAAAAAAAATTCATGCAAAAATTAATTTGTTCTTACCTTGAGAATGAAGCACAGGATTTCCTGTGGACTGAGTAGATGATTGTGATAAAATTTCTAAAATAATCTTTATATCATCATGTGGATCAAAACGATGCACTTTTAAATATTCTAGCAAAGCAGATGGAATTTTTTTCCTCCATAATATATAATCAGCCATATTATTACCAGTTTTTAAGAAATAAAATTCAGTTTGTGACTGGTAATATTTGTTTTTTAACATTTGTATTTTCTTGATTAAATGTTCAACCACTTTACGTCGTTTAATTACGTCTTTATTTGCTACAACTGTTTTCTCTAGTTTTATTCTTTTCGATTTTGGACTATTTGGAATGGTAGAAATCTTTCCTTCAAATGGCATTAAGCCATACAGTAATTTATTTACAACACTAAAGTGAGACAAAATATCATTGCTATTTACAGAAGACATTTCAGTTCGAGATGGAGTGGTAGTAATTAGTTGGCGTTTTACACCAGCTCTGGACTGACTTATATTAGATTTGTGAGGCAAACCAGCAACCTGTAAAGCTTGTCCAGGTGTACTGATGACAATTTTTTGCATAGCATTTGTGGACCCTAAAGATGAAACGGCAGCACTAGCGAGACTGTAAGAATGAACTTTTGTTACATCATTTGATGGAGTTAAGCTTGCAGACGAATCCAATAGCATTATTTGTTGAGTATTGCCACTTCCAACTGTATTTGGAGCTAAGCGTAATGCATAAACATCTGACATGCCACTGTTCAGCACTATGCGTGGTGCCATGGAAGTTTGTGCTACAGGTTGGGCTATGACTGCTCCACCAGAAGTTCGTTGAGTACTTGTTACCACATTTGTAATATTTCCTATAGTTTGATATTGTTGCGGCATGGAAGCACTTACATTTACAATTGAATTTGGTAGTTCTACAGTGTGAAGAGGTGTATTTGATGTTGTGGCTACCAGAATATGGGACAAATCTTGACTTGATGCAACTGTACATCTTGTACTAAGAGACTGAGAAGATTCAGTGGTTGAACTAGTACCTATGAAAAATAAATTAATAAAGTTCCATTTAATAAGCATAAAGATTGCTACATCCAATATTCATCTAATATTTGATAAAAAAAATATTCATGCATATAAATATTAACAACTAAAAAATCAATTATCTAATATATTGACCTTGTACTTGAACAGGGGTTACAACATGCTGCAGTTGTTGCCCAAGAGATATCCGACGAAACTGAAGAGCACCACTTTCTTGAAGATTACTACCTTCAGGAATTATTACAGTTGTAGGCGAGCCTAATGTATTTGTAACATATGCTGTCCGTCGTTGATCAACAGTATGTACTGTGCGAGCATTTGGAGCAATACGTTGTGTAGGAGAGGATATAACTTGATCTTCTGCTTTCTGCTCTTTTGTGGATGAATTAACATCTTTTCGAGCTTGGATCATGACCCTCAAGAGTCAAAAAACTATAAAACAGAATATAGAAAAAACATGAATAATATGCATTTAAAACATAAATTTATAAAAACTCAGCTAATTGACAGCAATAACACAAAATAAACTATAATAAATTTGGCATAAATTATAATTTTCCAATCTTATGATAAAAAATATGCATAAAACTAAGAAACAAATATGCTCTAAAACTGCTAATAACAGTATTAAGAAAACCCTCCAAAAACTGAAATAAAAAAAAAAAACTGATAACAGTTGGATTTTTAACCATTACAAATATGGCCTGCTGAGGAAATAAAATCTATGCTTATATTTATTTCATTAAATAAAAATAAGTCAGTTGCTTTTATTTAATATTTCAATTAATAAAAAGCAAAGCATAATATGAAATTATTTAGAAACAATATTATTTAAATTACTAACAATGTTATTCTTTAATAGTTGATTCTGACTGAAAGCATGCATGAAATGCTTTAACAAAAGGCCAATAATATGCAAAGAATTTAACCCCAACATTGATCTGACACTTTTATTTATGCTTAAAATACATAGAAATGGATGGAAGATGTTTCCTATATGAATTTTACAGCTATATTGCATTAAACTGTTCTTTAAACACATGGAGAATGATGAAGAATTAAGACTTAATATATGAATTTTTCCCCTATACTTCAATTATGTCTAAACAAAATTCACATTCAAATAAAACTTACAAATAACAGTTATATTGCTTGTAACTATCCAGGATAAAACTGCATCAATAATGATTTAACACATGAAATAAATCAAAATACCTAAAACTGAAAAAATCTCACTATCTCTTCAAATAGAAAACATTTTAACTTATACATCATAAATGAAACTATATTCTAAGAAGTTCAAAAATGCACAAATATAGCAAAAAAAATTAGCATTCAAAAGAATTAGAGGTACTAATTGGGCAAAATTGATCTCTACATATTTTTACTAAGAAAACCTCAAAATCTATAATCGAAGATATTTGCACTGTTTTTTTTATTTTCTTAATCAATATTACGAAATACATTTGATAGATCTTATCCAGAATGAATTTTCTCAAAATTATTTAGCTTAAATTAACATTAGCGATCAAGGTATAATTCCCTTTCATATCACCAAAGTTTATTTCAGATGAAAACTACCCAACAATCACTTCAATTACTGATTGATTGCAATGATATAATGGACTGATATTTATCAAAGAATAGTTTGACTTAATTTTCTTATATATAATGAAAAACCCATATGTTCAGTAATCTATTTAGTGAGTATATATATATATATATAATAAAATAAGAAATTTGATAACTTCAGATGCAATGACATTTTTAAAGATTGAAATCAGCAAGACAATGAAAAATATTTAAGATTGTACAGTAAAAAACATTTATATTAAAAAAGAGCTAAGCAATTCTTTAAAGAAATTGAACTTTGGATACCTTGACTCCCTTCTACGATCAACACCATTACAAATTGTGTGGAATTCATGCATTAAAGTAACCAAAGCAAGCTTGAATCACATCTAATTAATAGTTTAATATAGCAATAATAAATTAGATACTTTACAAAATTATCTCATAACTAAGGCTTGCTTATATATTACTAACCAATAATTATATCAAAATTATAAAATGAATAGTGAATGATATTGATGTGTTCAAATTTCAGTGCTAATTTTTTTTTTAAAATACACCAATTGTCATAAAAAAAAACAATTTACAATTGACTTTTGAATTGAACTTTCATAAGAAACAAACATGTTATATTGAAAACTTATATGGCGTAGAATTCATTGACACAAAATATTTAAGAATTATACTTTATTTGGTATAAGGTAATTCCAATATTTAGAATAATAATTTTTCAGAGAAATATAGAATAAGAATAATCATAATCAAAAACTTAAGTCAAACTATAAGCACTAGGATTTTGAACAACACATTCCCCTCTAATAAAATGATCTACCAATCTAAACATTGAATATATCATAACTACAAAATATAATGTTAAAATATATAAATTCCCTTGATTTTCTACAAAAAATATATGAAATTTAAACATCTTTTCGAGATTAAAATTAAGAATTTGTGTTTTATAACACTCATAAATATATTATGTTGAACATGCAATATTTGAAAAAATAAAGCTTAGATATTTGGAAATCATAAAAAATGTAATATTCATGTTAGTTCTCAAGAACAAAGATTTTAACATAATTAGAAAAGCAATATCAATGCAACTCCCTTTGAATAAAATTTAGATTAGAAAAATCAAAAAAAATTTGTTTATTTATATATATTGTAAATTACTGTACTTTAACAAATGTAACTGAGAAGCATATTGTTTTTAAATATAACCACGATCACACAACATAAATTTTAACTCCTGGCAGATTTAAAAATAAAAAAAGACTAGTTATTTAAATATAAAAACGGACTACAACTAATAACTGACATTTTAAACAAAAATTCCATAAAAAAAAGTTTCTTTTTATTTAATTGGTATACTTATTTAGTAACAAAAGCTCAAAACTATTAAAACACGAATAAAATCAAAACAATGCATAAAAACGTCAAAAAAGGAATTCAGTTAATGCTAAAACAAGAGACGAAAGTCATAATTTAACTACTGTATCAAACACAAAATGTGCATTACATATTTAAAATTATTTCAAGTATACTGTGCGCTTTCTATAATGAAGCAAATAAAAATATATATAAATCAGTTTTTTCGCCTTTTGTTTATTTATGACATAAAAATTAAATATGAATGAAATTAAGGACTGTATAACTTTCCAAAACAAAGCACATATTCTTGAAGAATATTACGTTTAATTTCTGTGACTTTGAATATAAAATTCCATTTCTATATCTATAATCCCAATATAAAACTGAAATTAATTTAGAAACGGATCACAAACGTAAAATTTGCTATTTTACACACATTAATCATGTAAGTAATTATATATATTAAATACTGGTGACAGTTATATTTTAAGAAAATAAACAAAGAGAATTTAATTAAACTTTATTTTATTCGAAAAGTTGATTAATTTTAATAAATGAATAAAATTAACATAATAATTTTTTTTAATTTCTCAATTTTGTATTCTGTTTATAATTTTATTTTTTTTAATAAACCGGCACTTGTCCCACATAATACTCATCAACATCACGTGCTGACTAACAGATTTACGCAGACGAATATAACAAAGACTGCGCAACCGCCATGTTATAGTATTTCTGACCTACGTACTTACCCTATTTCAATCACTTTTTCTAAGATGCTATACATTCCATCTGTCCCTAAAAGATATCCCGTTTGAAATTTAGAATCATAAACAATAGAAATTCATAATTATGACAAAAATACCTCACAAATTTTTATATTAATATATTACAACAGTATTTTAAGGGAGCAATAATTCTTCCTCCACATTCGGCAAATGGCTGCCTAGCGAATGCGCCTAACGTTCCATTGCGCATGCCCCAAACCGGACTATATTTTATCGAATGTTTTTGTATGTGTCTCTACGCCGTATTATTGATATTTCGCTCAAAGCGTGCATGCTTCCTAATTAAAGTATGAAACCAATTAATTATAATATTGTGCTTCCTGAAGATTTAGTAGAAAATTTTTTCGCTAGTAAGAAAAATGCAAATTGTCTTTTAGATTTAGAAAAGTGTCTTTTGGTAAGAAATCAGTGTTTTTATATTTCTGGTTAAGTACTATAAATGAAATTTAAAATGTATTACTGTAGTTACTAATAAAAATTTTAATGTTCCTCTTATATTAAAAAAAATGTTGATATAAAAAATATTTTTATTCGTTACGATTAATGAATTCTATTGCTTATACTTAATATACAAGTTTTCCTTACTAAAGCTTTATGAACGAATATACTGATATATAAATTTCTGATTACACTTGCCATAAAAAGTCTGCATTCAAACACGTAGTAAACATTCTAGAAAAAATAAAAATACAATATCGTGTCAACATTAAATAAATTTATATACAGTGGCACAAACAATTGAGGATACACCTTACTTTTACTTTGTAAATCCAAATTTCAATCGAAATAATCATTAACTAGAAGTGTAAACATAATTTTATTCTTAGACATAACAAAAGGTATAATTAACAGTAAAAATAAAAAAAAAATCAATGACAAAATTCGAAAAGAAAAATTTTCAGAGACATTTCAAATAAACATAAGCAAATTTCTACCTCAAAAAATTGAGGATATACCAATGAAATTATTGTACCGTACCACTAAATTTTTATTCTGCTTGCTACTATAATAATCAAAGTTTGGATAATGTTATCTTAAACTTTTCCAACTGTTAGTTTTGTCTTTTGAAGTTGGTTCTGTGAATTTAAAATGGCAAATTTAAATGGAAAATGGCACCTGGAATATAACTTTACTTATAACAATATTGGAAGGGAGACCAATATTGATATAAATAAAGTTATATTAAGATTTTTTAGGAAAGGAAAATCTTTTCACGAAATAACTGAAATTGACAGTAGAAACCATTCATGCGTCCAGAAAATCTTTGGAATATTTAAGAGTGATGGATTAATTGAAAATAAAAGTGGAAGAGGAAGGAAAAATATTCTGAGTGATGTAACCATAAGGAACATTTTGAAAGAAATCAAGATTGATCCTAAACTAAGTGCAGTCAAACTAACTGCAGAAACTTCTTGAATAATGGGAAGAAATGTAAGTTCTGAAACTGAGAAATGTGATTAGACATGCGTGATATAACAGTCGAGTAGCTCGACTGTTATATCACGCATGTCTAATCACCATTTATAAGTTTACAAAATCAGATAAAGTGTTTAGAGTTTGGAAAAACTCATCAATTGAAAACAGATAACTTTTGGAAAGTTATATTTAGTTATGAAAGTAAATTCAACATTCGGTAAATGACAACAGACCTGTACGGGATTGGCACAATTTCAAATTTTCTCGCCAAACACTCTACAGCTCTGTCGCCAACCTAAATTACGTCACTATGCGCCATAACCGTCAACCAATAACGATCGTATTCGAACTTCAGCTTTAAAATTGTTTGTTTTACCGAATTCCAAATATTAAAAATTTTAATATTTCATTATAACTAAATACTGTAGATGTTTTAAAATTCTAATATATAAAAACAAAATTTTTAATACATCGAGTAATGACGCCCACCTTAAAAAAACATCAGTGTAGCGCTACCTACTACAGTGTCAACCAGGTAATAAAGCTAAATTTCAAACGTTAACAAATTTAATTTTTTGTTTAAACTTGAATTTTAATATAACGAGCAGTTACGTCCACAGTAAAGAAATTTAAGTATGCTGCACATTCTAACACTAACATGAAAAATGCAATACACAACTTAAACATTCCATTACTTATGGAAGCATTCATTTTTATAAAAACTTTAGTTTCTAAATATATGTCTAAAATTGTAATGAAAAATAAAATTACTCACCTATTCTTCATCACTCTGTGAATCATTACTTTTCGGCGAATATACCGTTTTTATCATGTGTAAAAAATCTTCTATTATGTTTTTCTGATGATTCTTTCTCCATACGTACTGCGTGAAAACGTGAAGTAAATATATCCTCATCCATACTTATTAATTTCATCTAGCAACACAAAAACTCCAAAAATCGAATATCGAAACTCAATGCTTCAAGATTATTCTGTAATTGTTTCAATGGTTACATACAAAACGCGCATGGAAAGCGAAAAGCACATCGTAACTATGTAATCCGAACCAGTAAACCAGTCTGGCGCACTTTATTGCATTCTTGGTATATTTTACCCTCTGTGATGCAATACACAACTTAAACATTCCTTTACTCTTACTTCTCGACTATTTAGCTCAACATTTTTGGAAGCGATGGTCATTGGAGCGTTTGGAGAAAACCGAACATCATTTTGGATCCAAAAAATTTACACCCTGCAGTTAAATATGAAAGTGGCTCGGTCATGGTTTGGGTTTTTTTGTTTCTTCAAATGGAGTGGGAAATTTATTTTTTTTTTGTAGAAGGCATAATGGATTGTAAGCTTTATATAGATATACTCCATAACAATCTTGAAGAAAGTGCAAAAAAATTGGGTTTAAATGGAAACTTAATATTCCAGCACGAGAGCAACCCCAAACGTACAGCATGTAATGTGAAAGTGTGGTGTCTTTTTCATTGTAAACAGCAATTTTACTCACCACCACAATCTCCTGAGATCAATATGTCATCAAATATTTGTGGGCCGCACTCGAAACAGCTATCTGAAAACACCAAACTAGGAACAAAGTTCATTTAAAGCAAGTGTTAGAAAAAGAATAGGATAAAATATCTTCAGATTCCACCAAAAATTTTGTCAAATCGCTACCAAAATGGTTAAAGGACATTATAAAAGCCAAAGGACATGCAACCAAATATTGACACTGTCTTTTATGTTTGCACTCCTTTGCCAACACAAACAATTGAGGATCTTTTATGTATTCTCAATTGTTTGTGCCACTGTATAAAATACTTTTTTAATAATTCCTTAAATATCTGTTACAATTCCAGATAAATAGCACACATTATTTTAAAGTAATAATTATAAGAATTAAAACTACACAAAAAGCAGAAAAAAAATTACATACAATTGAGAAAAGTGTTAAAAACATAACTTCCATTGACTGTCAATTAAACTTTAATATCTGATTGGATAACCTTCATGTCTGAAAACCTCTTCCAAATGTTTAGGCTTAGAGTGAAATAGTTTGGTGGTTTCACTAATGAAATATTCATTCCTTCTAATTACTCTTTTCAGCATATAGTTCGCTGTTATGTTCCCAAATATTCTTTCGCTGTTATGTCCCATAATTGCTTTATGGGATTTCATTCTAATGATTGTGGGGAAGTATGCAACTTATTTTAGCTACTGTTCAAGAACACATGGCCAAAATTAATCTGGTGTGGCAGCTGGGGATGTAATTTGTGCCATTCGTTGAGCAGCCATGGCCAACGTGTTTTCTATCAACCAATGATCCAGAGAGTGAGAAGGCCATAGATGCAGTTCAATCTGTTAATTGACAAAGAACCCTTGGACAGTACGTGCCACGTGTGGTAGTGCATTATCCTGTTAAAATATGGCTATGGGCAAGCCCTGAGGGTAGGGAAGCACAAATGACTCCAACATCTCGATGTAGTTCTGTCTGTTTAAAGTACTGGCAATACGTACTAGAGGAGTGTGATATTGATATCCAATACCGTACCATACCATAATACCTGGTGTAGGAAATTTGTGGTGGTGCATATTGCAACTGTTCAGCCTTCTCTCTCCACTGTGTGTAAAGGCTCAAATGCGACCATCGTGGTATTGAAGACAGAAACGTGACTTGTCAGAAAAGAAAATTTCATTCCATTCTGCCATCCACATCCTTCTATCATCGTATCTTTGGCAGCAAAGACATCTGTGGTTCTGCGTTGAGGGTAGATGAAAAAATTGTTGTCTTGCGAGCAGACCACTCTGCTGTAAACAGCGTTAAATGGTATGTGTAGACACTGGATGATGTGGTAGAGACTGTGCTGTGCAATTGTTCGTGATGTGGTAGAGCGATTTATCCCAGCCATGCATACCATTTGCCTGCCGTCACATGAAGTTGTGCACTATGGTGGGTGTGATTGAACACGTTGGTCTGTTGTACCCTTCTGCATCCAACAATCTAATCGCCCTTTAAAGTTGTTTGGTTTCGTTCAACATGATTTCTGATTTCCTTGAAAGATAATCACAATCTCTGTAGGCCTCTATTTTTCCTCAGTTGAACTTGGATATTTGATCAAAAATTATCGCTGTTTTCTATGAGGCATTGTTGATTTTAAAAAATAAAAAGATAAAAAACATCGGAGCTGTACAGGTTTGGTGCAATTTTTAAATTTACGTGCTAGAGCTATGTCGCCAAACTAAATTATGTCACTATGTGCATTATCCTGTTACTAATACCAATCGTATTTGAACTTCAACTTTAAAATCATGCATTTTTTCGAAATCAAAAAATTAAAATTTTGAATATTTCATTATAACTAATACTATAGAATTTTTATAAATTTCTAAGAACTAGAAATTAAACTTTTAAAACTCGAATTTTAATATACTGAGCATTAACACTCACCTAAAAAAAACTTCAGTGTAGCATTACCTACCACAGGACAATAAAGCTAAATTTCTAACGTTAACAAATTTCATTTGTTATTTAAACTCGCTTTTTAATATACCAATCAATGGTACCCACCTTAAAAAAACATTAATCTAACAGTACCTAGTACAGTCACAACCGGGCAATAAAGCTAAATTTCTAATGTTAACAAATTTCGTTTTTTATGTAAACTCAATTTTTGATATACCAAGCAATGGCACCCACATTTAAAAATATCAATGTTGTTACTAATGACACTTGAAGAAGCCAAGCTCACTATGCGAATTTAAGTCAATTTAGAACGTCTTTCAATTAATCAGAGCACCATGAAGGTGGAAGTACGACTTTTGCTCTTCAGATCCTCTGATAGATGGCACACACACACAGCATCAGAGGATGTACTACCTCAATTTTGGCATTAATCGGAAGGGGGACATCAATAGTAGTGCTACCTTCTACAATGAAAGCCATATAATAAAGCTAAACTTCTAATATTAACAAATTGAATTTTTTATGCAAACTTAAATTTTAATTAAACGGGCATGTCCCGCCCACCTTCAAAAACTTTCAGTACGGCACAATCTAATACTAACCTGCAACACGAAATAAAGCTTACTTAAAGATGTATTTATTTATGTAAATATACATTTTTATTAAAATTAGAGTTACTAATTATCCCTCTGTATGAAATTTTATTGAAAAATAAAATAACTCACCCAGCCAAGAAAAATGGTTGCTTCTAAGAAATATTATACAGTATTTTCTTTGTATTTTCACTACTATACATATTCTGCAATCCAGAATCAAACTAAACAGGCACATGATTAGTACCCAGTACAGATCTTTTATTGGATGACCAAATAGTATAACTTTAAAAAAAATCAAACAATATAGTTTTCAAAAATTTGAAACAATATTTTAAAAATTATAAGCAATATATCTTCTAAAAATTCGAAATAGTATAACTATAAAAAAAAATCGAAATTCAATAACAGGAACATTAACTAAGCAAATTCTTAAATTGTAAACAAATAAAATTACTCATTAATTTCAAGGGCTGCACTTAGAATGAATTTCGCGCATGTCATACGTTCACCTTACGTCATAGAATGAAAATCTCGTTATGCACTCGCATTCCTAACTATTAAGCTAGTTTTGAGCACTTTATCGCACACTTGGTGCATTTTATCCTCTGTGTAGTTCTCTACTCTTTAGCGAATTAAAAAAAAAAAAAACCCCACAAGATAAACAAAATTGCCGAACTTGAAATTGTCGAAATCTCCAAGTCTTAAATAGTGCTTTGCCACACATGCATGTGATGTGCGTCTGTGCTGAATAAAAAACACACAAATAAGTTGTCAAACTGCAATAAATTTCTGTGCTCATTGAAAATTATAAAATTTCAACCAATATCGGGCTTTAAAATTCTTAAAGAATCCATTTTGCTATAATAATCTACTGAAGATTTTGGAACCTTCACCTGATATTCTTTGCTCTAATTATTATTATTATTATTATTTTTTGCAATTGTTAATTTTTTCATTAAACTTAATATCTCATATTTGCAAGTAGATTTTGGAACCTTCACCTGATATTCTTTGCTCTAATTATTATTATTATTTTTTTTTTTTTGCAATTAATTTTTTTATTAAACTTAATATCTCATATTTGCAATACTTTTTTGCATGAGCATTTTGCATCACAAATTTTATAAGTTTTTATAACATTAGTATATTTTTGAATGTAAGTATATTTTAAACAGTTCTCATCTATAATTTATTTTTTTAATTATCTTCCCTTTTATGCATTTTTTAAATTATGTGTTGCATATCATAAAACAAGATCTAATATGTGGTTCACAATTTAACATGGCTTTATGTTGATGCAACCTGGCTTCTGGAAATTTTAATTAATTTTTCACTGTATTTTCATCATTGACAAAGAAATATAAGAACATATAAATGCATTATGTAATGATTGATCTCAAGAGAGGCATTAAAATATTTAACTAATCAAACAAACTGAAGTTTTAAAGTATGTCTTAACAATAAAACTGGAGTAATGATGTAAATCTATTTAAATGATCTCATCACACCCACACGAATATTTAATAAATCTAATTTTTGCATAAATCAACCAAAATGCTAAAATTTCATCAATCTTCTTTATTTGAGAAAAGCTAAAAGTTTTTAACTAAATAAAAAAAAATTAGTACTTTTAGAGTAATCTAAAATTTGTTCATTAAGCCTTGAAAGGCAATTTATAGATTTTGACACGTTTAAAACACACATTGTTTTTTATTGTTCCTTTTCTTTTATAATTAACGAGGCTTTTGAAAATGCTTAAGCACAGTTCAAATCCTACCTTCACTTGGATGTTTCTAGTGGTTCAGAATACAGTTTAAGCAATAGGTCGCGATTTAATTAGCCCTTGTGTGCAAAAAAATTACCATTGAGGACACATCAAAAATGCTTAAATGGGTATGATTAACTGGTAAATTTTTGCTTAAAAATTCTGTGTAAAAAAGAAAAAAAGGTCATATCTTTGTGCTTGGCATTAAAGATTATCACTGTCTCTGAAAGTGTTTCTTAGCATATAGATGTTGGCTAGCATGTTGCTGAAAATAAATAACCAAAGGTGGAAATATCCTGAGCTAGTCGCTGCCATCCCTTGTAGAGTTCAGTGCTGGGTGTTGCTGTCAAGCCTGAACCTTTATAAATATTCTATGGGTTCTATGTCTTTCATCAATAAAGCCAATTCATCTATTTGTTATCTGCTAATAAATATTCCTAACACTTTACATGCTGTATTGCTTTTCTCAGTACTAAAACTTATTAAATAATTAATTTGTAACTTATAAAATGTGAAAAAATAACGATCTGGGAAACTTGCTCAAATTGACTCAAAACAAACTTTGTCAGTCAGTAATTTAAAAATTTATGTTCATATTCAGTCAAAGCATCTTTTAAAACTTCAAATGAATCTTAAGGTGTTCTTCTAAGATTTCTTAAATTTTACAGAAAAAAAAATATTTGGAAAATTTTCATCAAACACATCATATGAAAATTCAATGTGACATTTGACATATTTATAATCAACATATTGTTGTAACTTTTCCGATACCAGTGTTACCAAAATCCATGAAAACAGTTTATGTAAGTTGTAAACTTTGTCCATACTTTTCTTAACCCTCTTGGGTGTTTTAAATGTCAGAGATTTAGTCATGTTGAATACTGATTCTGTATATGAAAAATGTGCACTATCTGATCATGAATGAAAATTTGTGAAATACTAATGCTTGTACTTCAGAAATTTTCAAATATTGCAATTTCTCTGATTCATGTGTTTCATTTTCCTATCATTTGTGGACCTTAGAAAAAGAAGCAATAACAGTCAAGATAATACATCTTTATTTGACTATTACTTTCTTTTATTTATATATATACATACACACATATATACATACATAGATTTACTTTCTCAGTGGCAAGACAAAGGGTTAAAAACGGAATACAAAAGTTGATGTATTTTATTCTTTTACAGACAAAGCCTATTGTAAATAATCTTCAAGCAAAGAAAAATAGCTTACTTGTATCCACTCCATTTTCAGCTTTGTCCTGTAAATTTGTTATTATTCCTTCAGCTACCAATAACAAAGAAATCTACATCAACTTCTAATAAAGCTAAAAGCAACAATGCAAAAATTAAAAAAACAAATTCTCGAGAAGAAAAAAGCTCCAAAAGAACAGTTAATATATCCTATTCAGAATCAGATATGGAAATGGACTTGTCCTCTGCTTCTCAGACTGTTTTAAAAAGTAGAAAGGGAAAACACAAAACATACTCAAATAAAAGCTGTTACATATGACATTAATTTCATGTGTCTATCATAGTTTTCTTAGCATATTGGCTGTACTGTACTTAATGGATATCAGATGAAGTAGTTTGATTCAAGTAACATTAATTTGGAATTTTTACTGGACAGAATTTCCCTTTTAAATCTTTTCATGTATTTGAAAAGCATTGTAGTTTCTAATGATATTTAGTTGTTTCATTTTTCTGACTTTTATAAATTTATTTTTTTGTATATTTATTCTTCTGAGTCATTCATCTGAATATTCTCAGTTCTTATCTAATGATTTATTCAAGCACTTAATTTTATCATAGATTACTTGGTTTTTAACATAGCTTGTCCCATCTGAAGATTTTGCACCTGTAAGATCAAATCAAATACGAAAAGTTTACAGTTAATTTTGTAAAATAAATTCAGGCTGCAATATTGCAGTGGGTTATATTTCATTCATTTTTAAAATGTCTTTTGAAATTTATTTATTAATCAGTTTCTTAGAACAAAAATAACTTTTTTTCATGAAGGAAGTGATTTTTTTTATAAAACTATATAAAGAAATTTTAATGTGATATTTTTAATTGAAAAATTTTGCATTTGAATAAAAAAATTTATTTTTGACCTCATGTATCAAAAAAATATTTCCTCTTTGATAGAATTATGAATCTTTGAAGTACTTTACTAATTTGACTCACTTGATTTTATTTGTTTAATGTTTCCAATTTTCCTTTTTGTTAAATCAAACTGGAATGAGAAAAAGGAATTTATTATTAAATTAAAAATAATTATTTTAAATCAAGATCATACTAGGATTTTCAGTCAGTCTGTGAGTTCATTTCTGTTGAGTTAAATAATTGCTTCAACTTTAAGATGTTATCTATTTTAATGGTATACAAGCCAAAGATCAATTAGTTAATAGTGTAAATAATTGTTTCAATAATGTCACACCAGCTTTAGAAAACATTCAATAATATTTATTTTTAAGTATTTGATTTTAGTAAACAAAAAACATGAGTTTTAAAAAATCTCTAAAATTTTTGGTGAAATTATAACTTTTTGAAAGTAATAAATAGTATGCTTATGTCATTTCTTTATGTAACAAAAATTAAAATTGAAAACAGTTGGAATTTTTTTTCATCAAAGTGTTATTAAATACTTCTATTAAAACATGCTCTTTAGTTAAGATGAAAATCTATTACATTATTTTTCAGAATTCATGTTTGTTAAAATATTTTTTAAAATAAATAACAAATGCTATTTTTCTTTTTAATATAGTCAGAAGATGAAAAAATTATACTATCTTGTATTAATGTTGTTCAAGATTTATTTATTAAAATATTTGAAAAGAATATGTTGCATAAACCCTCGTCTGTTGGTAAGATATTTTTTTAAATAATTGTTTGTTTTAATTTCTTTATATTTGTTTAAAAAATTCAATTTCTTGCATGTTATTTCCAAATGATGAATCATCTAATTGATAAACTAATACTTTAATTTGTTGATGATCGAGGAAACACAAGACACATATTTGTGCATCATATGACTATTTAAGAATTTATACTTGTGAAATTGAGTTTTAGTTTCTAATTTTAATAATGGGGTATAACTGATTTAGAAAAGTACTCTAAAAACTTATTATTTTATTTTTCATTAATTTAATGATATTTATTAATCAACAAGGACATTATTTTAATCTAATGAAAACTATGTTTTATCACTTATATAATTTATTAACAATTGGCACAAATTCTCAAAGCTTTACTCAAATTTGATTATTGTTCATGTTAAAAAAAAAACTCCAAATTTATGTTGCAATAATTAAAATATGAATATTGAAACTTTGTAAAGGAATTGGTAATTTTTGAAATGATCCATGCTTTTACTATAAAAATTTGAGAATCTTGACTGCAACAAATGTATTTGTTAAGAAAAGCTTGAATTTGAAAAAGAAAAAATTTAATGTATTTTCTCCGCAAAACAGTATAATATGAAAACACATAAATTCGATCCAAATGTCATATATGGCTAAATCTTTTTTTTTTTTAATCAGTTGATATAATTGCTCCAATTTGTTTTTTATTTTTTAAACACAGTGTTGTAATAATTATTTCAAATTTGGTTTTATGAACTAAGACTTTTATTTCTATGTATCAGAAAATCATATTCTATTATTTAGTTTTGAAATTCATACAAGAATTTTTTTCTAATCTAATTATTGTAATTGCAGTGATTTTTATTTATTTAGTTTGTAAGATATAAATTTATCCGTGTTATTCTGATAGTGTACTATAATTATTTAGGTTTATTTAGCCTGAAATTATAAAATGAAAAATGTTTTGCTGAACACTTGAAACAGAATAAATAGGATCTGAAATTTTTATACTATTGCCAGTTATCCTCAGGCTAAAATATTCTGCTCCTATAATTTTTCTATTTTATTAGAATAAACTCATTTATTTTAGCATGTATCTAATGTTTCATTAAAATATCTATACTTGAAACTTCTTTTTAATTGGAACATTAATATATTTTTCCTCTTTAGTGTTAGTCCATAAATTCAAATGTTTGTAGTATTGTTAAAATGTGTATAAATGATGAATCTAATGTAGATTTTTTATTAATTTTACTTAATAACATTTAAAGAGTAGCAATAGTGAGTAAGTGTAAGTAAGTAAGAATGAGCTGACAGTCGAGCTCCATTCTTTTCTGTAGTAAGTGGCATAATGAATTGTTCATAAGCAGGGTGTTGCTGTTAGAGTTTCTCAGCTTGTGTGCCAACAAGTGTGTCTAAAGATGTTTTAGAACTTAGTTAAAAAATAACATAGCTTATATCCATCTTTTTGGCCCACATATTATATTTTTTTTCACCTATACATATATTTTTTTATACCTTTTCTATAAAATTTGTTGGAATAAGGATTTTGTGCATCTACTCCATTGCCTGTATTTTATGCTATCATATTACTTTTATTATGCATCAAAATGTTTTTAATTGTTATGATCACAATTTTAATGATAAAATAGTGTGATATACAATATATAAAAATATTTATACATAAAGTAAATGCTCTAAAATTAATTTTAACTCAAATCCATTAAATTAAGTCTTAGTTTCTTAAATGTATTTTAATACTTTGTTACAGATAACCTAACAATTCAAAGCTGTTGTAAGGGCTTTTGAATATCCATCATGTACCAACTTTTAAGATAATTTTCATAAAAAAAGACTTTATTCTCATACCACAAGAAAAAAAAAAAAACCCTGAAAACTCCTAAGCGCTATTCCCAACAGACATTTATGCAGAAATCAAACATAGGATTTATCATGTTGGATTCTACTAATATTGTTTAGGCTCAACTTAGAACAATATATTCCTATGCCATGATTGCACATCAATTCTTTATTTAAAATGTCCTTAATGTTTATCTATTTTAGAAAAGAGAAACTATCTTTATTACCTGGATAACAGTTTTAAAGTTCATTTCAACTTTATTATGAATGTTCAAAATATTATTGTCAGTAGTTTTTGTTGTGAATTTTTATATTGTTTCATTTTGATAAGAAATAGAACACCTACTTATCCATTGGTAAAATGAACATTAAGCGTTACTTAATGTTCATTTTGTGTGATTTTTAAAATTGCATATAAATAAAAATCAGACAATAAAATATATCTAATTAATAATGTATATAACACATTTTTTATGAGTATTCATTTATAATTAAGATGATTTTTACAAAAATAATTCTATGTAATATTATCTGGACCATATCAATAAATAAGTAATGCAAAGAATTTTGTTTTTATAATGAGTTACTCATTAATCTAAAAAAAAAATGTTTCAAACATTATTAATCAATCTACTTTCTTTTTAAAAAAATTATTCAAATAATTTATAATGAATTTGAATTGTTAGAAACTACTGATGTGTACTACTTTCCTAAGCTGTTTTTTAAGATAAATGCACAATTTTTTATTACATATTTTATGACTATATAACATATAAAAAAATAAACTTATTTCCTTATATAATAAAAAGTGTGTTTACTCAATTTTAATTAATTTACTGGATTTAAAAAATGAAAACTTTAAATTTGCCTGGTTTTACTTTTTAATACTAACTAAATAATACTTTTTCTTTAGATGATAATGAAATAAAGTATCAAAAATGGCTTTTTACAAGATATGATGATTTTGTCACAGATTTACTGAAATATTTATCTCACAATAATAAAGAAATTCAGGTATTTTAAATTTACTTTTTTTAATTGAAGTATAAATTTTTAGAAATAAATTTAATGGTGTTAATTTTATATTCAGGAAAAATCTCTTGAAGTTCTTATGAAATTTGTAATTCTGGAAGGCAAGATGCCTTTAACAAAAGTAAATGCTGATGAATGGTATTTTCCAAAACTTCTGTTTCAAGTAAGTTAGATATTTTATTAAAATTTGATAATTTAAATTTTTCTTGGTATTGAATTGCTTTTTTTTTTTTTTTTTTTTTTCAGAAAATAATTTCTGAACTATTATCAGATATTTTTGATCAGCAGTGTTTGATTGAGTCATTCAAATCCTATACACAGTTTGGTGATGTTCAGTTTTATACATTAAAGACACTTCTGATAATCTTCAATGAAAAAGAAGAGGTTGGTAATTTTTTTTTTTTTTTTTTTCCTGTTTTTAAAGAGTTTTAAATCATATTGCAATTGTATCAAATGCTATTTTGTCATTTAACAATTAAGAGGTTTTACAAAAAAAATTAGGTAAAAGGCGATGGAACTGTACAGGTTTGGGTTCAATTTCGTATTTTTGTACCAATCCCTGCTCAGCTTCAACTTTGGAATTGCACTCTATTTTGAATTCCAACTATCAAAATTTTATATATTTTATTATAATTATATACAATACAAGTATTAAAATTCTAATAATTGAAAAATTGAAAAACAAATTTTTCATTAAAACTTAAATTTTTATTGACTGGGCAATTAACCCACCAAAAAAAAAAAAAAAAAAACTTCAGTGTAGTGCTACGTACTACAATGACAACCTGGCAATAAAGCTAAATTTCTAATATTAACAAATTGCATTTTTTTATTGGAACTCAAATTTTAATTAACCGGCAGTGATACCCGCTTTAAAAAATTTCAGTACGGCACAATCTAACTCTAACGTGAAGCGCGCAATAAAGCTTGCTTAAAGATATATTTACTTATGTAAACATACATATTTATAAAAACTAGAGTTTCTTATAGTCACTCTGAATGAATTTTTAATGGAAAACAAAATAAATGGTTTTAATTTCTTCAAAGAAATCTTCTATTGTATTTTCTTTATGGTTTCTCTGCCATATATACTCTGCAATGTATGAATAAAACTGACCTGGTACATGATTAGTACTTGACACATTTCTTTTAAGGACGACCAAACAAAAATTCGAAATAAAAAACTTTAAAAAAATTCAAAACAATATATACCTTTCAAAACTTTGAAACAGTATTTTAAAAATTATAAACAATATAGCCTCCAAAAAATTCAAAGTAATATAACTTTAAAAAATTTGAAGTCTATAAATGGGAACAGTAACATAAATTCTTAAATTGTAAATATTTAAAATAACTCGTGCTTCAAGGGTTACACAAAAAACAAATTTCCTGCATGTCATACGAGTACCTTACAGCATAAAATGAAAATGACGTCAAGCAAACCCATTCCAAACTGTTGTGTCCATTTACCGCACTTTATAGCCTGCTTGATGCATTTTACTCATTGCACAATTCTCTACTGTTAGGCTAAAATTTAATTTCTAATAATAAATGTATATTAAATAAAAAATAAATCTTGGGAATCTTCCTGTACATGTGATTGACTATGAAAACATGATCTTTAACTGAGTCTTTTTGTTCTTTGATAATGTTTTCATTTAAAAAAGTGTTTGTTATGTAAATATTTGAAAGTTTTGTCTATGAAATTGTATTGTCTGGAAAAATGTTTATTAAAGCATATTGACAAATTAGAACAACTGCAAAGTATAGCAGCTCTTTATATAATCGAAACATAAATCGCAAAATTTCCCCATGTGTTTCTGTTTGCATTTCTGTTTTCTACCTTTGCAAATTTTTCTA